>QANY01002227.1:1137741-1498402 GCA_003255025.1 Datisca glomerata
CCCCCCCCCCCCCCCCCAAAAAAAAAAAAATCTCATATTCTTGTTCTCTCCTTGATTCCTCTGAATTAAAGTATTACATTTCCTCAATGTAGATTCATGGTATTTAACACTAGGGGAATCGAATCACAGGCGACAGAAATTAAACATTACTAGCAAATTAATCATACTCATAAGTAATTTACCAAATCAGTTAAGTTATATGTATTAATTTTTCCACGATGATATACCTGAAAACCAAAATCATGGCACAAATCTTTGAATTTTCAACATAAAAGCTGCTGATAAAGCAAGCCAAGACCAAGAGTACCTCTTCATTGGCCGGATGAAACCCAGGATCCAGAAGTCAGCATAAATTGAAATTCGATATACATTGCATACCATGTTAACATTAATTCCTTCATTACTCCAGGCATTCAAACGCCTTCTTAAGGAGAGAAGACCTTCTTCTCCGTCATCAATGGACGGTACAAGCAACATACCCAAATGTTTCCAAATGCAGGCCACACGTTACCTGGTCACTAGAGGATTGCATAAGCCGAACTATCATGGACCAGCGACACGAACTTGCAAGCGCCTCCTCTCCAACTCGAGCTAATAGTAATATTTTGAAGAACAAGAAAAAAACTACATAAATTACATGTTTTATCAATTTTGATCTTTCAATTTCTGCATGGTACAATGACATACAATAAGTTCTTACCACTTTCTTCACCCGCTCATTGGCAGCAGGAGTTCCTCCATTCACGGATTCAGGAAGATAGGGACTGCTAACACGCACTTCATTCATCACAACTATGACGGTCTTGTCCCAACGAACTGGAAGCCTGATTATATCAACTCATCAGTGGTTAAGAACTCATAATGTAATTCACGACCATGCAGAATTATGTTAATTCACTTCAGTAGAAATAACATTAATGAACTGAATGGTGACAATTTAAAATGATTCAATGAATCAATACAATTGTTCAAAAGAAAGAAAGAAAGTACAGACTCGAGTTTGTATAATAATCAATTCAGTGAGCTAAATTGCTTACTAAATTCCTGCTTGTCAGCACTAATCAATATTAAAAATTTGTTGGCACTCCCTTATCCGCATCTAAGCATCCAAAATGATATGGCAACTCATTTAGATTACTTTCTGAGAAATGCTGGCTTTGAAAGCCTCATAATCATAAACAGTCATCATGTGGCATTAGCATTCTCCTTATAAACAAGTTTATCATTGTGGATAAGTAATCAGCATCAATAATACGTCTCTACATTTCACTAAATATTGATGATACAGACGCTTACATTCGAGACCGAAAATTAGTTGATAGAAACGATAACTTGTTGACATAAATGAACATGTCTTTAAGAACTAGGTTCCTGAGATTAACTGGATATTAAAGGATTGAAACCGTCACTTAATCCTAACAAGTATTAACCTTTTTAAGAACCAAGAATGCATAAAGAAGTGACAAGGCACAAAAGCTAAGAGTTAACATTCATATTATGGTGATTATCATCTAAATTTGAAAGGTGGCAATTAACATTCATATTATGGTGATTCATCATCTAAATTTGAAAGGTGACAATTATATTCCCCTCCCACTCCNAAAATAAAAACAAAGAAAATGACACACAGAGGAAAAGATAAACGGGTAATAAATACATGAACATTAGCTATGAAGTAAATCTAAGATGTTCTGCACACTGTAAAGTTCAATGATATCTGAAAAGAAAACATAGAAAGAATAAGCAACAGTGATTACAAAACAGGAAGTCAGATGAGCTAACATTAGCATGACTGCGGCAGCACTTGATGATTCATTAAGCAAATTACACTACAAAAATCCCAGAAAATAAATACAGAAGTCGCGTACGTTTTGGACAAGGCATCAAAGATGTTCTGAGCCTCGCTCGTGACACCCACCCCTATCCTATCAGCCTCTGCCTCAGCTTGTCTGCAAGATTTTTTAAACCCCACTAAAAAGTTCAAAAAAGAACAACGAAAATCGAAATGAAAAAGGCTAAAGAAAGAGAATTCTCAAATGCGTTGGGGATTTACCTAATGGCCAGTTCCTCTCTGGCCTGTAGACTATTGAGATCGAGGTAACACTTTTTGAGATCGAGGGGGTCGTCGGCTTGACCCAAGAATGAAAACTCCTTTATATAATTAGCCTTCAACAACCTTATGTTCCTGCGAGGTCCAGGTTTCGAACCCTCTTGTGCATAGACCCAAAAAATTGTAGTTAAGGAATTCAAATTTACTGTACTAATAAGAAAATATCATTAAAAGCTTAGATTCATTAGAAGGAGAGGAAGAAGAAGAAGAAGAAAAGGATATGAAGGACGAGGATGTTGGAGGAGCGGTCGAAGGTGATGACTTGGCCTTGGAATTCGTCGCCTAAGGTTGTTTTAATTGAGAGGAAGCAACCCACAGCGAACTCCTCGGCGTTGCCGATACCGTCCATTGCCATTCACTTTCTCCTCCTTTCCTGAGACGAAAAGTTGGAATTTCCTTGCAAGTAACGACTATCAATGGTGGTAGAGGGGTTGAGTGTGGTGGGCTATTGTTACAAACAGCCCTCTACACTCATGGGCTGGAAGGGTTTAGATTGGATCGGGTTTGCTTTGAATCCATGTTTCCTAATTGCCCACAAAGCCTCATAAATCTTAAAATAATTGCATAAAATAGACAAATTTTAAAAGTTAATTTAAGAGATAGAAGATTTTTTAAAACTTTAGGTAAATAACAGTTTTTATTATCATGTCATCAACTAGTTGTTGATGTTTTTATTGTTGACCACTTTAACCTTCTATGACAGATTTAATAGTCTGATTTTAATGAGATATCCCGTTTTTGGTGCATTTCGTTAAATGCAATCTTTAATATATATCTAATTTAAATTAAATTGATAATAAGTTATTTATTCGGTTTCCTTTTTTAAGAGAATTTCTTTTATGGAAATTATCTTTTCCATTAGTGTCATAGGAAGTCCGGATATTCAGGTTTGCATGAAGAAAAATCAGCATCAATTTGGTCTAATTCACTCTCCATTAATGATAGATAATCCTGAAACTATACTATTCCACGTTTTCGAAGAAAAATCTGTGTAATTCGATTTTGTTGTTCATTCATATTCTATATACATCTCAAGTTATACGGTTCATTCTGCATACATGTTTTTTAGATTCAATCGCGGAAGGTTAGTTTTTATTAGAATATTATTTTTCATATGTTACTAGATTAGCGGTTTACAAGAAAATATTTTTTTTTTAGATGATGCATTGATTTCGATTTTATTTTACTGTTCACCATATTTATATGCCTCCTTGATATTGATTATCATCACAGTCGTCTTTAGTGCGTGCTTATATAATCAAAGAATTATGAATTTAGTTGTTTCGTAATTTTCAATCAAATAATGAAATTATCTATTTCATAGTTGAATTTACTCTCATCAAATTTTTATTTATGACCCGTTATATCAATGACTGATTTATAACATAAATCAGAAGTTAGCAATTAACTAGTCAATCATATATTGATACTGTAATATCTAATTGATGGAATTCATTTGATAATACATGTTTGGAGAAAAGTTATTATTTGAAGCATTTTTCAAGGGGTATCATGGGCGGGATTTACATTTTTTAAAAAGTTCTTTAGTAGTTAATTGATTTATGGTTATGAAAAATATAATTTACAAAGTCAAGCATTAATTACACTCATAATTATAGTGTCATTGGAACCAGTATTTCACCTATATACGTATGATATATTCTAATACCTTCAAGAACATGCATTATCTATAAATTTCTTGGAAAAAATTTTCAATTTTATTTTGTTAATCGAATTATAGTGTCATTATATCAGTCTATCACTGATTTACGTGAAGAATTATTTGTTTTTAATGATTATTTATGAGAATAAAAATTTATATTTGAAGGAAGTAGTTATTGTTGTAATTTCTTAGATTTATTCGAATTAAGCAGGCTGGAGACTTATGGTGTGCGCTGCCAACAACTGCGATTCATTATTGGCTCCCGCTAGTAGGGTTTAACAACTGGACCATTGAGTAATTGCTCTCTAAGACTACTGAATGACCAGTCCGTGGGGCTAGACCATTGTTCCACGAGGGATTCTTACTCCACTGCGAATATTGACCTTTTTTCTTCGAGGAGGACTTCCAACACCTTCTCATTTTTTCTTTTTCTTGCCCGAGTACTTGTTGCCGCAGAGCTTGCATTAGATATTTTATCTATATAATTTGGTGGCAAACTTCCAATAGGGGTCTCTTGGGTTTCCACTCAGTTGATTTGGCTGTCTTATTAGTTGTTGTTCGGGTCTCGCTTCTAGCGCAGGGGGCCAGGCATTCTTCCAGACGTCCTGGCGTGTCTTACTTTTTTTATTTAGGAATTAAATGATTGAGGAAGTTACTACATTAACGATTTACAAGGCAACAAAATTTTTCGATGTAGTGAGAATATTACTTCCGTTTTTAAGGGATTAAATATGATTTCTTAATTTTTAGGGTCTATCATTTAGGTATATCAGATATACACATAATTGTCAAAATTGTGATTTAGATCGAATATAGAATCGGGATCAAGTAGGATCGGACCAGGATCGGTAGGATCGTACATATCCTACCCATATCTTAATTTGAGTAGTTTTATTGGGCAAACATCAAGAATATGTAATTTTTAAGGAAAAAAAAATAAAAAATAGCCAAGATGAAACAAAAAAACTAGTCATCCAAATTAAAAACAAAACTAAAAATCCGTGCAAAAAACCGTCACTTACGAGTGCCAACGAGATTTTGAATTTTTGTCCACAAAAATTATATAATATATACTGTATATATAAAGTATACTACAAAAATTATACATGTATATATATTATATGAATTATCAAAATCTTGAGTTATGGTGCACGTGGCACGAAAACTTCCTTCCGCGTGGGACTCCATTTTTTTAAAAAAATCGTGCAAGGAGACTATTTTTTATATTTTTATTCTTGTAGCCATTTTTTATGAATTTTCTTAGAAATTGACTATTTATTAACATAACATTTTTTTTAGTTTTATCAAATGTTGCCAGATGACTGGTTGTGAAACCAACTTCCTAAGCCTTCCTAAATCTAATTAAATGTAATTGAAACCCACCTTCTAGTTAATATGTTGTCATAAATCAAAATTATTAAATCTTTGTAATATTTTATGAGCTTTGACTCATACTTTCTCATAAAAATCTTTAAATTCATAAAAATTTATTTGTGTGTTTATGATATTAAGAGTAAAGTGTTTTCGTAGAAATATTTAAATTTAATTTTATAATTTCAACTTTGAGAAACTTAAGAAACTAAAATTGAATCATATCTATTAATGCTTGAGTGAGGAAATTATTTTGATCAACTTAAAAAATTATATGTTTAGGATCAAGCTTGAGTTGACTATTTTGAGACGTTATATATTTCAGTCATTTATAAAGTAGAGTAAAAGCTTATTTTTATTATTTAATTTTAGTTAGAAATAGTTAATTTAATTTTTTAAGATCACAATTTTTTAATATTATAACTATTAATATTTGGTAGGACCTTACAATCTTTAATCCGATCCAATGATCTGATTCGGAAGACCCCTTTACCGATCCGAGTAAAAAATACGATCCTGACAACCTTGGATATACACTTACAATTTACCCGAAAAACTTGGTAATAGGTTATATATAGATGATGGGCATATTAGTCTAAAATTATTGACCAATTAGAAAACTTGTTATCTATTTAAATCTTTTAAAAACCTTATGATTGACTTTGAGCGTCACATGTAGAGTTTGGACAAGATATTTTCATGAATTAGTTTGTATTTAGAGGATGTTGGATTTGATAAATAGGCACGAGCTTATTTTACTAACAAACGATATAAGATAATGATCTCTAAAATCTCTGAAAGTATTAATAATGTGTTAATTGAAGCACGTGAACTTCCTATTGTAAGGTTATTGGAATTTATACAGCTTTATTTGAGATGGCTTTACGAGCGTAAGACGACATCATCTTTTTCAAAACCTAGGCCTACACCATAGACCGAGGACCATTTGAGGGAAGAATACATAGGTTCTCGAACTATGTCGCTATATGTTATATACTTTAATTTAGTTATTGTATGACTCTATTTAATATATTGATTACTTACAATTTTTGTTAATACTTTTTCAAATTGGTTCACTTGGCATTAATGAATTCCATGTTAGGCATGGCGGTGTTGTGTATGTCTTGAGCTTGGGTAGTCGTACATGTTCATGTTGGAGGTGGAGGTTAGATCATATGCCATGTTTTCAGATTATTTTATGACTGTATATTTTACCTCATACTGTACTGAATGAAAAAATGGGGAAAAATATCATATTCCATGTGCACATGCTTGCACTGTCTTTTGCAATTGGAACTTGAGTTCATATTCACATGCTAGTGATTAGTTTTCGTGTACAGAATATGCTTGAACCTATAAAGGTATCATTCACATATTAGGTAACATGCTTCAGTATGTTACCTATTCAGGTACAAGGACAATTAAAGATACTCTCTAGATGTAAGATATTTCGTCTGTATATGTGAAAATAAGTGAAGTGTGAAGTGTAGTCGTTGTGATCAAGTTGGCCACAACCACAAAATATGCAAGAACCCAATTCATGTTCCCTCTTATAGAGAGAGCAAGAAGATAATAGATTAATGCAACCATTGACATTGTTGTTGTCATTATATTGGATAATGATTTAGATTGAGTTTTTATTTTATTTATTTATGAATATTGTTGTCTATAAGTTTTTAAATGGTGTTTCATTGTTTTGTATATACCTCTTTTTTATTATGCATTGGTGTTGGATTGGTGTTTTTAAAATTGGAATTCTGAATTTTCCATCTTCTATGAACTCAAAAAGGTTTTCCCTATTTTAACATTATAACCCAATTTTTCAGCACCGGTGCAGAAACCATCAAAATAATTAGCAGCAGTCAATCTGTTGGATTAGGTTTTAAAAATTGAAGAAAGTTAATGAACCACGAAAGGTTCGTGGGTGGAGTATCAAAAAATTTTAAAAATAAATATTTAATCATATTAAATATAAAACCATACAACAATCATACATATTTAGATGAACGTATTGAGAAGAGATAAAAATAATTTTATACATTTTCTTGTAATGGAGAATTTCTGAATTGGCGGGATCTAATTAATTGTCTCACAGTTTTCGTTATTGAGAATCGTAGAACGTCAATTGATGTTCACACCACCAACCACTCATAGGATTCAAAAGTATATTTCGAAAAGATATTGTTAGGAATATTGTGTGGGCTCTTTAAACAAGTAAGGAAGAAAAAAATAATTTTCTTCTTCCTCACTATGATTTCGGTGGCAACAAGGGATGGGGAGAGAGAAAACATTTTTCTTGCTTGTGATTAGGTTAAGCTTAGACTAAGGATGCAACCCTATTACAATTCCTTATATAATAATTATAAAATTTACACATATACTCATATATTGTAAATTGTCGAAATTCACCATCTCCCTGCACTACTCTCTTCATTTTTACATCTCTCTTAGAGCTAATACTGTGTCCAAATTCATCAATCTAAATTACTAAATTAAATTGATTCTCATCAATTAATTAATTATTTTATTTTATTTACTATTTATTCCATAATTAAAAAGTAATAAATTAATTAATTTGAACATTAATTATGCTCTTCACGAATTTAGTGATGACACACATCACATATTTGTACGTGAAGTGTACCTTGGTCTAAAACACATTTTTGATCCAACTAATATTGTTTCTCATTCCTGTTCTTATGAGCTACGCCTGAGACTGAGCGGATCTACATGAATAAATCTATAGGATTCAAATAACCAGCTAATTTATCTCTATAAATTCTTGACCTATTTAATCCCGACATTATACGACTCCACTATATGTCCGATACTGAATCAACTCTCGATTCATGCACGCTACATTTTCTGTTGGTGCAAATAAATAACTTTATTTTATAGTCGACAGAATATTTTACGATGTTACCTTTCATGAATATCAGTAACACGATCTGGATGTAAAACTATCATTTATCCCTCGAGTTATTATTTTCTTAGCTCTTTTATTAACTGTGAATAAGAAAGACATAGTAGTAAATTGTCTCGTATAGTTCACAATGTCTTATTCAATGACTCATGTCATCGAGTACTAAGCCTGGTTTATTTATTCACACACCCATTAATGATGCATAAGGTGATATTGTTGCTATTGCTATCTTAGCACGAATTTAATATATGTGAATCACGAAACTCTAACATAGTTGAATCACGATCCCAACAGTTGAGCTATTGTCTAGTAATTCGAACTCACTCATTTGGTGTATCAAAGCTCATAAGTAACTAAGTCAAGTTTCGTATTTACCTCTGGATTAAGGTAATCATGAAAACACCCTTAAGGTGTAACAATTAGATTTAGAGCTAGATAAACGGCTTTTAGAGTCTATTCAACATGTTTCATAACATATCTAGGTCAACTGTTAGAGTCTTCACTCCCATGCCCCAAGACTGGCATCATTTGGTTCAACCTAACATTCGTAATCAGACTCGATTGCCCAGTCGATCTTAAGACTACGAATAACATTTTGAACTATTTCATAAGATTTTGTTCTGGAAGACCTCTTTATCTTTACTCTTCTTACATTGATAATAGTTTCATGACTTAAGTAAATTATAAACACACTATAGTTAAAGTAAATTTTTCATTTTTTCATAAAATTCAGTAATACATAAATGTCAGAGAAATAAATGAATACTCATAAATAGTTATTACATCCTACTTTATGGATATAATTTCATCAAACTTCCACTTGGACTAAAGTAGGCGTGCACAATCTCATATCTCTATGCCCTCCAAATGACCATAAAAGACTAAACTGCTTAAAGTATTTGTGAATGGATCTTCCATGTTGTTGACCGTCAATATGTGTGTTAGTACAACATCTTCATGGTGAACAATCTCTCTGATGAGATGATACTGCCGTTCTATGTGTTTGGATCTTTTGTGGCTCCTCGGTTCCTTTGAGTTTGATACAGCTTCACTATTATCGCAATAAAATGTCATGGTTTTGTTAGCATCTGGAACAACTTCTAGAATTTTCAGGAAATTTCTAAGCCAGACAACCTCCTTTACAGCTTCATAAGCCGCCACATACTCGCTTCCCTGGTAGAATGAACAATGCAAGAATACTTGATACTTCTCCATACTATTACTCCACCATTCAGGATGAACATTGATCCTAAATTTGACCTCATGGAATCCATGTATGCTTGGAAATTTGAGTCTGTATAACTCATCATATTCAAGTTAATACCTGAATACACAAGCATGTAGTTCCTTGTTCTCCTAAGATACTTAAGGATATGTTTGACGAGATTCCAATGCTCGAGTCCAGTAATTGATTAGAAATGACTCACCACACCCACAACATAGCAAATATCTAATATTATGCAAAACATTACATTCAGGAGACTTCCTACGGCTGAGGCATAGAAATCTTTCTCATATCTTCCTTTTCTTGAGGAGTCTTGGGAGACTGTTGCTTGGAGAGGCTGACTCCATGCCTAAAGGGAAGATATCCATTCCTGGAGTCTTGCATATTGAAGCAATCCATCACCTTATTAATATAATATGCTTGAGACAGTGCCAGTTGTTTGTTCTTCCTATCTCGAAAGTTCTAAACACCTAAGACAAATGCAGCTTCTCCAAGATCCTTCATATCAAATTGCTTTGCAAGCTAAATCTTGACATCGAATAATTTTCCTATATCATTCCCAATTAGTAGAATATCGTCCACGTATAAGACTAGAAAAACCATCTTCCCTTCTTGTATCAGCTTATACACACACAGTTCATCTACTAACTATTCAAAACCAAAGTTCTTGACAATTTCACCGAATCTGATATTCCATGATCAGAACACTTGCTTAGGTCCATAAATGGAATTCAGCAGTTTGTAAACCTTACCTTATTGGCCTTTCTCCATGAACCAGCTTAGTTGAGCTATATAAATTTAGCTATTCAAGATTGTCATTCAGAAATACAGTCTTGACGTCCATCTGCCAAATTTTATAATCGAATGCAGGAGCAATGGACATGAGGATTCAGGCAGAATTAAGCATGGCCACTGGTGAGAAGGTATCCTCGTAGTCAATACATTCCTTTTAGATATAGCCCTTAGCTACTAGCCTAGGTTTAAATGTCTCCACATTCCCATCTGAACCTCTATTTTTCTTATAAATTCATTTACACCATAGAGGTTTTACATGTTCGAGAGGATTTATAAGTATCCAGACTTTGTTTGAGTGCATCGATTATATCTCAACGTTCATGGCTTCTTGCCATAGTTTTGCTTCAAGACCAGCCTTGGCCTGCGAGTAGGAAACAAGTTCATCATAATTTGTATTTGAGACTACTGTTAAGGCATCTCCATAAGACATGTACCTATCACGTTGTCTCACAAGCCTCCTACTACGTCGAGGCTCTGGCCCTTACTGTGATTCTTCAATTATTGAATCAAAAACATGTTCTGATTGGGAAGGTTGTGTCCTCCCACTCAATAATTCATCTAGCACAAGTGTTCTTCTCGGCTTCACACTTCTTATATAGTCCTTCTTAATAAAACGCACATTCATTCTCATGAATATTTTCTTGTCGGTTGGACGATAAAAGATGTATATATTTATTCACTTGGGATAACCTACAAAAATACATATTCTATCGACTGGTCAACATGTCTATCTTCGGTCTTAGTACATGTGTCGGGCATCCCCATAACCTAAGGTGGCTAACGGGCGACTTTCCTCCACTCCATCTTTCATATGGTGTACTAAGCACCGTCTTTGACAGAACTTAGTTCATAATATATGTCGCTTTTTCCAAGGCATATCCTCAGAACAAATCTAGGAGGGATGAGTAACTCAACATGGATCTAACCATATCCATCAGAGTTCGATTCATTCTCTCTGACACACTATTCTGTTCTAGAGTGTCAGGTATTGTAAGCTGAGAAAGAATACCTTCTTCCTTAAGAAAGTCTTCGAACTCTCATAGTAAGTACTTTCTACCATGATTGGATCATAGTATTTTGATTTGTTTCTCTAATTGCTTTTCAACCATAGACTTCTACTCTTTGAAATTTTCACAGGTTTCAGACTTTTGATGCATTAGATAAACATGTCCAACACACAAGTAGTCATCTGTGAAGGTTACAAAATATTCATAACCTCCTCTTGCTTGGATAATTAATGGCCACATACATCACTATATACGATTTCAAGGCATTGAGTGGATCTTTCACCCTTCGCTGTAAAGAGTCTCTTCGTCATCTTACCTTATATGCAAGATTCATATGTCAGTAGTGATCCCACACTTAAAGTTTGTAATGGACCATCATTTGCAAGTATTTTAATCTTGTCTAGGCTAATGTGACCAAGATGCAAGTGCCATAAGTATGTTAGATCGATTGAGTCAAACTTCAACATTTTACTATCCCTTTGCAAATCATTATTTAATTTAGTGTCACATCTCATTGAAAGTTTTGGTTTTGCATAGAATAAGTTATTTATCAAGCGTGTAGTAGTAATTAAGCAATCTTTTCTAAAAATATAAATATCTTTATCAATTCAATTCATAGTGATTCATTGCTCAATTAAACTAGCTACTGAAATAAGGGGTTTCTCAAAAATCAGGATATAATAAACATATCACAAAATCAAAGATATTGTTATCAAATGACAATTTAATATTTCCAACTGATACAACCGATACTAATGCTCCATTCCCCCAACGGAAGCTGAACTCCCCCTCGTCAAACCTCCTGATTTCCTTGAACCCCTGCAGGGAGCAAAATATATGGTTAGTGGCTGTAGAGTCTATAATCCATAAATAGAAGAGTCAGCCACTTAACAGGGCTCAGTAACAAGTACTTTACCTTTGGATTTCAACTTCTTGAGATAATCCGGGCAGTTACGTTTCCAACAACTAGTGGCTCCATAATGATTACACTTGTTTTTCGATTTGTCCAATTTTGTAGTGCCCTTGCCTTTCACAGCTTTCGAGTTCTACTTTTTAGCTTTCTTCGAACCTCTCTTGTGTTTGTTTTTTACGCTAGAGGTGAAAGGCATACTTTCAATAAAGTTTGCCTCTCCAGTCTTCCTCTTACCTTTCAGAAATATGGTCTCAACAGCTTGTAACTCCTTCATAATCTCTAAAAGCGAGTACCTTAACTTATTCATCGAATAATTAAGTTTAAAATTCTCAAAAGTGTCTAACAAAGTCTCAAGAATCATATCAACTTGAGTCTCACCATCTACCTCAGCACCCATGATCTACATCTCATTCTGAAAACTTATGATCAACATCATGTGTTCTCTAACATGAGTTTCAGGTTTCATCTGACAGTTCATGAAGTTTCGCACAACAACCTGTTTGGCATGATGACCACGATAACTGAACATTTCGGTGATGTTCAACATCATATCAGCGGCAGATTCCATGTCCTGATATTGTTGTTGCAACACATTGCTAACAGATGTCAAGATGTAACACCTGTCAATCTCATCAGAACACAACCAAGAAGTATAAGCATCCTTTTTGTCTTGAGTCGATTCAGCAATAGGCTCAAGGAGACAAGGGGTGGTAGGCACGAACTTGTGTTTTCTACCATCAATACGATATCAAGATTACATTTCCAATCCATGTAATTTTCACTAGTAAGTTTGTTCGCATTTAAGATCGTTCCAATCCATGATATTGAAATATCTTTATTTCTATATGTCATGTTATATGATGATACAAGATTAATAATAAATCATCCATTCAAAATTAATCTATCTATGACTCATTTCTAATCAGAACCCGTAAAAAGAATAATAAATAAATTACAATAATTTAAATGCTAGTTTTCATCGCATATGTAATTATCTCATTCTTGTTCAGAAAGTCTCACCTCTTTGTAACTCTTTGCTAAGGTGGAGTCCCATTTTCAAAATTAAAATTTCAATTTAAAATTTAATTTTATAACAAATTTTACTTTGATAAATAAATTACCAAGTATATAATAAATTGATTTATTTTTAAAAATAATTTATAAAATTCCAATTAATTAGTATTGAAAAGTTACCGAATTAAATAAAAATAATTTTTAAGGATTTGATTGGGTTTGGAATCAAATTCCAAATCCCTATAAATAATTTGGGCCAAGCAACCCTTGCACAGTCCAACACTTCAATAGGCTTGGTGGGTTCACACCAGCCCAAAGTCCAACATGGTCTTGTGTACACTAGGGTTTCCAAAACCTATGATGGTTAGCGGCGATGGCAAGAAGCAGTGGCAGCAGGCGACGATGCAGCCCGACGACGGAGGCTGTGAACGGCGACAACGAACGACAACTTTTTTTATGACGACAAATTTACATGGAATTTAAAAAATACAACTTTAAAAAAATTAAATTACATAATTTCCTATGCCTTAATTTCGGTGTACATCAATTCTAAAATTGAAAATAAACACCTAGAGCTAATCGATCAGGATCCATTCATAAAACACATTCAAAATGCTTTGAAAATACCATATAAAAATATATGCCAATATAACAATATTCATCCATATATACATTTAATCACTAAATATGTATAATCAAGAATCTAAGGCTCTGATACCAATTGTTTCATCGGGTTTTAAAAAAATTGAAGAAAACTAATGAGCCATGAATGATTCGTGGGTGGAATATAATTTTTTTTCAAAAAAAAAAGATTTAATCATATTAAATATAAAATTATACAACGATCATACATATTTAGATAAATGTATCGAGAAGAGATAAAAATAATTTTATACATTTTCTTGTAATGGAAATTTTTTTACTTGACGTGATTCAATTAATTGTCTCGTGTTCTTCGTTCTTTATGATCACAGAACTTCAATTGATCTTCACACCAACAATCACTCGTAGGATTCGGTAGTATATCTCACAAGGATATTGTTAGGAATAGAGTGTGGGATCTCTAAACAACTGAGGAAGAAAAAACAAGTTTCTTCTTTCTCACTATGATTTCGGTGGCAATAAGGGAGGGGGAGAGAAAACATTTTTCTTGCTCTGAATAATCACACAGTGTGATTAGGTTAAGCTTAGGTTAGGGATGCACTCTATTGCAAGCTCTTATATAATAGTTATAAAATTATTTACACATATACCCCTAGATTGTAAAATGTCAAAATTCACCATCTCCCTACACTACTCTCTGCGATTTTTACATCTTCCTTAGAGCCAATACTGTGCCCAAATTCATCAATCCAGATTGATAAATTAAATTGATCCCCATCAATTAATTAATTATTTTATTTACTAATTATCAAATAATTATCAAACAATAAATTAATTAATTTGAACATTAATTCTGCTCTTCACTAATTTAGTAATGACACCCATCACATATGTTCGGGAAATGTACCTTGGTCCAAAACATATTTTTGGTCCAACTGATGTTGTTTCTCATTCTTGTCCTTATGAGCTACTCCTGATACCGAATGGATCCAAATGAATAAAGCTGTAGGATTCAAATAACCGGCTAATTTATCTCTATAAATTCCCGACCTATTTAATCCCGACATCATACGACTCCACTATATGTCTGATGCCGAATCAACTCTCGATTCATGCGAACTACATTTTCTATTAGTGCAAATATATGCGTGTAGTTCTCCCAAATTTCTTAGTACTAAACCCGTGGAATGCATGAAAATTGTACAAATATCTCAATATAAAGTTATTTTATTCCTAATATAAATTTAGTAGAACAATTTCTAAAAATACAAGTTTAGTTATGATCAAAAGACAAATGGTGTTGTGCGATACCATTTATGCGAAAAAAATCCGAAATGGTTGAAAATTATAATAGTTCTTACATCTTCCTATTTCACGACCTACCTTTTGGGGCGAATTTGTGTTTTACCAATTACCACTAGCATTTTTTTTGCAATTGTTGAAAATAGATCATGGGCACATTTTAATTACACGCATAGCCTTTCAAACTATGAAAATTATAGCATAGTCATTTTAGCAGGGTGTCTTAGTTTTTAGCTATTATTAAACTTAATTAAGTAAATGACCAAATTTTGTTGACCATAATTTTCTATACCTAATATACCATTTCTATAAACACAATTATCTTCTTCTTTTCTATAATTATCTCTTTATTTATTAATTAAGAAAAATTAATAATCTTACCTGCTCTATCTTCCAATATCTCTCTCTTATCTCTATTTTTTTCCTCCTTAAATCATGGTAGTGATAATGTTAGGTAAATTTCTAATCTCTCTCTCTCGTTTAAAATTTAAATTTTTAGTTGTTGAGTGTTGTCAACATAATATTCTATTTTTTATATATTTTATTTTTGAATTTGTTTGTATATTTTAATTACTTTTGTTATTCGGTATTTTCTTATATTTGATGAATTTTTTAGATGAACAACCAAAGAAGGACAAGCATTCAATCGTAAAGAGTTTTGTGCTACATCCTCATCTTCGGCAATGGTAATATTTTTTATTACTATCAAACTTACACTCTTAACTTTTCTATATCCATATTATTAGTAATTAACATTTATTATATTATTTAACGTAGTTATTGATGATCATATTTTATTTAAAGGTTGAGATAGACGTTAATAACATTTGCGGTGAATCCAATTAAGAGTCAATTGTGCAAGATGAACTACCATATTTTGTTGATAAAGTTGATGTTGAAAATATACCGTTGTCATTTGATATACGTAAAAACTCTTTTTTTAAGAATAAGAAAGAGTTGAAGAAGGCATTACAAGTCATTGGTTTGAAGGAGACTTTTGAATTTGAGACCACTAGATCCAGTCCTAATCGATTGTTCGTGCGATGATGGTTGCACATGGTGTGTACGAGCATCGAAGTATAACGGCCGGGATATTTGGGTAATTAGAGAATATGTAAAACAACATACTTGTTCTCTTGATATTGTTCATTCAGATCATCGCCATGCTACATCATCTTTGATTAGTGAGTATGTCAAATGCAAATTTAGGAATGGGGTAGGTGATCGTGTAACCCCGAGTGATATAGTGGACTACATGTGAGTAACACATGGTGTATCAATTAGCTATTATAAAGCTAGGAAGGGAAAATACGACGTTATGGACTTGCATCGTGGTACTCCAGAAGAATCATATGCAAAATTACATGTTTATTCTTTCGTATTGAAACAAAATAATCCAGGTATGTTTAGCTTTTTGTTTGTTTGTTTGTGTCAATTGTATTTTTATTATTGCTTATTTTGTTAATATAAGAAACATAGATGTAGTCACGTTTACTAAAATTGTATTTTTATTATTTTTTATTTCGTCAATTTTATTTTTCTGTTTCTTTTTGTTAAAATATTTTCTCTTTCGTATGCACGTTTACAAAAATTGAAACAGACGAACATGATAGATTCAAATACTATTTTATGGCATTGGGAGCTTCCATTGAAGGTAGTCATCATTGTAGACCTGTTATTGCAGTAGATGATACTTTTTTGAAAAATAAATATTTTAGTACATTATTAACTGCTACGATGCTAGATGGTAATAATCAACTGTTTCCAATAGCGTTCGCTATTGTTGACTCCGAGAATGATAAATCGTGAGAATGGTTTCTTTTTACTTTAAGAGATGCTTTGGGGGATCGCACTGAACTTATATTTATCTCATATCATCACAATAGCATCCTAAGGCAGTATATAAAGCATTTCCATATGCTCATCACAGGTTATGCATGTGGCATCTAAAGAAGAATTTAAAGAGTATTTACGAGAACAAGGCCATAGATGGTATATTTTTTTCATGTGCCAAGGCATACTTAATATAAGATTTCGAAACATATATGTGTGGTTTAGAAGCGATTTAACCTTCAATACATTATTATTTGGAGGGATTGAGTTATGAAAAATGGGATAGAGCATACTTTAAAAGGCATAGATACAATGTTTTCACAACGAACAATGCTGAGAGCTTGGATTCGGTATTAAAAGATGCTAGGAACCTACACGTTGAATGTCTGATTGAGTTCGCTAGACAAAACTAACAAGATTGGTTTTAAGAAAGGAGAGAGGAAGCTAGATACATGATTACGAGATTAACAAGTTCAGGGGAGGTACAGTTATGTAATAATTTGAAAAAAGGTCAAAAGATGATGGTAAGTACAAAATTTAAGTATGTATTTGGATGCATTATTTGTGAATGGCAAACATTATATATACGAATATAATGTTTGAGAATGGAAAACAATATTTGTGAATGGCAATTGGCAAATATTTTATTCATAAATATTATTTGTAAATGGCAAATATATTTTGTGGAATCATTAATCTTGAACAACTTCAGAATTGAAAAAAAGTATATGTTGTAGAACATTATTTCAGAATGAGTGATTAAATTGTTAGTGTACTACATCAAATATTATTTGTAGTTATTGATTAAAGTTAATTTTATTAACCAAATTTCATCTTTCAAGTCGTGACGTTGGTATATATCACACTGTCAATATAATGAATCGTACATGCAGTTGTAAAAAATGAGATTTAGATCTAATTCCTTGTAGTCACACTTGTGGCGTCATTTCAAAGAAAAACTTGTCACCATATTCATACGTATCTAACTATTTTATGACTTATGAGCTTGCATTAACCGACAGATTGGCAATATTTCCCTTTGGCAATGAGTGTGCTTGAAATGTACCAGAAGAAGTGAAAAGTATAATCATTAGACCCCCACTATCAAGATGGAGTGCAGTTAGAATAAAAGTACGTTGATATTTGTCTGCTAATGAGAAGAAGCCAAAAAATAAATGCGGATGATATGGTGCGTTGGGACACAAAAAAAAGACGTGTAAAATCCAATTGACATCGGCGTTGGGAGCTCGGGATCTAAGAAACATAGATGATAGTTCATAAACAATGTTTGCTATTTATTTAATAATTTGGAAATTATTAGCATAAGATAAATTTTTTGTTGTGTTGTTTTTTTTGTTAATTTACTAGTTTACGTGTTTATGGACCATGTTTCCATAAAATAATTAAGTTTTTCATTGTTAACCGTATCAAAATAGTAGATGATTAGTGTTCAATAATTATTGTCTTCAATTATTCTAATACTCTATGGTCAATATATTAAAACTTTGAGAGAATAATTGACAATATTGAAACTTTGAGAGAATAAATGATAATAAATTACTATATTTTTAGAAAACATGCTATTATTCATTAAATACATATAGTTTTAAGTTTATCTACTTAAATATGAATTTATTTAGATTTATATAAATTTGATTTTAAGTAGATCACTACACACTTCAGATAGAAACAATTCTACATTGAATATAATACAAATGCTCTCCACATTTTAAGATTGATAACCATAAAAATAGGAGTATATGAACTAAAATAATTCAAAATAAAATATATAAAATGTTAAAGGATATCAACAAACCTTATCAAACATTATTAACACTCCACAACTAAAAATTAAAATTAAAAAAAAACATGCCATACAATTAGATTTAATAATTCTATAAGATTAGAGAAATTGAAGGTCTAAATTTTCTCAAAACAATAAATTCACTCAAAATATTCTATTCCCGTTAATAGCTATTTGCAACAAAAATAATGGTTGCAAACTGATTAAAAATGAAAACAATAGTTTTGAGAGAATTGAATTAAAAAGTACAAAATAATTGTGATATATTATATAAAATCTCTTCTCTAGTTATAAGTTTGAGCAGATAAATTGAAAGTATAAGGTAATCTACGAAATATTTGAATTAAATGATCTCTTAACAAGAATTACTTCAAAATTCAAAATTTAGTTTCATTTTAGTTTAGCTAAAAAGATAAACTATTTAAAGTGAAGATAGACTATTTAAAGTATTCTGTAAAATTTGAATCATTGTAAACTTTTTATTTCATTATTTCAGTTTAGAGTTAATATCAACGATTAATTGATATGCCTGTGATTCAACTCCTTGAGTATATGTTTTAAATATTTAAATATCCTAACATCATGCATATATATAGTAAACTAAAACTGCCACCATTATTCAAGAAATATTATAATCATGTTCAAAAACTAAAATGACTTCCATAATTGAAAAAAGCTATAATCCAAATAAACAAAATCCCAAACAAATTGTTCATAATACGTCTCTTTCCAGATATACTAACTGTTAATGAATGTCATGGTCAAGTTCTTGAGATAATAGTTGATGTGTGGGTCCACCTTCACAAACTGGCTTTCTTTGTCATTTCCATGCGTCTTCTTTGGTAGAAATATTCTGGATAACGAGTGAAGAGCTTTTAGATGTTGATGGCTTGACCAAACGTTTAGAATGAAGAATAAATCAGTTATTGCATTTAAAGGTACACCATGCTTCTTCTTTGCATCGCCCTGAAAACAACATATATATGCATAATATATATCAAATTGATCATTCAAACTGAAATAATTATAAAAGATGTTTTAAAACTTACTAGTTTACATTCTATCATAAGTGATTCTTGAAGTCGATTTCCATATACCGCTTTGTTTTCTTCATCATCATTATTATCATAGTCTTCATCCGCATACTCGATATCATCGTTAATGGCGAATAAAAAAAGTTAGTATGTATTGATTTGGAACAATGAAAGCACTTTAACAAATCGTAAAATTACCTTGCTGTAATTATTTTCTCCTTCCTTTCCCACAATCTTTTCTAATGTGCACATAATATCAGCTATCATACTCGGCAACTCTCCTAATTTCATGTCCATTGCCTTCTACCTTGTTTCAGTAGAGTACTTGTTCTCTTGGAGATCATTCAATTTTGAAATTAAAATGTCCATTATTGATGGTCCTTCAACATCGTTCTTTAGAGATGAGCTAGGACTAATGGTATTGTCCAAGTTGTTCATTCTCATCATCTAAAAACCCTTTATCTTTGTCTAAACTATGTTCTCTCATCTTAAAAGGTTCCATGAAATTTAAAATTTCCTCCTCTATTGTCACTACAAATTGTCGAATGACAAGCTACATACAAATAGTCAAACAACAGTATTAAGTATTAATGTCATATCATTTTCGAGCATATATATTAATGCATAAGATAATCAAGCTACAATTGTTAATATATATAACATATGAATGTTATTATGAGGTTTATAAATAGCAAATAAATTGTATTTTTGAATGTGAAAAATTAAGTAAATGTGAACATGTGAAATAGCAAACAGATTGTTCATATTGTCTAATAAATGAAAACAATTAACTATAAGTTTATTGTGAAAGAATGAGAAGTTGACAATAAATAGAAATTTATAAACTTACATCTTTGTTTCTAAATACAGACTCATCAAACCTTTTCCAGTCAGGTTGCGTGTCGCACGCCCAATTACACATTCTTAGAATACCATCTGCCACCTTCTTCATAAAATTATTGTAATTTGGAGAAAAAATGTACTTATGATTTCACATGCCCACACTATTAATGCTAATGAAAATCCACTAAAACCAAAGCTAGAAGCACTTAGATTTTTCCCAATTGCCTTAATCGACTGTACATTAAGATCATAACACAATCGACCCCACGGATACTCTTTAAACAAATTCTCACTTTCTAGCATCTTCATATGTTCCAATTAAATATTGGTGCATTCTTGTTTTGGTAACAGTATGCATTCTAAGCAAAAAAATTTTGCCATCCTAAGCTTGTCCTCATTGTTAGCACCATGCATGGCAGAATATGCAATTACTAGATTTCCCCTAGGGACTTGCATTCAAAAATATCGACCCAATAATTGTCCATTTTGTATAGTTTCCTTTTCGATATATGGAATTGGCCCACAGTTTAAATTAGTAACTATTGAAAACTCTTTCAGACCAAATGTAGTCATGACGCCTCCAATATTAAAAGTCAGCTCATCTACATTTACTCCGACAACTTGTCGGCTAACTAGATGCAATAGTAATTGTGGTGGAAACTTGATGAATTTAATCCCTAATATGCTTCCTAGACAACTTCTTCTAAATTGATCAGCAAGTGAGGGAGTTAGACTTAAAATCTCCAAGTAACCTAATTTGGAATGTATTATAATCTTTTTCTCAGATTTCCACAGTGAAGGGGCACAAGCAAATTAAGTTCCTGACATAAAAATAATATTTAGATTCAAAAAGAAAACATTTACATTACTAAATAATCATTATCGTTTTTTTTATACTTGTGGTGTAAACATACAATATATAAATAATATCATAATTGTAATAAATATAATATTTACCTTTGTTTCGACGGCCGCATGTTGCTAGTTTTTAACACAAATGGGATGTTTTGTGTTCTTAATGGCACCATCTTCATTTCTGGTATTGTTATAAGTGTTGTTGTCCCCAGTCCCACTATCAGTCAATAGTGGAGGATTATTAGCTGAAATTGCTAAGTTTATTGTTCCTTGATGAAGAACCGATATTTTGTATTCTTCGGGACCTCTTTGGGGATGACTTTCATATATGAAAATATATAAGTTTACAATTAGATAGTTAGTGATGTATTAGAAGACAATAATACAATATTTATCTATATAAATATTTAATATATTCACCTTCGTTTGCATGTCTCGTTCTTTATGTACTTCATTTTTTATTTTTCTTAATTCTTCATGTAGACCGATTGGAATAGCTCTGCGGTTCTTCATAAACCATTTCTTCCTTGAACTCATCTTAATTCTGCCCTTCCTAAAATTTTCAGAAAAATAATACACTTTATATTTCACACAAAAATAGTAAAAGTAATAAATATAAAAAGATCGTTCATCTATATTAGACATGTATTTATCAACTACAAAAATTTACATTGTTAACCAAGTAGTATCTTTCACTTCCTGAACAATAAAAAAACATCAAAATAAATAAATTTTTCAATTCATTCATTATTATTGTCTAATTAAATACGACATATTAATAATAGCTATAAAACAGAAACTAAACAAGTAGAAACAATATAACAGAAAAAAAATATAAGAGAAACTATGGCAGATTACTAATTAAAGATAACATAGTACTTACTAATTTTTTTCAAACAATAAATCTCACAGGAAAAAATGGACATGCACAGTGATAGAATTAAACTAAATACCCATTAGAACTAGAGTTCTTCAAGTCTATTGTTTTCAACTATTTTTTTTCACAAAATCGACAATGTATGCAGAAATTTGGAGAAATTAGACATGCATTGATAAATTCATAAGAACAATGGAGAAAATAAGCTATGAACCTTCAAACACCTCTTCTTCTTTATCTTCTAAGGACCGCAAGTTGATCAAGGTTGCTTCTCTTGGATGAAAAAAAAAAATTTCTTATTCTCCTATTCTCCTTTGTACTCAAACAATTTGAAGAATTTAAAGGACTAAAAAGCAATCTCCTATTATCCTATGTACTCAAGGTATTTCTTGAGAAGCATATAATGTTAAAAATTTGGATAAAACATAAATTTTAAGCCAACTTAAATAATAGGTAATATTACCGACTCTATCTTCCAATATCTCTCTCATCTCTATTTTTTCTCCTTAAATCATGGTAGTGATAATGTTAGGTAAATCTAATCTCTCTCCCGGTAAATGTCATATCCCTGGTAAATATTATTTTTTCCTTCAATTGTTTGGTTAAAAAAACATTAAATAGTGTAATATATTTAAATTTTGATTTAACTAAATATCTAACATTTGAACCTCTCTATTTTTATCTCATATTCTCACGTAATTGAAGGAACCACTTTATGTACAAAAAAAATTAATTTAATATTTGATACATATAGAAGTAAAAATAAATAGTAAATATATTATTTATCATATCTCTCTTATCTAACCATTTTAAAAATTTGTAAATTATCTGTTCGGTTACGAATTTTTTAATTGATGATAATATTATCTATAATATAATAATATAATTATTTTTGTTAATTAACCTAATTTCAAAAATTAGATAAAATTATTTTAGAATTTTATAAATCTAAGGTTATAATGGTAATACACTCTAATTTTTTGTTGATTTTTTTTCTCTATTGGCTATAAAGTTAAATATTATTTTTTTTTTACTATTTTGCTAAATAAGTTTGTAAAATGGTATCGCCCCTAAAAACCCATTCAAACTATTGGCAATTTTGGCCACTTTTAGTTTGGGCCATTATTTTATGTGATGTAGTTTTACCTTCTTACTCCTATCTTTTGTCTTCTTGGGTTTTAACGAAGCAGCTAAAGCTCAACTCCGTCGCTCAACTCCGTCTCTATATTTTGTATGACGGTAAATGAGATGGCGCGAAACAATCAATATATTGATTATAAGATCAAACCAATAATGGTACATGTTGATTCTTCATTTGTTTCTCTATGTTAGTCAATATCTTCTGAGTTCATTATTGATGTTTTGAATTTTCAATTAATGAGTAAGTTGAATTTTAGTGGAGGATGTAAAGATATATTAGAAATTAAAGTTGATTCATACGTAGAGTGATATTCACTATTACATGTTGATAGAAGTTTGTCGCGTCCAATAATTTTTTAGAGAGTATCATTGCTAGTTCTTCAAGTGCTATTTTTGGAAATGAATTAGTTGTATTGAGTGAAGGTGGTTCTTCTTCAGTAGTAAGTATTGAGCCAATCCAACCATATATTTTGTTGATGATATTGATATAGATAATTTACGTTCATCATTTGATATACGTGACAATACATTATTCCCAAACAAGGATGAATTGAAGAAAGGTTTATGTATCATTACAGTTCGATCTAACTTTCAACTTAAGTCTTATAGGTCTAATTGAAGGATATATGTTGTGTCTTGTGTTGGTTCTAATTGCAAGTGGTTTGTGCATTCTTCATATAAATTGGGTCAGATGTGGAGCGTACACCTTTTCTAGATACTGTTTAAACTTATAAAGACAAGCCAACATTTCATTGGTTAGTGATTGTGTGAAACATAGATATGTGAATGATGTTGGTGATCATACTACACCTAGGGATATCATTGGTAGTATGCGTACGAGACATGATATTTCAATTAGCTACAATAAAATTTTGAGGGCTAAACATGGAGCCTTAGAAATGGTTTCAGGTTCACCTGAGGAATCATATTCTATTTTTCCATCATATTGCTTTGTGTTAAAAGAGGTGAGTTCTAGTATGTATTATTTGTGTGCAAATATTTCAGTAATGTTCTTATAACCATTAGAGTATATAATTTATTCATTGTGTATATTTCATGTACTATTACAGACATTGAGATCGATATTGATTATCAAAGTACATATTCGTTTGTAAGGGGGCATCAATTCATGGGAGTGAACATTTTAGACTTATCAATGTCATTGATGGAACTTTTCTGAAGAGCAAATATTATGGTATCCTTCTTTCTGCTTGTCTGATAGATGCAAATGATCAAATATTCCCTTTGGTTGTTGTTTTGGTTGACTGTCAGATTGATTTGTCGTGGGAGTGGTTTTTGATGAAGTTGATTAGTGTTATTGATTTCAGGAGGATTTGGTGGTTATGTCTGATAGGCACGGTACCGTCCCTAAAGTTATACGTGAAGAATTCTCACATGTTTATCATGATATATGTATGCAACATTTATTGAGGAATGTGCATACAAATTTCAAAAGTTATAGCATTGATTCAACATTCTACTCATGTGCAAAGAC
Source organism: Datisca glomerata (assembly GCA_003255025.1). Lineage (NCBI taxonomy): Eukaryota > Viridiplantae > Streptophyta > Magnoliopsida > Cucurbitales > Datiscaceae > Datisca > Datisca glomerata. Next base: position 1,162,549 of record QANY01002227.1, read on the forward strand.
ATTTAGGGTTGAAGATTTTGAGAAGTACACATGTCGTTTAATTAGCCTAATTTATTCATGCTTATTTGAGCTATGCTAACTATTATAGTTGGGCATGTGCTTATTTTAAGATACGTGATTTATAACAACATTGCTGAGAGGTTCAATAATGTTATACTTGATGCTAGACTTATTCGATTTATTTGTTGATTGAGTTCCTGAGATAAAAGTTGCGAAGTTGGTTTTATGAAAGGAGGATGTCTGTTGCATGCTTGATTACCTGTTTAAGTATGACGGCTGAGGTTGATTACATGTTTAAGTATGACGGCTGAGGTTGAGCTTCATAGTGAAAGGGCTGAAGTGTGAACAATGCAAGTAAGGATTTATTAAATTTTTTTATATACTATATATATTTAATTGACACAATTCCTTTTCTTTGGTTCGTTTAGTTGTTGTAAATAGTTCCATGTTGTTGATGAGAGCATACATTATATTATATTATTGATCTATATCAGAATATATATGGTTGTAAAAAGTTTCAGATCATTGAATTTCCTTGTCGTCATTTTTGTATGGTTCTAGTGAAGAAGAATATGTCTCTCTATATTTTTGTGTTGTATTACTATTCGAAGGCTATATCAGAAACGACATGTAGAGATATCATATTTCCAGTTGGCAATGAGAGTCAGTGGCTTAAATATAAATCAGGTAGGCCAAGAAGAGTAGATTAGTATCTGCATGTAGATTTAAACAATGGTTGAGGTGTAAAATTATGGTAAATTAAGACACACCCGTAGAACGTGTAAATAGGCAAAAGACATCATCTTGAGTGGATCATGGTTTTTATTTGGAAATGTGTTTTGTTAGATTGATTTATTTTGGATTTTACAATTAATTATGATGTCACTAAAAGGAAACATTTTTTCTCCTTTACATGCTTGGGATTTAAGACATTGAAATGTTTTATAGTGGAATATGACACATCTTTTATATATATAATAAAAGGAATAACCAGCAATAATAGGCAGTGAACAATTTAATTATGCAAAAATTAAAGTAGAAACAGTAATTATTTTCACCAGGTTTGATTGAATTAAGTATAATTTTAAGAGATTATAGAGGGGTATTAAGATACAAGAATTATACATAAAACAATAAAAATTATATTAAGGTGTAAGATTCAAAACTTGCACAAATAGTGAATTATTGGCAACGATTAATTAGTGCTCACGCTCACTAATTAATGTTGAAGGAAAAATAAGAAGAAAGATTTACACAAGAGGGAGAAAAAGAAAGCTTTGTTTCACAAAATAAGTTTTTCTCTAAAATGATTTAAGAGTTGAAAATGACTTCTGAGGAACAAATGAGAGAGGGCTACCTATTTATAGTCAAGGAAAGTGGAGTTCACCGAAAACTCATCACTTACCTGAACTATTCTATTATATAAAAATAAAAATATTTTACATTTCGACTTTTGTCTACTTTTTACTAAGAATAGTAAAAGCATGAATGGTTGTCTAATTATTTGACAACTAGTACCATTATTATAGAAGAGGACAAAATGTAAAGATTTAATGATAATCATTATCTTGATTTTTGTGTCTTCATAATTGATTTGCCATGATTTATAACAATATTTTAATTTATTTTTAAAGGTTTATAAGCCCTCACTAATTGAGGTTTCCTTTCCCAAAATACTTTATTTTCCAATAAAATACAAAATACTTTAGATTTTGAAATGACAATACTCGGTTGGAAATGAAATCCTTACTAGAGAGTATGATGTTAAATGGTGGGATAAGTTGAATACCCAAAAAATAATTACGTCCATCAATTATGAATTTGCAAATATGTCAATCCCATTATGAGACTAGCAAATCCTTTTATCCAAGCTTCATTAAAAATTAATGAGCTCATTCACCCAGATTCACCAATCAAACCATCCGATCCAAATCCATCCAAATTGGATCTATAACCAAATCAGAACCCTCTTCAAATGGTAAATCAAAAGTCACGAAGCCAAAATCCAAATTGGAGAACAAAGGAATTTAAAAAATGCTTCTCCTTTTGGAAGATAATGACAAATCTGACTCTAAATCCATCCAAATAGTTTGAAGAAAATCATAATCAAAGAATCAAGGTAAATTTGAAAATATATTATGGTGACACATCAGCACAATGCAACGGTCATAATGATCTTCAAGGCAAGTAATTATCAATAGCACTAGTCACAATGACTTTTGCATATGATAATTATGATTTCTCCAAGCAATTCTATTAGTTTTTGATGCAAGCAATTCTCGTGTCATGCATCAATATAGTCAAAATAATTGTATTAGTTTTTATTCAAAAGTACTTTGAAACTTGAAGGATGGATTTTCCATTCCTTCATAGTTATGATCCTGAGGATAGAGAAAAAATGGTAAATGATTATTTCTTTAGAATTTCTGATTGGACAAATTTTTATGAATTCTGTTTCTAAGAGAATATTTCTGTAGAAATTTAGATTTTTGTTATAGTATCCAGGAACTTAATAAAATTTGGGGTTGAAATTGGCTTTGGCAATTTGAGCAAAATCATTTAAATGAGCGAATGTAGGCTCAATATGAAAGAGATTTTTGCTGACCATTTTTTGAAAATCAAATGATGATTTCTTATATTTTGAAAGTGATTGGACATGAAAGGATATTGAGAATGGGTCAAATTGGTTGACTATGATTGATTGGTGATTGGATCTGATGAACCCAAGTATTGTTGATTGAGTTTGGTTTGGAGTAGAAGACATCTTATTGATTTGGGCCTTAAGAGCCAATTGTTGAGTCGAAGACTCTTCTATTATTAAATCATTCATCATTTTCACATGTTTTCTAATAGTGATGCTGATTCTTCTAGTTAAGGATTCTACAACGTGCCTATGAACTTTTTGAAATCCATTCGTTATGACGAAGAAAGTTCCTTCCAGCATCATAAATTCTGTCATTGTTTTTTCAAAAAATTTAATTTTGAAAATTGCTTGTCCTAATAAGTTTACAGTTAAAATTTTGTTATTATCATAACAGATTTCATTATCCTTGTGAAAACCTATTTTTTCACATCTTTCATACCATTGAATTAATGTTGCATTGGACCCATGCTTCAACCCAACATCTTTTAAAATTTTATTCAATTCATTAATCCAGTCATTTCTACAATATTCAAATCCATTATGACCATAATCAATGAATGAAGATTTTGAACAAAAGGCGGCTGCCTTGTCATTGAGCTTTTTGATTTTGAAAGAATTTGGATTAAGTATTCTAAGCTCTACCTTTCCATATTCTAGGAGGTCAAATTCCTCCATTGTAAAATCCTTGAATGATTCCCTACAAAATATTACATGTAAGGGAGTCAGACATTTAATCATTAATATATTAGATAAATTAAATATTGAAATACGAATTGCTAAGAATGGGTTATTACATGGCAAAACTTTGTTTGGAAAAACATGTTTTGTAGATTTATTAATCAAAACAAATTGTATGATTTGATCAATTGTTTAAATAATGAAATAATAAATTTCAAATTCTAGAAATCTATTCTTAAATTTGGTAGAGATCATTAAAATCTATTTTGTTTTATTATCTTGGCAAATAATTTAAAGTATTTTCAGTATTGCTTAACATATTGGTTAACGCAAACAATCAAGAAATGCAACCAGTATTGTCTAATAAGAATATTATTAATGCAATCAATTGAGAAATCAATAAATTGATTAAAGAGTTTAATCATTATATTCTGAAATTTACTTGGAGAAAATTTAAGATCAAATAACATTATTTTTCATTTATAATGATAAAATATAATCTTGTATTTCTCAGTCTTATTTATCTAAATTTGCCAACATTAAGATTTTATGCTAATCTTAGAGGATACATCAACATTTCTAAGTTTTGTTGATTAAATCTCTTCTGTTTGATATTGAATACTTTATCCATTTCAAAACATCTTTAAGGGGCTTACAATTAATTACAAATATTTTTAAGGGGCTTACAATTAATTACAAATATTTTTAAGGGGCTTACAATTAATTACTAAATAAGAAACTCCTCGTTCAATAATTTTAACTTGATTTTGAAAAGCATGCTCTTCAATTTTGTCTTGTAGAAAATATAATTATTTTCTCTTACAAGAAATTAAGTTTATGGACTTAAAAACAAAATTTTGTTTCAAAATCTTCAATCTCTCATTGTGAGAAAAAAGAAATTTGAATTTTACAGGTTCATCCAAAGGATAAGTAATTATCTCATCATATTCTGTGGTAAAAGGATACAACATAGAAATGAATGGTAAAGCTAAAATAATTTTATCAATCATATTTTTTTACTAAGACAAACAATTTTTTAAAACATACATCGTCTTGGTGAATATGAATTTTGAATGTTATATAATTGATATGTATACGAGTACCATTGGCACATGACAAAGATTCTTTTATCTTCTTGAAGTACTTGGTTTGAATTAGTTATTCCTGCATACAATTCAAATATGCTCTTGAATTAACAAGGCCATTGTCGTGAAATCAAAATGAATAATTATTCTGACCATTATGTGCCACTTTTTTATTTTGATGTGATTAAGTATTTGTGTGAAGTTATCATCTTGACTGTTAATAATAGGTTCTTTAACCTCATTATCAGAATTTAGTAATTTACTAGGTTCACTAGATTCTTGTTTATTAATTAAATTCTCTATTTTTAAAAAGTTTAATTCTTTTATTTCAATTTTTTAATATTTTCAATTTTATTTCTGTGTTTGAATTTTTTAATTATTTTATTTCAATTTTAATATTTTTAATTCTTTTTTCTGAAGTTCTTGTAAGGTCACTACTTTTTCCTTTTTTTAACCTTATTGAATTTTTCAAGGGTTTGTGAAAGACTTGCAGTGTTGTTATTATTAGACTTAATATTTTTTTTTTAGAATTACTTTCCTAAGTCTCTCCAGACATTCTTGTTTTAATCCTGGATTCTCAAGAGGTTTTCTTGTTCCTCATTTTTGGTTAAGACATTAATTTTTTGGTAACAATTATCCTTATACCTCATAATTATGTTAGGAGAATCACTGTAGGAACTTGAATAGTTATATTCAGAGGATTCAGATGATTCAAATTCTCCTAAATCTTCACTATCACTCTCATAAAAATTTATTGTTTCTAAGATTCTAAACAATTATTGTTTATCTTCTTCAGAGATTTTTTTATTGGTTAATTTTATTTTTAACTTGCAAGTATTTGAAAAATGACCACTCTGGCACATTTAAAACATTTAAGTTTACTTTTATCGGTGGATCTTTTATTAAATTTTGTTAGAATTATTATATTTAGAGAAGCGTTTGTTAATATTTTTTATTTTTTGAGAAGTATTGATCAACATTTTTATTTCTATTTTTGTTGTAATTTCTCCGATAGGGCTTGTGACCTTCTAGGACTTAAGTGAGATTTTTTCCTATTTTTCTGGGAATGGGCAATAGAGGGTAAACCATATTATTCACAGAAATTACCTAATTCGTATTTGGCAGTTTTACTATTCTTATCTTGTGTGCGAACAAATTGGGTAATCCATTAATGAATTGTTCTTTCCAAAAGGGTTAATTACTATCATCCCTTAACATTACTCGGGATAAGAATATATTTTTATACCAATTGAAATCATTTAGGGTTGGGCACCTAAGATTAGTTAGGTGTAATGATAACATCATGTATTGTTTCTTGATTTTCTCCAATAATTGAGTCTCCTTCAGTATCAATCTTTATTGCTGAACCAATGGTAGTTTTGGATTCTTCTGTGAGGTATTTTTCCTACCAGGAATGAAGCATTCATGTGAATCCTGTGACTAAGAGTTGGATTACCTCATTTTGAGGCAGACTATGTGTGGTAATGTAGTTGTTGGCTACCATTGTCATATGTTGCAATTTATTGAAAACTATCTGCTCAGAAAGTCCATCAATATTCCATTCATACAATTTTTCTGCAATACAAAAAATTGATTAACGAAAGAAGATTCAGTAATTTTAATATCTGGTGGCATAGGCTTCTTATGACATTTTCTTTCTAATTTATTAATTTTTAAATTTTTAAATGTATCTTCAATATTGTTACCTTTTGAAGATTCATAGTCTGTGGATGACTTATAGGAAAATTCTATCCTATGGCTATCTGACTCAGAACTACTGTATTGGTTAATAACCTTAACATAAAAAGATGATTCTATAGATTTATTTTTCAATTCTTGAAGCATTTTATCAATTTGTTTATTAATGGGAATAATATTCAAAGTGGTTTTATCTGAAAGATTTATTGAAGGTCTTTCTTTGAGAGCTTCATTAGTTTTAGGTTCATGAAGATCATTAACCTTATTTTCAATTTTGTCTAATTGTTTATCTATTGAAATTAGAATTTGATTGGTGTAATTGAGTTGCTCAACTACCTTTTTATCAGGTTCTTCTTCCTTTGTAATCTTGAAAGGAAAAGCAGTGATTAAAATTTTTTTATGATTAATCATAATTTTCTCAAGAGGAGGATGACTGACAGACACTAAGCTGGAGTCTTCCTTGACCCATTTATATTTTGAAATTATTTTGATATTTTTCTTATAAATATCCTCGATATAATCAAGGAAAATCATATCAACTCTAAATTCTTGCATGAATGCCTTCCATTCAGCTAATATGATTCTTATTTGGTCCATATTGTATTTTTCTCTGAACCTATTGCATCTATCAAGACTGGCTAGGTCATCATTGTGTTGGGTTATCCTTTCCCAATCTCGTTTATATTCTTGACTTAGGGTTCCTATGATTAGGACTAAGAGTTGGGGATTAACAGAATGAATGTTTCTTGGAAATCTGATTCAGTGGGTGCTTCAATTTCGTCATATTTTTCTGACTTATTATCAAAGACTGGCTGACTAACTTAGGAACTTGTGGCTATGCCTTTATCAAAGCCAATTTGAAGATAAAATAATATCAGACCACCTAATTGTTTTAGGAACTTTAACATTGACATTACTTTGGCTAAATTGGATCAATAGGGTTTGATTCTTTGGACTCCTATTAATGACTTGAAAATTCATATTTGTTTTGGTAACTTTGTAATGAATTCTGAAGATTAAAGCTAGAGGTTGGGTACCTTCTAAAACTTGGTAACCACTAGTTTTAATATTTAAAGTTAATGATTTTAAAATATGTGGACCATTACAGAGTGTTGATTCAATTAATCCTAAAATACTATCATTAAAATTTATAAATCTTGCATCTCGCAAGACTAATAAGATAGAGGTATTTATGCCTCTTCTTATGAGTGGCTTAACTCCAATCTGGACTAAACCAAAATGAAGGAAATTATATCCTTCTTGAATGTGATGCTTTATTACATTGGGGGAAAGTAATTGGCAAGTTTCATACTCTTTCCCAAGAACATATATTTTTTAATTGTTTTTACATGATGCTGAGACTTGAAGGAAGCAACAGACCATGTTGATTTGTAAATATTTTTAATTAGGGATTTTGGGTTTATTCATACCCTATGATCTACTTGATCATCCGCTAATTCAAAGTGTTCCTCATTTATTATGTCATGTATTTAAGTTATTGTAGACCTATTACTACTAAAAGAATTACTTTTAAATAATCTACTCATGACTCAACTAACTAAATTATTCTTATGATTGAAAATTTCATATTGTATTTTGATTACTGATATGTTGTGGTGACTTTTACAACCTCCTATTAGGGTCGCTCTTCTCCTACCTGTCTCTACAACCACCCTACCCTCAGGATTTATGTCTCTAAGAGGTCTTACTGAGGTACCAGAAGCTAACCAAATAGAAGCTGATACGTCAGCCTCTGATAAAACAGGTTTACAGATTAGAAAAAACAAATAATACAGAAAATAATCAATTGTAACAATAACCAACCACTTGGGCAGAGAGTGAGATTAGATATAAGTAATTATTCATGTAAGTAATGAAACAACAATAAAAGTAATAACCAGCCATAATAGGCGATTGGCAGTTTTTACTATTTTTGCGCATAATTCTTGCATCTTAATACCCCCTATATAATCTCTTAAAATTATAATTAATTCTGCATCTTTTGGTATCAGAGTCAAATCTGGTGAGGATAATTAATGTTTCTACTTCAATTTCTGCATAATTAAATTATTTATCGCCTATTATGGCTGGTTATTGTTATTATTGTTGCTCAATTGCTTACATGAATAATTGCTTTTGTATAATATCACTCTCCGCCCAAGTTGCTGGTTATTCTTACAATTGATTATTTCTTTGTATTATTTGTTTATCTAATCTGTGAATCTGTTTTATCAGAGACTGATGTATCAACTTCTATTTGGTTAGCTTCAGGTACCTCAGTAAGACCTCTTAGAAACATAAATCTTGATGGTAGAGTGGTTGTAGAGGCATGTTGGAGAAGAGCGACCCTAATAGGAGGTTGTAGAAGTCACCACAACAGATTAGTAATCAAAATACAGTATGAAATTCTCGATCCTAAGAATAATTTAGTTATTTGAGTCATGAGTAGATTATCTAGAAGTAGTTCTTCTAGTAGCATTGGATCTACAATATCTTCAATATCTAACATAATGGATGAAGAACATTTTGAATTAGCAGATGATCAAGTAGATCATAAATATTCTGAATACCTTCTAGATGATCAAGAAGATCATTCTGAATACTTTACAGATGATCAAGTAGATCATGATATATGAAATATATCCAAAATTCTCAATAAAAATATAAACTTGAAATCCTCTTCTAGATCATCCATGAATAATGATCAAGATATTAGGATTCGAATAGAGCACGAATTAAAAATTTTAGAAATTAAAAGCCTAGAACCTAAAGGAATAAGTTCCTAAGGAAGTCAGACAAATCTTAATAATAAACAATCTAATAAAATTAATTACCAATATTTTAATTCTCAAATTAGGGAGTATAACCAGTCTAATACCCCTAGGAGTTCCTTTCCTGAATCATATATTAATAATCAAAATTGTAGAATTCAAAAATTAGAACAAGGATTAAGAAATTCTAAAAATTTGAATCCAGATACCATGAACCAAGAATATAAACCAGATTGAGAAGGTCTAACCCAACACAATGATGACCTAGCCAATCAAAATAGATGTAATAGGTTTAAAGATAGGTTTAGGGATTCATATAATATGGATCAAAGAAAAAACATACTTGCTGAATGGAAGACATTCATGCAAAAATACAAATTTGATATGCTTTTCCTTGATTATATCGAGGATATTTATGAGAAAAATATTAAAATAATTTATAAACTTAAATAGGTCAAGGAGGACTCCAGTGTGGTAACTGCTAGTCATCCACCACATAAAAAAATGCTAATTAATCATAAAAATTCTCAACCTAAAAAAGAATTCATTGAACCTTTTCAAATTCATTATGAGAAAACTCTTGATGAAAAAATACTTAAAAACTTCAAAATTCTAAGAAACAATATTTAGAATCAGATAGCCAAAACATAGAATCCATTTATGAGTCATCCACAATTCATGAAATTTCCTATAATAATATTGAAGAAAATTGTAGTTCAGAATCCCACGAATTGTTAAATAATATTGAAAAACCATCCAAAAATTTAAAAATTAAATCATCTGTCATGGTTATTGATCATGACAATATCTCTGGATTAGATAACCATAGGTTAGAATTTACCTATGAATCTTGCACAATCAATGAATCTTCAAATATTAATAAAATTGAAGAAATATTAAAGAATTTAAAAACTAATGACTCATCTTATTCTGGCAGGATTGATAACCAAGACAATAATTCAGAATTTGAAATTAAACCTGAAAAATCTTAATTAATCACAAAAATTCTTTAATCGTTGCTTCTCCTTCCAAGATTTCAAAGGAAGAAGAACTTAATGAAAAAGTAGTTGAACAACTCAGTTACACAAATCAAAGTCTAATTACAATAGGTCAACAATTAGACAAAATTGAGAATAAGGTTGATGATTTTCATAAACTGAAACTAGTGAAACTCTTGAAGAAAAATATTTAATAAATTTTTCAGACAAAATCACTCTAAATATTGTTCCCCTCAATAAACATATTGATGAAATAATTCAGGAATTAAAAGTAATCAATCAAGACAATAGTGTAGATTCAGAAAGCCATAAGTCAGAGTCCACATATGAGTCGTTTACAATAAGTGAATCTTCAAACATTAATAATATTGAAGAATCATTTAAAAATTTAGAATCATCTAAAATTAAATCTGAAAAGATTATTAATAATATACCTCAAGAACTGAAGGTAATTAATCAACACAATAATTCAGATTCAGAAAACCATAGGTGAGAATCCACCTATGAATCATCCACGATGAGTGAATCTTCAAACATTAATAATATTGAAGAATCACTCAGAAATTTAGAAATTAATAAATTAGAAATTAAATGGCCTAAAAAGCCTATTTCCTCCTGATATTCATTTTTTTTAAAATTCTTTAGTTAATCAATTTTCTGTGTCTACAGAGAAATTATACGAATGAAATATTGATGGACTTTCTGAGCATGAAGTTCTCAACAATTTACTGTACATGACAATGGGAGCTAACGACTACATTACCACACATAGTTTACCTCACAATGAGGTAATCAATCTTTAAATCACAAGATTCACAGGAATACTCCATTCCTAGTGGGAAAAATATCTCATAAAAGAATATAAAATATCATCCTTTCAGCAGTGAAGATTGATGCTGAAGGAACCCCAATTATTGAAAAAGATCAGGAAACAATGCCTGATACTACTGGTACACTTCTCTGCACAATAATTGAACACTGCATTGGAATACCAAGTAATATTACTTCGCGTATCCATGATCAATTCACTAATCTTAGGTGTCCAACACTAAGTGATTTTCACTGCTATAAAAATATATTTTTATCTAGACTAATGACAAGGGATGATAATAATCAACTTCTTTGGAAAAAAAATTCATTAATAAATTACCCAATTTGTTCACACACAAAATTAGAACAGTCCTTAGTAATAACCTAGGTAATATAGACTATAATAGTCTCACTTGTGGTACAATAATACATAAGGAAGGTCTAGAAATGTGTATTGACATAAAAATCAATAAACAAATTAAAAAAGAAAATGAAAAATATGAGTTAAACAATTTATGTAAGTAATATGGTTTACCCATTATTGCTCGTTCCCAGAAAAATAGGAAAAAATCATATTTAAACCCTAGAAGGTTCCACAAACCTTATAGGGGTCAAATACCACAAAAATAAGCACAAAAATTTTGACCAATACTTTTCAAAAAATAAAAATTTTGACAAATGCTTCTATAAGAATAAAAATTATTCTAGAAGTTAAATCAATAAAAACTTTATGAACAAAAGAAAAATTAAGTATTTTAAATATGGCCAGAATGGTCATTTTACAAATATTTGTCAAGTTAAAGTCAATTAAAAATCTTTGATGAAGATAAACAAGAATCGTTTAGAATCATAGAGTCAATAGAATACTATGAGAATGATAGCGAAGATTTAGGAGAATTTGATACCTTGAATCCTCTGAGTCTAATTATTCGAGTTCTGACAGTGATTCTCCTAACATCTCTATGAGGTGTAGGGATAGTCGTCGTCAAAAAATTAATGTTTTAAATAAAAATGAGGAAAACCTCTTGTTGGATCTAAATAGTAAAATTGAGAATCCAGAATTAAAATAAGAATATTTAGAAAGACTTAGGAAAGTAATTCTAAAGAAAGAAAATACTAAGTCTAATAATAATAATAATACTGCAAGTCTTTCACAAATCTTGAAAAAATTCAATAAGGTTAAGCGAGAAGAAAATGAAGTTACCTTACAGAAACTTCAAAAAGAAATAAAAAATATTAAAATTGAAATAGGAGAACATAGTAACTTCCTATGTCCTAATAATGAGATCAAAGAACATATAATCAACAATCAAGATGATGATAACTTCATTCAAATTCTTAATCATATCAAAATAAAAAAATGACACATAATGGTCAAAATAATTATTCAAGATTTTGATTTTACAACAATGGCTCTTGTTGATTTATGAGCAGATAAATTATATGCATGAAGGACTAGTTCCTACCAAGTACTTCAAAAAGACGAAAGAATCTATGTCTTCTACCAATGGTACTCGAATGCATATTAATTATGAAATCCTCAAAGTTCATATTTTCTAAAACAACAGATAAAATAATTTTGGGTTTACCATTTATTTTTTTGTTGTATCCTTTCACAACAGAGTATGATAAGATAATTACTTATACTATGGATGAACCTGTTAAATTCAAATTTCTTTCTTTTTCTCACTATGAGAATTTGAAAATTTTAAAACAGAATTCTATTTTCAGATTCATAAATTTAATCTCTTGTAAAGAAAAATAATTGTGTTTTTTATAAGAATAAATAAAATTGAGAAAAATTGAAGCACACCTTCAGAATCATGTTCTTCAAAATAAAATTAAAATCCTTGAATGAGAAATTAATAACAAATCCCTTACAATGTTTTGCAATGGATAAAATATCCAATACCAAATAAAATAGACTTAATCGAAAAACTTAAAAATACTGATGTATTCTCTAAAATTGACATAAAATCTTGATTTTGGCAAAACCAGATAAATAATATTATTAAATACAAAATTACATTTGGCAGTTATAGAATAATGCCATTTAATCTTTAAAATACTCCAAGTACAATAAATGGAATTTTCAACCAATTCGTTACCTTCTTATTAAACAATATTGGTTGATCTCTCAATTGTTTGCATTAGTAATATTACCATTTTCTCTAAATATGTTACGCAATGCTGAAAATATTTTAAGTTGATTGTTAAGATAATAAATAGTTTAATTATCTTTACAAGAAAAATCAGTTTCTATAAATCTAACATTAGGTTTCTTGAATTTGAAATCTATCATTCCACTATTAATCAAATCATATAATTTGCTTTGATTTAAAGATGTTTTAAAAATCAACGACAAATCTGTAAAATGTGTTTTGGAGGAAAAAATATGACTTCAAAACAAATTCTTGTCACGTAGTAGCCTATTCTCAGTATTTATAATTTCAATATTTAATTAACCAATAATTAAATTCTTGATTCCCTTACTTGTAACCTTTTGTTGAAAATCATTCCAAAATTCTACAATGGAGTAATTTAAGGAATCTGGCCTACTAGAATATGGAAACGTAGAACTCAGAATACTCAATCAAAATTATTTTAAAATAAAAAAGCTCAATGACAGAGCAACCTCTTTTTGCTCAAAATTCCCATCCATTAATTATGGTCATAATAGATTTAAATGTCCAAAGAATGATTGGATTAATGAATTGGATAAAATTTTGGAAGAAATTAGATTGGGACATGATTTCAATGCAACATTAATTCAATGGTATGAGAAATGTGAAAAAATAGGTTCACAAGAATAATGAAATCTGTCAGGCATGACGAAGAAAGTTCCTTCCAGTATTAGAATTTGTTTTTCAAAAAATGACCAGTAAAAATCTCTTTCTCTATTCTCAGGATCATAACTATGGAGGAATGGAAAATCCATCCTTCAAGTTTCAAACTACTTTTGAATAAAAAATAATACAATTATTTTGACTATATTGATGCATGACACTAGATTTTCTTGTAACAAATAGTGATTTTTCTCACTTTTAGTTTTTAAATTTTGATAACAATCCCAAAATTGATTTTTCAAATTGGTTCTTAAAATGGTGGTTCATTCATGATCTTACCTTAAAACTTTTTCAATTGATTTATGACAATGTTTCAATTTGTTTTAAAAGGTTTACAAGCCCTCACCAAATGAGGATTCCTTTCCCCAAAATACTTTATTTTTCAATAAAATATAAAATACATTGGATTTTGAAATGGTAATACTCAGTTGAAAACGGAATCCTCACTAGAGAGTACTATGTTAAATGGTGGGATAAGTTGAATACCCAGAAAATAATTGCATCCATCAATTATGAATTTGTAAGTATCCATCCCATTATGAGACTAGCAAATCCTTTTATCCAAGATCCGTTAAAAATTAATGAGCTCATTCACCTAGATCCACAAATCAAACCATCCCGTCCAAATCCATCCAAATCAGAATACATAACCTAATCAAACCCTCTTCAAAGGATAAGTCAAAGGCCACGAAACCAAAATCCAAATTGGAGAAAAAATTAATCCAAGAAAATACCTCTCCTTTTATAAGACAATAATGAATCTGACTTTGAATCATCTACAGAGCCAAGTCACCAAATTAAACCAAAAAGATCAATCAACCAGAAAGGTTACTCCTCAGCAATTGAAGGACTCATTCAATAATATTGATCTCAGTGGTAAATGAACAAAATAATTCGTCCTAGGCACAATGCCAATATTAAGGAGTTCAGAAATATATAAAAATAGTCTTCCAATACAACGGCTATAATGATACTTAACAATCAATTATCAATGGCAACAATGACTCTGCAAAAGTCACAATGACTTTCAAAATAACAGTAATGAAGACACTAAAATCTAAGATAACAATTATCAAGAAACAACAACAATGGATCCACCAAAATAAAGCAACAATAGTCATAATGACTCTCTTCAAGACACAATTATGAAGACGCAAGAATCCAAGATTACAATTACCAAGATATCTCTGTAATTTGTCAGTTTTTTGTAATAATTGTACTAGTTGTCAAATAATTATGCAACTATTTATGCTTTTTACTATTTTTAGTCAAAAATAAACAAAAGTAAAAATGTAAAATATTTTTACTTTTGTATAATAGAATAGTTCAGGTAAGTGATGAGTTCCCGATGAACTCCATTTTCTTAAGCTATAAATAGGTCTTCCTCTCCCATTTGTTCCTCAGAACTCATTTTCAACTCTTAAACTATTTGAGAGAAAAACTGGTTTTTGAGAACAGAGCTTTCTTCCTCCCTATTCTGTAAAACTTTCTTCTTCTTTTTCCTTCAACATTAATTAGTGAGCGAGAGCACTAATTAATCATTGTCAATAATTACTATTTGTATAAGTTTTTAATCTTACACTTTAATACAGGTCTATTATTTTCTTGAAATATTCTTGCATCTTAATTCATGAATCAAGTCACAATTATACCCAATTCCACATCTTTTGGTATCTTAAACCCCAATTGCCTTAATTTATACTTGATTCCACATCTTTTGGTATGTATGTGTGTGTGTCTATATATATATATATAATATGTTTACTCTGTGTGGTGCTTATGATCTTGTTGACAAATTTATGGTTCAAACAGAAAAAATAATTGAAATTAAGAAAAGGACATTGATGGAGATGAATGTTGAGTAGCATTCAGTGTGTATTTTTGGGAAGATGGAGGGTGTATATTTCATACATACATATGTATAAATTGGAGTATACTCATGAACAGTTAGAGCTACTAGTGAACGTCTTTAATTTGAGTATCACTAACTTGATATGCACGAACAATATCCAATAAAGAAAACATAGGCTTGAAACACTGACACTTTAGTTAACTAATTAACAATCCATATAGAAATATCTATATCCAAAATGCACTTAGTGGATTAATTCATGTCTTACTTAATCAAACATCTAAATATAGATCTCAACATCCAAAGTGATACGAATATTTTTATCTAGAAATAGAAATCTCATATAATCTAAAATAAAACTTATATCACTAATTGCAATCTATCTAAAATCAAAGCATATTCAATTTTTTTAAAATCGAATCGTGGTGTATCATGCTCGGACAACAGTTATCTCATACCGAGTTACATACACTGATCTTAAAGTTTGTGGACGCTTAATCTACTTTTGGAAGCATGACTATTCCTAATCCTGTTGGTTTTACTGGCCTTGGCAAGTTCTTTTTCCTTTCAGGTACTATTTTCTGCATGAAACATAAACAATGAAACTAGACAATGTACTTAAAAATTATATTGTATATATAAAATATTTCTTCTTGTTATTCTCACCTTCGGTTTGAATGATCTGATTTATTGGTTTCACATTATCTATTTTACTTGTCTCATATCATTCTACATCATGCTTTTCCACATAAAAATAAATTATCATTTTAATTGTGTCCCATACCGTTATCTCATTCACATCTTTGTCCACACTATACTAGTTTAAACAAGCTATGTACTAACATTATTTAACTACTTCAAAAGTTCCAGCTATGTGCCGGAGTATTCATTGTGCTAGAGAAAGAAAGGAAGATGAGTTGACTTTAGGTCTCTAAAAAAAATACTGAATAACATGACAACTAAGACCTTTACTAGCATTTATCAGAAATAGATAGTACAAAAACATGATAGGATAGCTCGCATGAATAAATGCATTTATTTTATAACTAAAGTTGATGTGGATAATATTCTGCAGTAAAATTACGTATTTTTATTATTCTTACTCTTTTGTTTCTTGCATCATCCATATCATGTCTTCCTTATTGTCTTTCTGCAGCACCATCTATATCTCCATCAGAATCAGCACCATCTCTTTTTCCATCAGAATCATCTCCATCTCCATCAAATGATCTTCATCACCATTTCCACCATCTTCTCGATAATCTCCCCCATATTTATCCTCTTCAGCTTGCTTATTCTCCTTGTAAAAAATATAGTGTTAAATTTAACTTGAAAGTTTACCTCAGTACTACGTTATTCCTTAAACTCTGCCATATCCTTGCATAAAGCGATAACTATGTTGTGGATTTCCATGCGCATGTCAAATATATCCTCACTAGATTCCATCACGTTCTTCCTTTCTCTTGACTTAAAAAATTGTTGCATAATGGTATTTCCATTTGATCATATGTAACCTCAATTGGAACAATTTGGAGCTATAAAGTAGACCAATATATATTAGATATACAGCATGTATGCTATACCTACATCATTGAAAAGTGTTATAGGTTAGTTACTTACATCGTTGCATTCAAATGCTGAAGTATTATTGATTCCTAATTGTAAATTCGAGGTAGTGACACTCAAATGGGTCGACTCGAAATATCTGGGTACATGTGAGGCTCGCCGGGTTGGCTCAACATGATTAACATTTCTTACGGTACACTTTTCACGTAGGCCTTAAGTGTGTCGTGCTTAAAGTGTACCGTACCTTAAGTCTACCAATTCTTAAGTGAGTCGGGCCCTAATAATGTCAGTCCATTTGATCCTTTCTATTTTCCGTTACGAGCGAATGCGACGAGCACGAGTATTAGTCTTACACCCGCAAGACATGCCATCACGTCCATCCGTGGTGATTCGGTCATTATTGATTATATAGTTACATCTTATTTATTAAAAGGAATTTATAAATTAAATAAAAAGATAATATTTTTTATTAAATGAATGTTTTATTCAATTAAAGAAAAATATAAATTCAAAGAGCATATCTCACGAATAACAATAACACAAACGTACAAACACAACAAGCTAACCAACATCCAAACTAACAACCTAGCTAATCGAAGAGCACTAGAAACTAATAACTTACACAATGTAAAATTAAGTTTAAATTTAATAAAGTAGTGTTAAAGTACACTACTAATAGACTTATCTAAACACTTGAATGCAATGCAGTAATAATAGAAACATAAACAATCATTCAACTTTAGTTATTAGTGAAACAGTTGTTGAAAGCTTCTGTGAAAGCTTTGTTGTCGTAGGTGTTGTTGCAGCCATCACATTTATTACGATGATAATACCTTGTCAAATTGCTTATTCCTCTAATCTTTTGATGGACGTAACTTTGCTCGCAATAATTGTACTTGACAGTAATAAACTCAACTTTCTCATCCACAAGATTTACCCTAGTGAAATGATCACATATTTTACTATGCCTTGATATTTTTGAGGTTTTAGAGTTGATGGTCGTCAAACTACTTTCACCGTCCACTGGTTAAAATTGCACAATTAAATTTTTTTAAAAAAAATTGAATTATTTTAAAAAAGAAATGGTAAGCATCAGTGATGCATGATATACATTCTAGTCCTCCTAGCTGCATGCATGCAGATCTGCTCTTGCACGGCAACAGTGCACAATTAATATTTATTTAAAGGTACGATAAAATGTTAAAAGTAATAAAAAGTAATTTTATTAATATTTATTTAAAGAGAAGATAAAAGTGATTTAATTTAAAAAGTAAAAGTTAAATTATGGTAAGTTAAATAGAATATAGGTAACATAATAAGAACACATATTGACTAAAAGAGAGATAAAACTTTATTAATATTTATTCATCACTAAAATTTTAAATATAAGCTTACAAATATTTTATTTTTTGATAATTGCAATACAACAACCCAACTATGTTGGTAAAATATTTTAAAAAATTATTACAGGATATGTAGAAACATTAAGATATGAGTTTAACCTTGTTTTGTCTCTGTCTAATCCTAGAAAATATTAAATTATATAATCAATTCTTTCTTGAGTTCCTGAAAATGTATCTTGTCAGTCTTTCAAAGACATAAATACCTCCATTATATCTCCCACTTAGCCTGTGCTCCTTTTATCCAATACGCAATTACCTACTACTAAAAGCAGATTTTGATGCTACTACGGAGACCGGTGGTGTTAGTGTATTATGTGTCATAATTGAAAGTATGAGAAATGATCATTGATAAACGTTCCACCATGCAAGAATATCAAAATTATCTTTAAGGTCAATATAAAAATCAGTTTAAAAAAATTTAGCAATTTCATAAGATGCTTGTTGTTTACGGTCACCTCCTTAATAATATTATAATACGGATCATCTATTGAGCTATTAATAATGTTTGATGATTGTTCAGGAGTTAAGGGGGTGTGACTGTGACGTCACGTGAGTACAATTACAGGTGTGATCTAGTCACAATAAATGATAAATATAGTCTGGGAATGTGAAGGTTGAAATCTGACAGGGTGAAGATGAGCATTTTGAGCCAACATATGGAAGGTGACAGAATGCTCTTGGGAGGAGGAATTCAGAGAGAATTCTCCAAGCCTAATAAGTGAAAATATGAAGCTAATGCCAAAAGTCCTCTACAATGAAAGAAAATGCCTCTATTTATAGAGAAGTTACCATGTGGGGTCTGCTCTAATTAACCCATTGACTACTTGGCAATTGACCCTACATAATGACACATCGACAAGCTTGTGGAGGTGGCAACATCCAGTCATCGATTATTATAACCATAATCACATGGGCCAGAGTATTTATGGGGAGGATTCTCATGTACGCTACATTTTATATTGCGCCATGTGTCACGTACAGTGACATTGAATCAAGGAAGGAAGAACACGGAGAGCGCACCACATCAACAAGATATGCAATGTTCATCGGGATCCCACCCGAGGGGTGTCCTAAAAACTAAATCCCTTCCCGCGATTAGGAAGATGACATATCCACGGATCTCAAAGAGACCATACTGGTGGAGGGATATTCTTTCCAGTACAGCGAACCTCATCTAAATCCTACTAGACCAATCCCCCAAGATATGTTCCCAGGAAAGAGACTCACTTAAGTCTTTGTCACTTGACTTAGTGATTACAAGGATGTGAGTGGTTATATAGAAAGAATAAATAATACAATAAACATTTTATGTATTTCGGTCGTTGACGTGGATTCAACAATCATGTTGAAAAGTCAAAGCTGACACGTCGCAGTAATTCATAGGAGCGACATGTACCACATCGGCGAGTCAAAGTCATAACGGTCAACCATCATATACAATTAGCCCCTTGTACAAGTTTGATGTAGAATATGGAACCTGTACACAAAATTTTCCATACAAGTTGACTGTAACAATTCAATAACGGAACTTCAATCTATTTGCATCTTTGTAATTTCTTCCGCAATGAAGGATATTTTGTTTTCTCCATCATGTAGTGCAATTAAGCCCCCACTTTTTATTTTTCTATAAATTTCTTGCATTGTTCAAAGCGTCAATTTTGTACCATGTTGTAATCTTAGAACTCCTTGAATTTAACACAACTACCTTAATGATGCAATATAACTGATATGTGTCTTCTCAACATAAGATTGCACGTTGTAGATTCGCTATAGATACAGTCCCTCTGTCTCCAATAATCGTTACAACATCCAACTCCTTTCTAAAATATGTCTATTTTCACGGGAAATGAGCCAAGGAGCAAAACTCTTTAGGCTTTGCCTGATGAACTAGGCCTTTTTTCGGCCAAATTCTATCATTAAGGCCTTCAAATATGTGTTATTTCCATTTTAGGAAAGTTTGTTTCGTCCATAACTTTTGATAGAAAATTCATATCAACGGACCTTTAATTGCGTTGCAATCTAGACATCCCGTAGTATATACCCACATTTTCAGTACGAAACTTTTCTTTTTTAGAAAAATTCTCATATTTCACAGTGTACTAAATATCAGAAAATTTTATGAAAAAATTTTCTTTTTTAGAAACAATTTGTATTTTCAGAATCTCTAGTCTTTTGGCAATGTTTCCCTTTTGAATAAATTCGGTCTTTTGGAAACTTGCCAAAATGTCCTGTCATTCTTCTCATATATAAAAGAAACACTTGTGATGAATAGAGTTTTTCACTTCACATCATTCAGAAGAATCACCATTATTGAGTAAGGTAAAATTTCTTTTTTATCATCCCTTTGTCTTCTTGTCCATTATTTTTTGTTGTCAATGATATATATATATATATATATATATATATATATATATTGTAACTTATCACCGTCATAGATGACCATCGTACAAGTGAAACTCTATCGAGGATCAATCTCACATATTAATTGTTCAGGTGATTAATCATTGTACAAAAAAAATAACATAATAAGAATCTGATGAAGTACCCGATGCCCGGAGTATA
Organism: Datisca glomerata; assembly: GCA_003255025.1. Taxonomy (NCBI): domain Eukaryota; kingdom Viridiplantae; phylum Streptophyta; class Magnoliopsida; order Cucurbitales; family Datiscaceae; genus Datisca; species Datisca glomerata. The sequence continues at coordinate 1,183,462 of QANY01002227.1, forward strand.
TAATAGTATTCGAATATGGAAAGGCACCCACGCCTTTACAAGTGGCTTGCAAAAGCGTGTGGACACGCCTTTGCAATTGCAAAGGCTTAATATATTATTTATTTATTTTTGTAAATAATATTACATTTTTTAGGGCTAAATCTTGTTGAATATCATGGAAAACTTGCAAAACATTCTTACTGCTCCAAAATCTAACATGCCACCGCCAGTTCCAAATAAACCTTGGAATGCCATGAAAGATGATGCTCTCCAAGTAATTCATGATATGAAAAAGATAATGGAAGAACACACTTATGCAGACTCTGTATCATTACTTGAGAAAGAAAGCAGAAACGTGGAATGCATATTTACAGACTCAAATCCCCTTTTTAGGCATGCACGCGATGATTTTCCCATATTTCCAATTGTTATCTACAGTCACACTAAGGCAGCAACCGAATGGCGTGAATGGGAAACTATATTTTTTAGTTCTTGAATATGTTTCAATTTTAAAGAAAGTGGGCATATTTGAGGCTCTGACGGTCAGTTCGCAACTTAGTATTCTTCATAATCCTTCAACAATACAAACTTTGTTAATGCATTGGAGTAGATAATCACATACTTTCTTCACTACTTTGGGTGAATTTACTCCTACTCTCGAGGATGTATACTTTTTATTGTGCCTTCCTTTCTTCGGTAATCATAATATTACAACTACTAAGCTCGAGCCAGATGTGAAACTCTTGGTGGACATGTTACATGGTGGTCGTTCCAAATCTCATAAGAAATAATCCACAGGAAATGATATAAGTAAAAGAGCAAACTTTTCAGGATGGCTATGTTATTTCTTCAAAGACATCAATGCTTCCAACAACAAAGGAGGAGAGCATCATGGCTCTCAGCAAAGCACATACGCTAAAGATAAAGAAGGTGGAATTAGCTACTTTTATTGCATTATGGCTATCACAACAAATTTTTCAAGGTAATATCACACATACTTTTATCCCAATTATATAATTTTCAAATGATTATTGCAAAACTATAATATAACAACTCTTGCATCAGGTCTTCCCAACAAGATGATGAATACTCGTGTATTCGTATTGGCGGTCAGATTAGCGTCAAGTCAAAAAATTGCCTTACCTCTAATATTTTTGGGTAATTTGTATTAACTCCTTGATCGAATCCACTACGACTTAGAGCGGTCGTTGGGACGTCATGAGATTGCAACCTTTGTCGATAGTGCATTCTTGCAGATGTTTGTGTGAGAACATTACCCTCGGTGTGCACTAGCAAGGGTCAAGATCTCAAACTTTTCAGAGATTGATTATCCACCTAGAGCATGATTATGGAGCTCTGTAATGAATCCAAAAGCGGTTGAATTCTCAATGAGCATTGATATATTGGGATACTTCAATCTCATCCATACATATTAGAACTTTCAAGTTACATACCAGAGAATCTATGGCCTGCGTTTAATAAAGACATTGATCTTAAAACGGACGGACAAGTTATGTCGCTTTGGTGGGAGGAACAACTCATGATAGCCACTAGAGATGTAGGTCTCTTCTGGGACAATGCCTGCAGAAACAACAATGGAAATCAATATTGACGCGTCTGGTCTTGCTCCTATAAATGCTCTAATGTTAGATGAGCAAGCTCACCCGGTGATGAACTGAACGGGCGTGGCAGCACCCCATGATTCATCCATTGGGCTTCCTATTCCCCAAGATGATCTAGATGACCTTAATGCTGTGTTAGATTCAGTACTTCTAATAGTGGACATCTGGGATTCGACTACTGGAGTACCATTTCCCTCTCATTGTAGTCAAGGCAAAGTATTGACATGAGACCAAATCTGAAATATGAAAGATGTTCATGAAGATGTAAATTATGATTCTGACTATGACATTCATAGCTCTTTCCAAGAAGATATGTCTCAATTCCATACACTCATGCAAGATGAATCAGCTGGTGACACTTCTGAGATAGACAATGATAATTATTTTTGGCATGATGTTGATAAGTTTAAGCTACAACTTTCTGGTGAGGTGCTTAAATTTGAAGACATGCCTGTTAACAAAGATCTTCACAATTACCTTGTGAAAATTGAAGCGGTATATCCTCAGACAGGATTGAAGCACATGCGTTATAAACATGTATAGTATCACTAAGAATAGTATTTCTAGAAACACGAACAAAATAAAAGTTAGTATATTCTTTGACAAACTCTATGAATATAAGATCATCACCAAAGTTTAAAAGTTGTTCAGCATGAGAGATATATTTAGCCAATCCCACTCTTAGCCTAGTTTGAGAATATTCAAAAATGTCATTATTTGTGGTGTTTAATTGAGCTTGTTTAGGAGAATTAAGATAATTTGTATTCCTTTTTAGAAGAAAAAGGCACGTAAATCCTTACATCTTTCAATATGTCTAAGCATTATCATTCCCACGCCCGGTTTGCATGCAAATAAATTACTTCACAAAACTTACACTTGACCTTGTGCATGGGCTTACTATTCTCTACTAAGTTCTCTAAGGTAAAATAGTTACATCCTCTATATGTTATTTCACGTTTTCTCTTCTTTGATGTCGTGGTGGTGGCCATACTACCTATGGTATTGGTGGTGTTTTGGTATTATGGATCATCTCTTCTAAGCTCATTAATATCATCTTTACCATATCCTATGTTCTCAATGTCAAGATATAATTAAATATATTAAATATTCAAGGATATAAATTATAAGGTACCACAAAAAGTCGAGGTAGGCTTGTAGCACGTGCTTCCTAGCAAAATTACTACACTCACGCTTACACAAATACCTAGTAAAAATTAATGATAATATTAATAATTGATTAGATAAGGTGAACTCTATGTACATATAAATAAATATATCATAATATAGGAGCAAATTACTAAAATTTAAATTTCAAAGAATCACCTTAGAATTTAAATATTTGGAGTGCTTGTAGAGAAAAGAGAAAAAATTAATTAGGACTTTTGAAACTTGTAAGAAGATATCAAGAGCTTGAATTGGTAGATGATATAGATTAAAGATTAGAAATATATGATTGAGAATGAATACTTAGAAGTGTTTGATAACTAAGTGAGTAGAAGTATTTAAACTTAAAGGAGGGGAAGAAAATAAAATAAATAAAATGAATAAAAAATAAGGCATGCAAGGATCAAATTACCGTTGCCTTGCTAATTTGGTTTAATATTAGTCGTTGCAGCAACAGTCTAGACCGCACTGGACCAGATTAAAATGTATCGCATAGTGCCAGGCTTTGCCTAAAATTTGGGCCCGTTACAGGCCTAGGGTTATGTGCCGGGCTAGGATCGGCACGTGAATTGTCATGTTGGGCCTAGCCCGACATACATATTACATGTGCCAGGTCTCTAGACCACCTAGCGGCCCAACACTTATTGACACCTCTATCAATCGATAATATTAGGATCGTTTCATGTGCCCATATCATCAAAGCCAATGGTAAGCCACCAAATCTATTCCCATTTGAATCTAGTTCACGATGAAATCTACCGATGTAATCCAATACTATTTCATAGGAAACTCTACCTTAGTGGTATTTTTCAAACAACTCTTCGTTATCTAGCATTCTTAGGTGATCTAAATCTATGTCTGTGCCATCTTATTTTCCTTTATCAAAATTTTCAAACAATAAAGTTTTGCCACCTTTAACTTTTCTTCATCATCCACTATCTGCATTGCCTTATAAGTTATCCTTAAGTTCTTGCGTGTCATTGATTTATAACCATTAAAACACAATGATAACAATGACCTACTTGGTAACTTCTCTCTCCCAATGATAGGCAATGGATCACAACTTAGGCATGTTATTACAGCATAACTCGTATGTTCGAGCATGGTTACATATTCTTCTAATAATGTGTAACCATAATTGGGAGGAAACTTTGTGACTTTTATATCTAATATGTGTCCCAAGCGTGATTGCATAAATTTGTCTTGTTGAGAACTAAGTTTATCTTAAAAGTGGAAGCACATCAATTTTTGAATATTGCAAGACTTTTTCGATGGCTTCCAAAATTATTTTTAAATTAATAAAGGATATTCCTGTCAATATAATATATCTTAAATATAAAGTATATATTCACTAACCACAGTATGAAAAATAAACAAATTATTAATAATTTATATAGTATATACATGCGATACTTTTTCATGCATATTTCGTACAAACAATTCACACATTAGATGCATGCATTTAATTACTTAAGGTATACAATGTATGTGATAATACAATGCAATATATATTTTAAATGTAATAATATAGTTTATGTATATATATATATTTATATACACACATCCATACATGCATGTAAACATGCATACATATATGCATACATACATGCATATATATGACTTTTATAGAGTCATTGTTGGTATTGATAATTGATTTTTGGGTATCATTATAGCCGTTGCATTGGAGGACTATTATGATATATCTTCAAGATTACTTGATTCTTTGATTTTGATTATTCCAAACATTGACATTTTGTCAAAGGTGAAATATTTGTAACGAGATTGGGAAGGTCTAACCCAACACAATGACGGCCCAATCAATCTATAAGCGAAATAGGTTCAGAGATTCATATAATATGAATAAAAAAATCATACTTGCTGAATGGAAGACATTCATGCAAGAATTTAGAGTTGATATATTTTTGCTTGATTATATTGAAGATATTTATGAGAAAAGTATCAAAGTAATTTCAAAACATAAATGGGTCAAGGAAGACTCCAGTGTAGTGTCTGCCAACCATCCTCCTCCTTAGAAGATTATGATTAATAAAAAAAATTAATCATTGTTTCTCATTTCAAGATTGCGAAGGAAGAATAGCCAAATAGAAAGGTAGTTGAACAACTCAATACACCAACCAGTCTAATTACAATAGGCAAACAATTAGACAAAATTGAGAAAACTGTTGATGATCTTCATGAACCTAAAACTAATGAAGCTCTGAAAGAAAAATCTTTAATAAATCTTTCAGATAAACCACTTTAAATGTTGTTCCCATTAATAAACAAATTGATAAAATACTCGAAGAATTGAAAAATAAATGTGTAGAATCATCTTCTTCTATTAATGTTATTAACCAAGACAGTAATGGTCAGACCACCATAAGATAGAATCCTCCTATAAGTCGTCCACAGTCTATGAATCTTCAAAAATTAACAATATTGAAGATATGTTTAAAAATTTAAAAATTAATAAATTAAAAATAAAATGGCATAAGAAACCTATGCCACTAGATATACAAATTACTGAATCTTCCATCATTAACCAATTTTCTATATCTGCAGAGAAATTATATGAATAAAATATTGATGGACTTTCTGAGCAGGAAGTTCTTAATAAATTACAATACATGACAATGGTAGCTAACAACTATATCACCACTCACAATTTGCCTCATATTGAGGTAATCAAACTCTTAGTCACAAGATTCACAGGAATGCTTCATTTCTAGTGGGAAAAACATCTCACAGAAGAATCCAAAAATTCCATCCTTTCAGGGCTTAAAATTGATGTTGAAGAACCCCACTTATTGGTGAAGATCAGGACACAATTCGGGATCCACTGTTTTCTTGAATAATTCTTACACCTTAATACAAATCTACTGTTTTGTTTGGAAGTAATATTTTTCCATCCAAGATACATTTTGAATCAAAGCAAATTGTATGATTTGATTAATGAAATAATAAATTTCAAGTCCTGAAAATCTTTTCTTAGATTGAGACAGTTTGGTTTTATTTGCAGAGATTATTTAACTATTTTGTTTTATTATCGTGACAAGCAATTTAAAATAGTTCTGATATTGTTTAACATATTCACAATTATAAATAATAAAAAAACTCAACCAGTATTGCTTAATAAGAATGTTATTAATGCAGACAATCGAGAAATCAATAAATAGTTTAATCATTATATGCTAAATTTTATTTGGAGCAAATCTATGGTCAAATGACTTATTTTTCATTTATAATGACCAAATATAATCTTGAATTTCTCAATCGTATTTATCTGGATTTGCCAAAATCTAGATTTTATGCCAAACTTAGAGGATGCATCATCCTTTCTAACTCTGTTGATTAAATCCCTTCTGTTTGATATTGAATATTTTATCCATTATAAAACATCGTTAATGGGCTTGTTATCAATTACTAAATGAGGAACTCCTTGCTCAACGATTTTAGCTTGATTTTGAAAAGCATACTCTTTAATTTTGTCTTGTAACAAATATAATTATCTTCTCTTACAAGAAATTAAGTTAATGGATTTAAAAATAGAATTTTGTTTCAAAGTCTTCAATTTCTTATTGTGAGAAAAAGAAAGAAATTTGAATTTTACAGGTTCATCTAAGGGATAAGTAATTATCCCATCATACTCTGTGGTAAAAGGATACAACAGAGAAATGAATGGTAAACCTAAAAAAATTTTGTTAGTCATATTTTTTACTAAGATAAACGATGTTTTAAAACATACATCGTCTTGGAAAATATGAACTTTGGGTATTTTATAATTGATATGCATACGAGTACCATTGGCAAAGGACAAAGATTCTTTTATCTTCTTGAAGTACTTGATTGGAACTAGTCCTTCATGCATACAATTTAGATCTGCTCCTGAATCAACAAGAGCCATTGTCATGAAATCACAATCTTGAATAATTATTTTGACCATTATGTGCCACTTTTTTATTTTGATGTGATTGAGTATTTGGATGAAGTCATCATCGTCTTGACTGTTAATAATAGGTTCTTCAACTTCATTATCAGAAATTAGTAATTTACTAGGTTCATTAGATTCTTATTTATTAATTAAATTCTCCATTTTGAAAAGGTTTAATTCTTCTTTTATTTCAGTATTTGAATTTTTTAATCCTATCAATACACTTCTCTATACAATAATTAAACATTTCATTGGAACGCCAAGTAATATTAGTTCGCGTATTCATGATCAATTAACTAATCTTAGGTGTCTAACCCTAAGTGATTTCAATTGGTATAAAAATATATTCTTATCTAGAGTTATGTCAAGGGATGATAGTAACAAACCATTTTGGAAAGAAAAAAATTATTCTGGGAAAGGAGACCTATTTTAGTGAGGGTTTGTAAATCTTTAAAAATAAATTAAAACATTGTCGTAAATCAATTAGCAAATTTCTAAGGTAAGACCATGAATGGACCACCATTTTAGAACCAACTTGGAAAATCGATTATGAAATTGTTATCAAAATTTAAAAACCAAAAGTGAGAAAAATCACTATTTCGATGCAAGAAAATCATGTGCCATGCAACAATATAATCAAAATAATTTTATTGTCTTTTATTTAAAATCATTTTAGAACTTGAAGGATGAATTCTCCAATCCTGCATAGTTATGATTCTGAAGATAGAGAAAGAATGGTAAATGATTCTTTCCTCAGAATTTCTGATTGGACTAATTTTTATGGATTCTGTTTCTAAGAGAATGTCTCTGTAGAAACTAAAAAATTTGCTATTGTGTCTAGGGACATAGTGGAATTTAGGAATGAAATAGGTTTTAGAAATTTGACCAGGATCCATGAAATGAGCAAATGGAGACTCAATATGAAAGAGATTTTCACTGGCCAATCTTTTGAAAATCAAATGATGATTTCTTGTATTTTGAAATTGCTTAGGCATCAAAGAATATTGAGAATGAGTCAAATTGGTTGACCATGGTTGATTGGTGATTGGGTCTGTTGGACCCAAGTGTTGTTGATTGGGCTTGTTTAGAAGTAGAAGACTCCCCTTTTATTTGGGCTTTAAGAGCCAAGTTTTTAGTCAAAGACTCTTCTATTATTGAAACATTCATTATCACTACAATTTATACCTCAGGTATCCATTCTACTATTAATAATAGACACCTAGTATTTGAGTTTATTTCTAAACCATAAAAATGGGGTGCCTAAAATAATGCATTGATCCATGTTTTTAAGTAAAACAAATGCAGTAGGTAGGCAAATATCCTGATTACAGATATAAACTTATGATAATTTGAATTCTATGCGCATAGTATTTCGACTAGTGCGAGTTAAAGATTGGGTAGTTATATGGAAATATTGGGGAGGAATCAATCATTCTCGAATACAGTTCTTGCCAGCATCACTATCAATAAGGGCGACTACATCTTTGATAATAAAATCAGGTTTTATTTTCAAAGTAATTCTGGTGTACGATTTCTGGAAAGTAATTTTATTCAGGTTGGGTAGAACATTCTGGTGTTTCATCAAGATTGCTACCTTAAAAGATAATTGTTGTTTAATATTTCGTAATTCTTGAAATATGATATGGTTAGCTGTTTGTAACTACGTTATGTCAGTTTGTTAGACAATTTGTAATTTTTATTTCAGCTTTCAATTTTGTACTTCTAGCTTTAATTAATGAATAGAAATTAGATTTGCTATAAAAGGCGTATTTTGCAGATGTTCCACATTTATAAGATTCTACAGTCGTTTCCTCTAGAAAAATACCTAGATAAGAGTATCAGGAAAGACTTAAAAGGAAAACCAGCAGAAGACAATCGTATCCCAATATGTGGAAATCTAAACTGAAACAAAATTTTAATGAAATGTCTTTAGATGAGGAGACCCAACAACAGATTTTAAATTGTCTTTCAAATGATGATAGTACTTCTGAATCTAGTTCAGAGAATGACTTAGCCGAGATTTATTCTGACTCATCCTCAGATAATCCAGAACCTTATTATAATCCAGAACCATGATGTTCTTCCAAAACCTGTAACATAATAACATAAGCTAATTATTGGAAAGCCGTTGTTGAGAGGAATGGTCTTGACGTTGGACAATCTAGTCTAAATGTTTTAATCGATACTCAAAGATCTATGCTTGAAGTAGTTGACCAGATAAAAGATCTAGAAATAAAATTAAAATTTTTAGAATCTTGTTATAAGAGTCAACTTACTGAAGAGATTCTCCCTACAAAAAATTATAGTATGAGGGAAGTAATGAAACGTCTACAAAAGATCCATACTATTGAAAAACCTGTTAACATTCCAAATTTAAAAATGGAAATCTGTATTTTAAAAACAGAGATCATACAGTTATAAACTGCTAATCAGATTATTTTCCAGGATCTTACTAATATCAAACAACAAGTATCTTCTAAAGGTAAAACCCTGAAGAAAAACTTGAATCTTCTTCTACCCAACCTAAAAAAAATCAATATTTATTTTTAATAAATAAAGTTACTTTTCAGAAATGGTATATCATAATTACTTTTATTATAAAATAAAATTTTATAATCAAAGATGACCTCGCCCTAGTAGATAGTGGCGCTGACATGAACTATATTCATGAAGGATTAATTTCTATGAAATATTTTCAGAAAACCACCCAGTCTTTAACTAGTGCTAGTGGTAATTCTATTTATATCCAGTATAAACTCCCTGAAGTCTTTATCTGTAATACAAGTATTTTCCTCTTTACAACATTTGTTTTAATCGAAAACATGACCTAAAGTATTATTTTAGGCACACCTTTTTGTATCTAATAATGCCTATTACTGGTATAGATACATCATAAACATTCTTATATCAACAACAAAAACATAACTTTTGAATTTATAACTGCACCATATACTAAAAATTTTGATCAACTAAAAGATCTTGTCCAGTATAAAGAAAAATAAATAAATTTTATATAAAAATAAATTCAATTTCTTACAATAGAACAAAGAATTCAACAACATTCTCTACAAAATAAGATTAAGATAATGTTGAAAGAATCAAACAGAAATTTGTAGTGATTTTCCTAATGCCTTTTGGAACAGAAAAAACATTTCATATCTCTTCCTTATCACCAGAACTTTGATGAAAGAAATATTCCTACTAAATCGAGATCTAGTCAAATGAAAAAAGATTATTTAGAGTTGTGCAAAGCTGAAATAGAAACCCTTTTACAAAAATAATTAATCAGGCCTAGTCACTCCCCTTGGAGTTGTATCACTTTTTATGTTTATAAAAATGCAGAAATCGAAAGAGGATCACCTAGACTAGTGATAAACTACAAACGTCTTAATGATGCTTTAAATGGATAATATATTCAATTCTGAATAAAAACTATCTTTTAGATAGGCTACATGATTCAATAGTATTTTTTAAATTTGATCTTAAATCAAGATTTTGGCAAATCCAAATCAAAGAACAGGATAGATATAAAATCGCTTTTACCGTACCTTTTGGCCATTTTACCACTTGGAGTTAAAAATGGTCCTTCATAATTTCAGCATATTATGCATGATATTTTTAATCCTTATACAAAATTTGTTATTTGTTATATCGATGATGTATTAATTTTTTCATCTTCAATTGATCAACATATTAAACATTTGAAAATATTCAAACATGTTATTATCAGAAATGGTTTAGTTATTTCAGCTTTCAAAATGAAACTTTTCCGAACAGAAGTTAGATTTCTTGAACATAATATTTCAAATGGAACTATTATTCTTATTAACAGAAGTATAGAGTTTGCATCTAAATTTTCAGATGAAATTAAAGATAAAACTCAATTACAGAGATTTTTAGGCAGTCTTAATAATATTAGAGACTATTATCTGCAACTATCCCAGGATACTTGCATCCTCTATACCAGGCTTAAAAAGAATCATTTACCTTGGTCAACAGAACATACCCTAGCAGTATAAAAGATAAAAGAAAAAATCAAACATTTGTATTGTTTATCTTTACCGAATTCCCAATGGAAAAAAATTGTTGAAACTGACGTTTCTAATTAGGGATATGGTGGGATTCCTAAACAACTTAATCTCAATAATCAGAAAAAGGAACTCCTTAGATTCACTTCTGGAGTTTGGAAAGGACCAGCACTAAACTACCCCACTATTAAACAAGAATGTTTATCCATTGTTAAATGTGTTATAAAATTTTAGGATGATCTCTTAAACCAACATTTTCTTATTTGAGTTGATTGCTCAACCAGAATTTCTAACTCGTGAATATTTGCAGGGTTTATGAGCAACAGGAGCCGTGACCAAGGCTAGAGAGGCCGAGGCAGAGGCCATCATTACTCAACAACATTCTCTAGTCTTAACAGAACATCACAGGCTTCTTCTAGCCAAATAGCTAAAGATGTCCTCTTAATACCCAAACAATATATTTTCAACAGTACTACAGAAGAGACTATTCTCTTCATTGAACTTGTAGATGAAAAGTGGATGTCAGATCCATGGGAAATCAAGAAGAGATCTCTCTCTATACAATAATTTCCCCCACACTTTGATCAGTATTGTTACATTTACGAAGCCATTATGCTTGAAACTGTAGCCATGGGGATCAAACATACTCTCCATGATCCCAACAGAAATACTAGTCCTATTATTTACAATAAGGCTACTATCCGTAATATTATGCCCATCAGTCAATTGGGCATCCATCCGCACACTACCCGCAGCATAGAAATCAGTAATTGTAAGCAAAATTGTTATTGAGATTACATCGATTCTTTTACTATGTTTTCTATTACCAAAATCATTTACACAACCATACATTGTTCATCAGAATATGTCCTGAAGTTCTTAAAAATGAAGTCCCAAAACTGGTTTTTAGTATGGTGGGATAACTTTGGGATAACTTTGAACACTTTACCAGAATAAATCCAAATAACATTCAAAGACTGGCAAACGGCCTATTCCTTGTTACTAGTAAATAAGGACATCTCAATGACGATATTTGTCGTTCATTTTATTATCCATTTTAGTATTCTCTGGATATGAATATGGGATTTACAATGTGATTATCAGAATAAAATTCCTCGATTAAAAAGAGTATTTTATACCAAGTGGTGGGATAAATGGATGAATCATAATTTACCAGAATTGATCAAGGCCATCAAAACTCATACTCAGGCTTGTTTTGATGCCATACCAAAGGCTCTTCCATCCCCAACAGGAAATCCATTTTTTCTTGTCCAAACAGAACTCAAAAAGAAATTTCCTAACTTAACAGAAAGTGAACTCATCATCAAAATTATGGATTACATGAAGGAATAATTTCTCCAGTCCTTCATTTTTGAAGATACCGTAATGAAATCTGCAAGTAGTCATACAAAATCTGACCAAGATGATAATGAATTCAGCATCTTAGTTGGCGAAAGCCAAGAACCAAATTCTTGACCCAACAATTGCTGATTTTTGGGATTCACTTACCAGCATGATCTCTGAAAAAATTTAAAACGATAAGAAAGGAAAAGGCAAGGCCTAATTCTTGTCTCCTACAAGGAAAAGGAAAAATAGCCGGCATATTCCGACAAACAACTTTTAAATAAAGAAGATGCCTACTATCTTCAACAGTAAAAGCAATTGCCCACTATCATCAACAGCAACAAGGAGACAAATATACTATTCATAAAGTAGATTCCCACTACTTGTGAAGATAAGAAGATAAGGACGAATGACTCCAACGATGAAGGACACGCCACCTTATTTATCATCCTATTGTAACTATTTACTTTTGTAGTATAAAAGGGAAGCCTCACCCTTTGTTGAAGGCAGATCTGAGTTTTATCGGGCATCAGAATACTCACACTCTCTCTATCTAAAAATCATGTACTCTTTCTCTCTCTATAATTAAAATATCTGAATATTTGGCATAGCTCTTCCTCACTCTATTTCTTCATGCACTTCTCCTGCTCCTCCTTCCCAACCTATCTCCTTCTTTCTTCTGACTATAAGTTTTTAATTTTAGATTATAGACGTGCATAAGCCAGAAGGCCACCACCACCATTAAAATAGTAACTATATGAGACCATGTCTGTAGTAATTTAAAATTAATATAAATATTAATATGCCCTTTAATATTTGTAGATCCGTGCTAATTGTAGGAGCACTGAACAGGTAAGCAATAAGATTGAAGGAGTACTTCATGTGTATCCAGTAAGATTGATGAAGCAATTATTATGTAACTAGTGGGACGTCACCCAAGTCACGTTATGGTTAGGTTCATGAAGCATGGAGTGCGTTAGGACCATTGATCCACCTAAATCATTGACAAACGTGCTAGTTACATGCTATTGAGCTTCTTGGTCTTACTAGATCCATATGATTTAGCTCTTTCTCTTATTGAATGTGTGTTAGTTAGATCAGACTATTGGACCAGATTTGAAAAGAAATTTTATTTCACTTGGAATTCTAGATGAGAATGGATACACTTATAGAGGGGAAATGGAGTGCTCAAAATTTTCAATGGTTCTATGCTTATGATGAAAGGATTGAAGGAGAATGGTCTTTATATGCTTCAAGGAAGTACTTTAATTGGTGCAGTAAACTCAATTTTTACACCAGAAGTTGATAAAGCAACATTGTGGCATATCAGATTGGGACATGTGAGTGCAAGGGCACTTCAGGAAGTTGAGAAACAAGGTCTCTTCAATAGGGACAAGCTGGATAGTCTAAAATTCTGTGAACATTGTGTTTATGGGAAGGAAACCAGGGTTATGTTCAGCTCATCAATTGAGTCTCTAATTGCCAAAAGCTGAAGCTTTCCCAAAGTTTAGAGAATTGAAAAGAATGGTAGAGCTGTACGTAGAAAGGAAAGTGAAGAAATTGAGAACTGATAATGGACTAGAATACTTAAATGAAGATTTCAACAATTTTTGTAAGGATGGGGGCATTCTGAGGCATAAAACAGTACCTCACACTCCTTAGCAAAATGGCCAGGATGAAAAAATGAATAGGACTCTCTTAGAAAGGGTAAGATGCATGTTATCTAATGCAAATTTACCCAAGAAGTTTTGGGTAGAAGTTGCCAACACAATTACATACCTCATTAACAGATGTCCTTCAACAACATTGAGATTTAAAAAACCTGAAGAGATCTGGTCTGGATCATCTCCAGACCTATCAAACTTAAAGGTTTTTAGGTGTGTTGCATACATACATCAAAGAAGGAGATGAACTCTTTAAATAAGAATCACACTTGGATTCTAGTTGATAAACCTGATGGGGAAAAGATTGTTGGCTCTAAATGGATTTTTAAGGTGAAACAAGGAATTCCAAGAGTTGAGAAACTCAGACTTAAAGCTAGAATGGTAGCAAAAGGTTTTAGTCAAAGGGAGGGCATAGATTATTCTGAAACATAGTGAAGTATACATCTATTATATTGCTTCTAGCTCTTGTCACTCAATATGGTCTAGAGCTAGAACAAATGGATGTAAGAACAGGCTTTTTACATGGAATTTTGGAGGAGATGATCTCTATGGCACAACCTGATGGCTTCATAAAGATAGGAGAAGAAAATAAGGTATGTCTTCTAAAAAGTCTCTTTATGGTTTAAAACATAGTTTGAGGCAGTGGTACATTAAATTTCTTGAATTTATGACACGAAATGGGTTCTCTAGAAGTATGTTTGACAGTTGTGTTAATAGCAAGTATACCGAGAACAGATCAAGATTATTTCTATTGTTGTACATAGATGATATGCTCATTGCATCATCTAATAAGACTCAGATGAAAGAGTTTAAAGCTCTACTTCATAAGGAATTTAAGATGAAAGATTTAGGAGAAGCTAAAAGGATACTTGGAATGGATATTTGTAGAAATAAGGTGAAAAACATAATGTTTATTCACTAAGAGGATTACATTCTAAAAGTTTTGAAGAAATATGGAATGGCAAACTCAAACCCTGTCAAAACTCCTCTTGCCACTCATTTCAAGCTATCCACTGAACTATCTCCTAAGACATATGAAGAAAACAACATATAGAGAAAATCTCTTATGCAAGTGCTGTGGGTAGTCTTATGTGCACCATGGTCTGTACAAGACCAAATTTAGCTTATACAGTAAGTCTTGTTAGTAGATTTATGGCAAAACCAGGTAAAGAGCATTGGGGGCTATCAAATGGGTTCTTAGATATTTGAGAGGAACTCCTAGACAATGTTTGATGTTTGAAAAGCCAAATTCAGTAGAAGATGTTATAAAAGGCATTGTTGATTCTGATTTTAAAGGAGACCTAGATAAGAGAAGGTCTCTAACATGATATGTGTTTACTTTTTTTGGGTGCACTGTGAGCGGGAAAGCAACTCTTCAACCTATAGTGGTCTTATCTACAACAGAAGCTGAGTATATTGCAGCAACTGAGGCAGTTAAGGAAGCTTTATGGTTAAAAGGGATTGTTGAAGAGTTGGGCACTGAACGGAACAGTATAACAGTATACTGTGACAACCAAAGTGTTATTCACTTGACAAAGAACCAAATGCATTATGAAAGAACTAAACATATAGATATAAGAATGCACTTCATCAGAGAAATAAACATATAAATTAAAGCTTGTCACATCTATCAAGTTTGATCACTGCCTAGAATTGATAAATGTGAGCACCCTTTCAGACTAAAGTCTGAAGAACAGCTGGAGAATCCTAGGATTTGGGAGGTTCTATCTGAAGTTTGATCCAAGGTGGAGATTTTGTGAAAAGTGTTCCAAATTTAGTTATCTAGCTTAAATGGACTTTGATAGCTTCTATGTAATTGCCAAGACAGTTGAGGCAACTAGAAACTAAACTGTTGTCACATGCAGCACACTACCCATACATACACACATATATATATATATATATATATCCTATTGGAAACAGAATCTAGTGGAAAAAGTGTTTATGTTCCCATCGAAAGCAATAAAGAAAAGCAGCAAGAAGAGAGAAGAAAAACATGAATTTGTAACTCAAGAAAAGCTTCGGGAGAGAGGGTTCTTACATGGGTTTCTCAAACCAAAGTCTGAGAGAGATTGAGTCTGTAATTTCAATTGCTTTTGTTTTGCTTTGTAATTTTTGGACTCCAAGCCTAGTAGAATTGACATCTCTGGCGACTGGATGTAGGTTCCTTCTAGAACTCAATCAGTATAATCATCGGTGTTGATTTCTCCCTATTTTTGCTTCTTCTCTTTTTGTTCTGCTTGTTAACCTGCACAGTTTAACCCTCAATTAGCCATCATTGCATAACAGAAGATTGTGAAGAAGTTTGAAAATGTTTTGGCTATAGATTTATCAATTACTATGTTAAAACCCGAGCTAATCATCCTTACTCCCAGCTTCAGCAAGTGTTCCGACATGTGAAGCTGCTTTCTTGTTGCTACTCATCGTCCCCTTCAAATATTTAGAGCATGCTCCGATATGCATATTCAATATTTCTAGCGCTATAATGAGGCAGCTATTATTTTGGTATCTTCAGAGTGAAGACACATGATTTACACATGATTTACTAGCTAATTGTGGGACATGCAGGGAATAGGGCCGTTGTTGGAACCTTATCTCGTAATCTTCATGAACTCGAAAATCGTCAGGGAAGCTTCTTGTCTATATATGATCAGCCTTCTCTCCCTCTTAAGGTTTCATTTTACATAATATCTAGACATACCATGTTAATTTCTAAGTATTCTTTTGTATCCTATTCTGTTTTATACTTGGGCATGTCCGCAATCAATACATATTCTTTTATGGTACTTATTTGGAAGTTATATGCAGGACACTATCATTGATTCAATAAAGGCTGCAATAGACAGATCAAATCACTCAACAAACTTCCTCAACTTCTTGGCACAACATGCATTCATTATACGATAAGAGTTTCCTTTTCCTGCTGAAGAACGCCATGGGGAAGAGAAATACCATTTTATGTCCCTTCTCTTGAACTTGGCAAACTCATTTCTTTACAATCATTGTCCCAACTGCAGATGACTACTCCCTGAGCTTTGGAGCTGCAGCTACAGTTTGTGAAGTTGTTATTGGGGCAATGGCAGTGGCGCAATTATTTTACTTGTCTATTTTAGTTCCTGGTCAAATAGATCATATATCAGACCTATTATTTAGCAGCGTTGTTCTTTTTGTGGGAAACACCTTGTACGCTCTTGCTTATGATCTTCATTCAATATGGGTTCTTTTAATTGGTCGTATTTTCTGCTGGTAAGCCAATTTATCTCCTTTTATGAATTGGCGATTTCTTAATTTTATGCACATAACAATGACCCATTAGTATGTTCCCGTACATATATGTATAGTGGTTGCTTGAACTTTTCTTATTCTCATAAATATGGAGCTGCTTATAATTAGTTTATCCATAAATTTTAAAGAGTTAGCTGATTGACCATAGCTAATGTTAAAATGGATGGACTGAACTGATTTTGCAAAAAAAAACGAATATTGTAGGAAGCGTTTTGACATATTCTGTTGATATGAAGGCGTTAACTTTGTCTCTGTTGCCTTTCTGTGAAATGAAAGAAATCCTTCTTCCGTCTACCAAAGATACCAAGTAGATTTTGGGATAAGTACATCCATTACGAGATAACTTTTCATTGGCAACATGAAGTTTGCTAGATTGTTGTGTTTTCATTCTTCTGAAAGCAGGCCACTAATTTATTCTATCGTTAAACCTGTAGTTGCTATCGCTCATTATCATTTTAAGGTTGATACACTATCTGTTTCCACCTATATGAAGATTGGCATCCTAGTTCAGTTCAAAATCAACTTGCCACTCTATGTATTTTGCTATAGTATATTGGTTTAGATTATTATTAAACACTTGAATAGAACCTAGCAAGAACTAGAGGTGGGTTCTTATTGTTATATTTCTCACAAAGGCTGACATGTTTGTACTTGAAAATCACAGTTTAGGTTCTGCTAGAGCCGTGCCAACAAAAATCCGCATCCAAGCATCAACAGGTTTTGTAAGTGCAAGTGCTCTTGGAATGGCTTGTGGTCCTGCTCTCTCAGGTTTGCTTCAGACTAATTTTAAGATTTACAAGCTTACATTCAAAGAAGTCACTCTACGTGGCTGGGTGGCTTGGCTAATATATCTAATACGGTTGTGGATCTCATTCAGAGAGCCTTCTCATGAAACTGAAGAGAATTACATGCCTCATGAATCTACTAATGGTCTCTCCAGTTTTGACATCTTGCTTCTGCTTCATGCTTGACATGCATACTATTCTGTTTTATTTTATAATTTGTTAATTGTTATAGAGGCATTCTTTCTGAAAAATACACATTAATTACTAAAATAGAAAGTATGGCATTCCATATCCTCATAGAGGTCAAACTTCATTGCTAAAAATTTATATAGATAGTTGAGTCATAACCTCATGAAGATCATTCATCATAGTTCATGACAAATATATCTATGAACATAGTTAAGACGTTACAAGAAAAAAAAGCTTGGTCTTCAAAATTAATAGAATTAGTTATTCAGTGAGATATGGCTAGTATATTTAATCAAACATTTGCATTGAAGCACCTACATCTAAATTATTTTTCCGATTTTTATTAACAGAACTCATTAGTACGTGTCGTGAAAATGCAGAAGTGACAGAGAATGACTCACTTGAAAATGGTCTTAAACAACCATTACTTGCTAGTTCATAAGACAATAAACCAGACGAAGATGACGACCAAGAATGTGATGACAGTGAAGAATCTCCTGAGGAATCTCGATGACCAGTCACTTCAATTCAATCAGCTTATAGACTACTTACACCCTCGGTGAAGGTATCTGCTTCATAATTTAAAATAAGTTTCTAGAATGCTGATTATTTTGTTCTTAATGTCTTTTACATAAGGGAATATAATGTGCTGATGTTATACATATGCATGTGATAGTGCATTTGATTTTAGTTCGATTACTAGCAATAACTAGATGCAGAGGTTAGCTGTCTATATACGATTGGGAGGCAACAACAGAGAATTGACACAACGAAATACTGTCATTTGATATATATATATATATATCTGGACATATAGGGGGTGGGAGGGCAGAATTACTTGTTCAGGGCTGTTTGAAGCATTTCAAGTTGGACCGTGTCAAGAAATATGATTATTGCTTACCTTGTGATTATGTTATAACAATGGACAAGCATGCATTTATCCTGATTATGTTATAAGTACCAAAGATTATGCTCCAAAGTTGGTAAGCTTTCCTATTTTCTGCCTTGAAACTACCGAACTAGTTGCACATGAATTTGAAACTTCTCGAAAGTTGGTGTAATTTTTGTTTTAAATACTTTCCCTTCTTTGCCAATTTTCTCCAGCTTTTATTTGTTTTGTGCATATTGATGTAGCTTTGTTAAGTAATGCTAACTAACATGGGTGTAGCTGTAGGTAATTTTTCCTTCTAATTACGCCATAGAGACTTTATATTCAGCTGTTAAGCGACTCAGAGTGACTTTATATTCAGCTGTTTTTTTCAGGTTGGAGTTCTCAGGTAAGGTCTCTGTCTCTTAGACATTTTGACGGGTGTCTTAATAAAGATTTTTTCCTCTTTCATGTCTAATCACTGCTTCAACATTCTCGCTTTTTATTCATTCCATCTTTGACATGAAAAGAAAAATATGGGAAAGAAATAGTATATGCTTTGAGAATCTGAAGTGCGTTCTCTGAAGGCCATGGCTAATGGCCGCTTTGAGATAAAGGTTTTTATTCTTGCATTTGATGGACTTGCTTTGGTCATTGCCATGCTAAAATTTTGTTGAACTAGCACCAAGTCACGAATTTCCTGCCTTTTGGTTATTTATATATGCAGAATCTGCTTCTTTTTTACTTGCTCTAAATTTTTTACTGTTTCGTCCCATTTTTATGGAGCTATGTATCATGTGAGGAAGCTTCACTTTGGATAGTTGACCATTCTCATATAACTTATCAATAGGATTGGTCTCTTTTAAGAGTAGCATAAGGTGTGTTTTTGGTTGTCTGTTCTATTCAAATTTATTCACTTTATTATAAGCATCTGAAGACGATAAAGAAGACACGTCAGACAACTTGTTTTGATATAATAATGTTGAATACTTGTACGGCTGATGAATGCATAGCATCATGATTATGAGGTACAAAACTGGTAAGTTCTTCCATATTAATCCTCTGTTTTCTCTTTTACTTTTTATTTGAAATTTGCATGCTGCTGATTTAGTTTGCAAGCATATAAGCTTTTCAAAAGGGTTCCTTATGTACAAGACCCAATTATGATCCTACATTGTAGTTATGGTTTTGAGGACGATTTTCTTAGTGTATACTCTCACTGAATTTTGTGTGGATGATTTTCTTACTAAATTTTAATTTTGCGATAGGCCTTGGAGATGATGGATATGCAACAGCAAGGTTGCAAAAAATGATGCTTGATGTAAACACAAATATGTCCGTGGTAAATAATTATTATGGACGGGATTAGAACATGTGTTGCTTGTATATTTTAAGGATAAATTAGTTTTCAAGTTATATTTATTTATAAGTTGATCGAATGAATAATGTAATACTTTGTTGAAATGATAAATTAATGATGTTAATTATTATATCGGTGTTCTTTATGCTACTTAAAATTATCATTTTGAAAATGTATTATATGAATAATTGACTATAGCAATGAATCTTATGGTATCTCATTTTATAAATATAAAAATACCTGTAAATGTTAATTCACAAGGGTAAAAATTACATGTTAAACATATTTTATAGGGGTTAAAAACCCTATTAATAACGTTCTACAGGAACTGAAATATCCTGTAAAAATAAAAAAATCATAGTGTTCGTCGTAGGGGGCAACACGCCCTACGAAAAACGTTGACCTTTTACAAGATCGGTTGTCGCAGGTTCCGCGAGAACCCTGTGGATTATTTTTCACAGGATCTTTTACCTCTTATAAAATGTCATATTTGCTGCGGTGTATAAAGCTTGTATTCAAATCATTTTATATAAACTTCAAACTACTTTAATATTGGAAAGCATTATCTATGCATATTAAAATTATTGTATTTAACAGTAAAATATATCTAGTATTACCCTACCATCTATGATTTCCAAGATGTTTATACCATCAAGGTTTTACTAACTTATTATAGTGTTTTGTTTATATATGTGAAAAGTCCCATTAATATAAACTTTCTCAGGCTTAGACAAATATGATATTTACTACTTCAATAGTTTAGCGTATTTTTACTACTATATAACTAAAACATATTATTTGTATATGATATATACTTAATTAAAAAGCTCAAGATAAATGCGTATTTTGACTAAGGCTATACATAAAACCCAAAAATACTTGACAATGAATCACCATCAATAGCAACATATCTTAGAAACAATTATTTCATATTTCCTGCTTTAATAGTTTAGTGTATATAAACTGCTTTAAAACTAAAATGCATTATCTACAATCAATGCATTATCTATATACCATTAAAAAGGTTTATTTCATGCCTATGTTTAATTAAAAGTTCAAGAACAAATGTGTATTTGCCTATGATTATACATAAAACAAATAATTACTTGACAACAATAGCAAATTTTAGAAACAGTTTCTTTCATACTTCTAGTAAATGTTATAAACTTGTATGATTTGCATGCAAATACATCTATTAAACTAACTAGAAAGTCACACCAAAAAGGACTCTGAAGTCTTGAATCTATATAAAATTTATTGACAATATACCTCGTGGGCATAAATATGTTCATTGTAGTCTTCATATGTACTTCTAGTCTTCTACTGTATAGTCTTCGTAAATAAACGAAATTGTCTGAGGAATCCTAAGTTATGGTAATCGGACAATACTAAGTCATGGTGTTCTTGACGATGGTTACTACACATTGTTGTTGTAATATCTCGACTCTTCGTAAATGAGCATTTTTGTAAAATTGATTTCAAAGATAAAATGATTTTAAAATTCGATTTTAAAAAGTGATTATTTGTAATTTTGGTAAAATAATTTTAATTATATATAGTTTAGTTTAAAATTCAATTATTCAATTTTAAAAGAGTTTTAATTTATATTATAAAATTTTAGCTCACTCACACCATATGCTTATGTATACCCTAGTATTACCCTAAACATGTTTTATCCTTGATTAGACAATCTCAACCCTCAATTAAAAATCACTCACACTACATGCATATACACCCTAAACCAACCTTTAACATATTATATATATTGCAAAACAACTTCTTCTCTCCCAGCTCTCTCCTCCCCGCGCAGCCACCTGCAAGCCAGTAACTCTTCTTCTTCGTTGGTCTCTCTCTAATTGAATTTAGGTAATCTTCTTCTCTTTCTTTCTTGATTTCTTTCTTTAATCTATTTCTCTCTCTGTTTTTGTCTCTCTCTTGTCCTTGCTTCGTCTCCCTCCCTCTCTGTTTTTGTCTCTGTTCTTTCGGTCTCTCTCTCTTTCATCTTCATCTCTATTTCTTCCCCTCTTTATTTCTCTCTCCCTCTCATTTTCTCTCTCTGTCTCTCTGTCTGTCTGTCTCTCTCTGCTTCTCTCTACTTCCCTCTCTCTCTCTTCCCTCTCTGTTTTCTTCCCCTCTCTATTTCTTTCTCTTTCTCGTTCTCTCTCTCTCTCTCTCATTTTCTCTCTCTTTCTCTGCATCTTTCTTCTCTCTCTCTCCCTTTGCTTCTGCTATCACTGGCGGTTTATCACCGAGGCCCCCTTTCCCCTTCCCTCTATTTCCCTTTCTCTCTCCCTCTATTTCTCTCTCTCTATCTCTGTCTCTCTCTGCTTCTCTCTACATCCCTCTCTCTCTTCCTCTCTCAGATTCCCTCATTGTTTTTCTCAATTTCATCATGAACCGAACCGGTTCAGCTTACTCGGACCGGTTTGAACCAGTCCATCAGATAAAATCAAATAGGACTGGTCTGAACCAGTCCGGTGTGAACCATTTGACCCGAAGCTTTATCTTTTGACTCTGGACCTGATATATTATTTTCTGACCTCGTTCTGACCGTTTTGCACTGTTTTAATTAAATTTATATTTTCTATTTTAGGATATTAAAAATGTGTTTATATTGTTTTATTTCCAAAGAATGTAGTGATTATATTTTTTTTATTTCAGGTCATTAATTGTTTAATTCATTCTACCGCTTCAGGTAAGTGGGCTTATATAATGGTGTGACTCCCGTTGTTATAAATGTATATGCTTTGTGTAAGTGGGCTTATATAATGGTGTGACTCCCGTTGTTATAAATGTATATGTTTTGTGTAAGTGGGCTTATATAATGGTGTGACTCTCATTGTTATAAATGTATATGCTTTGTGTAAGTGGGCTTACATGATGGTGTGACTCCCGTTGTTATAAATGTATATGCTTTGTGTAAGTGAATTTATATCGTAATGTGACCCATGTGTGATGAATATATATGCTTGTGTAAGTGAATTTACATTGCAATGTGACCCACGTGTGATGAATGTAATATGTGTTATTCTCATAAGCTTTAATTGTCTATAAGCATGTTATGTTTATATATATGTTTGTGTAAATTGACTTATATAATGATGTGACTCTGATATTATAATTGGATCATGTATTTTGTATCTGTTTAACCATTTTCGATAATTATTATATTTCGTTAACACTTTGATAATTGATTTCTGTTCAGTTATTAATGTGATTATCATGAGATAAATGTCTGAGTATGACTGATTTTACGTTAGTATGTTATCATGTTTGATTCTGTTATATGAATCAATATGCATTATATGATTAATTATTATCATACATTGGATTCTGCAAGTTATGAGGTTAATTCATTCAAGTGATAATTAAGCAAAATATGAACTTAAGCATGACCTTTAGTTAACAAGAAATCAGGACTGTTCACGTTATGTTCTGTTAAACGAATGGGGCGTCATCTGTTCATGCTTTCGTCGCACATAGGGTGTCATTTGTTCATGTTTTGGTCATTCATTGGATGTTATATGTTTTTCACCACTCATGAGGTGCCATCTATTCACATTTTTCATCACCTATTAGTGTCATATGTTCTGTCGCCTAATGAGTGTCATCTGTTTCATCGCCCGATGTGTGCCATCTGTTTCGTCGCCCAATTCGTCATGATGTGTTTCAGTTAACGTGTGATCAGTCCTGATTAAGTTGTTAACTAGAGGATATGACAAGCCAAGATATGAATAAGATTGTTAAATGATTCTGTTTGAGAGACGTGTTATCTGCATGCTATGTTAAGCCATGTCATGATCAAGTACGTTATTTTATTTCATTTATGATATAGGTCAAGTTCAGTTATGTTATATTATGATTGCATTTATGACATATGGATGCATGTTATTTATTATGTGAGTTTTCTTACTGAGTATTTTAAAATACTCATTCCCCTAAGTTATTTATGATGCAGGTGGTGATGGCGAGCAGCATGAGTGGGAGACTGCCATAACCAGTTGGATCATATGAATTTATATTTTCAGTTTATGATTTGATTTAAAACTTAGGAAAACATTTTTTGTTAAACTTGGTTATTCAAGTAGTTTATTTTACGTTATGATTTTCTACGAACTATGATGAGTGAACGTTTTGACTTTATTTCAGAATATAATTCAATTTTTTTAGGTTTTATTAATTAAGCATTTAAGACATTTTATCGCTTCCGATATTTTATGATTAATATTTCGATCATGGATAAATTTAATGCTTCCGCTATTTAAGGTCAGGGTTTTCCATCATGGGTAAACTAAGAATTTTCAATTTGGGAATTTTTCTCAAAATTAGGGTTTTGTACGAATTGGAGATTTCAAAATTGTGAAATTACAAGTATGTTTAACCCTCGGGAATCGGGGCTTTACAGTCATCGTTGTTGAATTGTGTTTAACGACGGTGTATAGAGACACAGTCTTCGCTATTTATTATTTATTTTTTTGTTTTATTTTTGAAACCATCGTTTTTGTTATAGTTTTACGACACTTTGTCTACAAACCGTCGCCTGTGATGATTTTTAAAAGAAAATATTTACAGTATAATTAAGTCAACCTATTAGAAATGAACAATAAAAGAAAACATAAAAATACTATAAATATATCAGCAGACAATATAACTCTTCATTGCATGATTATCCTCAAAATTTCTAACATTGTAGACCAGCAAAAACAAATAACGTAATTAATTACAAAAACTTGAAACTAATGAACTTTGAATACTTCTTTAAGTTGTGCTAGTTGCTCCCAAATTAATCTTGTAACACTCCGATCCCCAAGAGTTAAATATACATGTAATTTCACAATTTTAAAATCCTCAATTCGACACAACCCTAATTTAGGGAAAATTCCCAAATTGAAATTCTTAATTTACCCATGATAGAAAACCATTGACCTTAAATAGTGAAAGCATTAAACTTATTTTTGATCGGAATCTTAATCAATTAATAGTAGAAGCGATAAAGTGTCTTAAATACATAATTTGAAAAATTAAGTTAAATTCTGAAATAAAGTCAAAACTTGAGATCAATAATTCATGTAGTTTTCACTTATCATAATTCGTAGAAAAACATAACGTAAAAATAAACTACTTGAATAACTGATTTTAAGAGAAAATATTTTCCCAAGTTTTAAATTAATTCATAAACTGAAAACATAAATTTCTCTTATTCAACTGGTTATGACAGTCTCCTACTCATGTTACTCGCCATCACCATCTGCATCATAAACAACTATGGGGGTGAGTATTTTAAAATACTCAGTAAGCAAACTCACATAATAACATGCATCTACATATCATAAATGCAATCATGACAAAACATAACTAAACTTGACATATGTCATAAATGAAATAACATAACGTACTTGATCATGACATGGCTTAACATAACACGTAGATAACACGTGTCTAAAAAAAATCATATAACAGACTTATTTATATCTTGTCTTGGCATAACCCCAAGTTAACAACTTAATCAGAATTGATCACACGTTAACTGAAATATATCATGACGAATTGGGTGACGAAACAGATAGCACCCATTAGGTGGCGAAACAGATGACACACAGCGGGCGACGAAACATATGACACACATTGGGTGATAGAACAGATGGCACTCATAGGTAAGGAAAAATGTGAACATATGGCGCCTCATGAGTGACGGAAGCATGATCAAATGACACTCCATTCGTATAACAGAACAAAACATGAACAACCCTGATTTCTTGTTAACTAAGAGTCGTGCTTAAGTTCATATCTTGTTTAATTACTATTTGACTGAATTAACTTCATAACTTACAAAGTACAACGCATGATAATAATTGATCATATGATTCACAAGTAAACATATAATGCATACTAATGGATGTAACAAAATCAAACATGATAACATACTAACATAAAATCAGTCATACCCAAATATTTATCTCATGATAATCAAATTATTAACTGAACAGTAAATAATTACCAAAGTGTTAACGAAATATAAACATTATTTAAAAATGATTTAACAATTAATAAATATAAATACATGTTATAATTATAACATCAGAGTCACATCATTATATAAGTCCACTGACACAAAACATATATATGAACATAACATGCTTACAGACAATTAAAACTGATGAGAATAACACATCTTACATTTACCACACATGCATCATATTATTATGTAAATTCACTTACCTAAACCGAAAGAATGACCTGGAATCTAAAATTATTTTGAAATAAATCAATCTTTTAATAAACACATTTTCAAAATTGTTTAAAGAAAAAAAGAATAAAACTTCTTTTATTGTACAATACCTCCACTGTATTAAATCCACCAAAATAAAATGGTTAATCAATTGCTTAAAGAATGAAAAATTACTCAATTTAAATCAAATAGAAAATGACTACTTTATTTATTGTGTAAAAAAAAATCACACACTCGACTCATTGCCCAAAAATCCACTTGGTTGAGTATTGAATGGCCACGTAGAGAAAAGCACAAAAACAAAATAAATGAGAAGAAGCCATATATAGTGATCAAGTATTATAAAAAACTTTTAAACAAACTTATAAAAAAACCAGATTTAACAAAATGGTTTGAAACACCCATTTATTTAGTTGGTTAAAACCGAGATTAAGAGGGGTAGAGAGGGAGATGAAGACTAAAGTTTTTCTGCTGCCAGTAAAAAGCTAGAGGCAGGGAGAGTGATATCATGAGAGAAAGAGGAGGCACGAAGAGAAGAAACAGAGACGAAGAAACTTACCGAAAATTCAACGAGCAGGGAACGCTCGCTGGATGCAAGAGAAAGGATCAGAGAATTTTCAATTCGCTGAAATTGAAGAAAAATGTTTTAGAGAGTGTTTTATTAACATTAATTGAAAATCTAGGTTAAAGAGTGAGAGCAACGAGAAAAGAAATAAGAAAAGAGAATGAAGAAGAAGAAATGGCTTACCAGAGATCAACGTTGGTGAGTTGCTAAAAATGAAACGAAGGAGGTGAAGAACATAGGCTTGGCGTGATGAAGAAGATGGTGCTTCGATGCTGCTATGGAGTGGAACAAAGAAGAAGAGAAAGAAAGAAGCAAATCAGAGAGAATCATAGCCCAAAGGAAAACAAAATAATAAGGAAAAATTGAAAGGAAGAAAAACTGCGAGAGAGAGAATATCAATTACATTGGGGAGGGTTTCGTAAAATAGCAACGGAGAATGATGGAGAACAGGGGGTTTTATGATTACAAGTAATGACGGTTCAGTACGGCAACGAAATTGAACTGGACCGAACCGATCATATCAAAAGATCGAACTGATTCGTAAGTTTTGGTTTGGTTCAGTTTTTCGGTTCAGTATTATTAAATTAAAAATAATTTTTAAATGATATTATTAAAAAAATAATAATATAAATCAAATTTTTGGTTCGGATCGGTTTTATATGAAAAAATATATAAAAAAGTAAAAAAATAATATAAAATCAAAGTTTCGGTTCGGTTCGGTTCGAAAACCACCAAAAATCCGAATTGAATCAAAACTTCAGTTCGGCTATTTTTCCAAACCAAACACATATAACGAACCGGTCATTTTCGGTTCGGTTCGGGACACTTTTGAACACCACTAATTAATAGGGGTTTGCTTGAGATAAAAAAAATGAGAGAGTAAGGGAGATAGTTGAGAGATAACACGTGTGTGTGAGGAGCAAATGGGGTTGGCTTAGGGTGTATGTCCATATAGGTGTGAGTGGATTTCAATTAGAGGGGTGAGATTGTCGTGTCAAGGATAAAAATAGGGTTAGGCTAATACTAAGATATACATAAGCATATGACGTGAGTGAATTTTAGAAAATTATATAATAAAACCCTTTTTAAAGAAATTAAATTTAAAAATAATATCATCTAGTTAAAATAGCTTTACAAAAATTATAAAAAATTCATTTTAAAAATTAAATTTTAAAATCCTATTTATCTTTTAATCAATTTTTCAAAAATGACCCTTTACGAAGGGTGGTATATTACAGATCTACTTAGTTGTTGAACCCTGCAAAAAAAAGGTCGGTTTAACCAACCAATTTATTACAAAGTAAAGTAAAGGAGTGTTGAAAAAAAGTTGTCATGCATACATGTTTTGTTGATTTGATATTTATTGTGTTGCATTAGAAATTATTTAGTTTAACCCCGAGTAAAAGATAAAACATACAAAGTTAAACAAATTATAAACGCACCAATATCATACTAACCACAAGACGTAGTTACATGTAATACCTTCAATAAGCACAGTGTCTTCGCCATTTCGTCGAACATAAACAACCTTGTTTTCACCATCTGTGTCTAATGTTTCAACAGAAAACATATCTTTCGCAAACAAATAACAATCTAATAACATATCACCTAAATCATCATCAACAATACTTTTACGATATTCTCTTTGAGTGGAAGATAAGACAATTGACCATCTATAATCTTTTGGATCTTCGACATAAAAAACATGTTTTGCTTGCGAAGCTAAAATGAAAGGCTCATTTTTGTAAACTAATCTTGCAAGATCAACTAATGTATATCCAAGATCATCAACTTTTATCCCATTACTATTTTCAACTCACTCACATTTAAACAATAGAATTCTAAACATATGATAATTAAGCTTCCAAATTTCATAAATCACTTCATAAAAGGACAAGTGTGAATAAATAGAATTGTTATACTTAGCACTTGTAATCTGCATTGTATGTGCCACTACACTAACTCCACTATTCTAGAAACGTCGATCGTTATTAGGACATTTTGTATGAAATCTATAGCCATTCATGGCGTAACCAAAATGTTTGATTACCTCATAAGTTGGGTTATATGCTATCCACCTCAGTGTATTTGTTACACTTATAAAGACATCAATATCATTTACCTGATCATGCAGCCAATAAATAAATGTACGGTTATGTTCATCTTGTAGCCATTTATATCTTGATTTGTTAGGATACTTCTTCCTCAAGAAAGTCATATGTTGCCTATATAGCAGCACAAAATGAAAATTCAAATAGAGTATGAAATAAAGAACCATTATAAAAAACAATGAGCATAATAACAAATAAAAGATTGAGATTATTATACTTACTTGATATAAGGTTGAACTTCATAAGTATTTTCTAATATGTAACGATGTGCTTGCTTCCACTATTCGTGATCAAATCTTTTTACATGACAACTTGATAAAGCCTCACCATCTTTTAAATCATCATCTGAGCATGAAACTCCAATTGATTTAACTCATAGAAATTCAGTGCACAACTATATAGCTTCTTCAACAATATAACACTCACTAATGCAACCCTCTGGATGATTGTGATTTTTTACATAACCTTTTAACACTTTCATATATCGTGGATACATCCACGCAAGTAAACTGGTCCACAAAGTCGTATCTTTCTAACAAGGTGCACAGTGAGATGAACCGCGATAGTGAAGAATGTGGGAGGAATTTTTTTCTCAAGAATACATAACGTCACAACAATTTCTTTTTGTAGCACATCTAGTTGTGTGACATCTATAAACTTACTACAAATTACATTAAACAATGAACAAAGTTTGGTGATTGCATATCCTACATGATCTGGTACTTATCCACGTATTGCCACATGGAGTATATGTTACAGTTGCATTAATGTATAACAATCGTGAGATTTCAACCCATTAATACTAAGATTTTTCAAAGAAACTAGATTTTAAAAATTTGATGAGTACCCTTCAGAAAATTTTATGTTAACTAATGTAGTGCATAGTTTCTTTTTTTCTGCTCGTGACAATTTGTAACAAGTTGCGGGTAGCACTTTTTTTTCATCAACTTTTGGCGCCAATTTTGGTCTAATGCCCATTTCCGCAAGATCCATACGACTAGACAGCCTATTTCTTATCTTTCCAGAAATGTCAAGTAGTGTTCCTATAATATTCATGCAAATATTTTTTCAATGTGCATAACATCAAGACAATGTGGAAAATGTAAGCTTTTCCAATATTCTAGATTGAAGAAAAATGATTTCTTCTTCAAGTAAGATTTGGACAATCCATCTTTCGC
This sequence comes from Datisca glomerata, assembly GCA_003255025.1. Classification (NCBI taxonomy): domain Eukaryota; kingdom Viridiplantae; phylum Streptophyta; class Magnoliopsida; order Cucurbitales; family Datiscaceae; genus Datisca; species Datisca glomerata. Next base: position 1,213,764 of record QANY01002227.1, read on the forward strand.
CGATTCTTTTACATTCTTCTTTCCCACTGTAAATCTAACTTTCTAAACTCTTTCCAACACTTATTTTCCACTTAAAGGTGCAGGAGCTGTTCTAAGCTCTTGATTACCATCAAATACTTTTTCCTTCTATAAGGATGTGTGAGTGGTAAAAATCTTCTATGTTCTATATATGTATTTTGTTTGTTGTGGTTTAGCCTAATAAAAGATGTATCTTCTGCACATATTGGACAAGCATAATAACCTTTAACACTGCATCCACATAAGTTTCCATATGCAGAAACATCATTGATCGTTCATATTAAGACTGCTCTTAGAGTAAAACTCACTTCCCGATATGCATCATACGCCTCAATTCTCACTTTTCAAAGAACTTTAAGATCATCAATCAAATGTGCTAAATAAACATCAATACCAGTTCCTGGTTGCTTAGGACCCAGCTATTAACTATATTAACATCATGTATTTTCTTTTCATGCACAACCATGGATGGAGATTATACATCACCATAATAACATGCCAACAGCTATATTTACTACTAAGTGAACTAAATGGATTTATCTCATCTGCTGCGATAGCTAGCCGAAGGTGTCTTGGCTCAGCTGTGAAATCCAGCCACTTATGGTCTATAAGCTTCCAAGATGGAGAATCGGCTGGGTGACATAATTTATCATCTATTTCCCTATCATAAGCATGCCATGTCATGTTTTTTGTAATATGGCTACTCTTATACGTTCTCTTAAATCGTGGTATGAGAGAAAAATACCATAACACCTTTGCAGGCACTCCTTTTTTCTCCCCTAACAAATTCTTCGATGGTTTTCATCTCGAGACACCATACACAGGACATACAGTTGCTTCTACATGCTCATTTCTATATAAAATGCAATCATTAGGATATGCATGTATTTTTTCATACTCCATTCCTAAAGCACACAAGGTTTTCTTAGCCTCGTAGAATGAAACGGGCATTTGATTGCCATCTAGAAGCATTTCCTCTAGCACACTTAATAAATCTGAAAAAATTATGTCAGTCCGTCCATACTTAGCCTTTAAATTATACAACTTCACTAATGCAGATAATTTTATGAACTTTTTACAATTAATGTACAATGGCATCTCAGCGCCATTAAGCACCTTTTCAAATTTCTTAGGATGATTTAAATGAAAATCTTCTACTGCTTCAACCATATTTACAGTACATTCATAATCATCAATATCTAAATGAGATCTCTCTCTTCCTTCATTTATACCAAATGTATATTTCCTATAGTTATCTAATTCTTCATGTCACACCTATGTTTGATATCCTTGATCTATATCATTAATGAATAAGTGATTTCTTACCTCAGAGAAAGTGAAACGTTTAAGATTCACACATTCCACACATGGAAAATGTAAGAAATAAGGGTCATTACCATGCTTCATCGCATAGTTGAGAAAATTGTCAACCTCAAAGTCATAATTTGTAGATGTTCTATCCATAAACATCCATGATTTATCCATATTGAGAATACAAAAACATATTGAAACTCGTTATTACCCTAGAATTAACATAATTAAATTAAAAAAGATGGAGAAAAACAGAAATATACCTTCAAAATTCGTGAATTGAATGCATAAAAAGGAGATTTGAGAATCATTTGTTGAATGTAAATGAGATCTCAAGTTTAAGTAGAAATAGAGAATCGAAGATGACGACGAGACGAAGAGACAGTATCGATATATTAAAAACAATAAAGACAATAAGAGAAAAGAAGTCATGCAGTTATTTTTAGTTTACAATTTGTGATAAAGGACAACGGGTTATATAAAATCCATCGTGAATGAGAGCAATTCCACGTGCAGGAATAAAACAATTTAAAGGCACGTATTTTAAAGTGTTAAAACACGATGGGTGGCTTATAAGTTGTCGTTAATGTAGTTTCTAGAATGACTGTTTCTAGAAAACCCGTTGTTGTGGAACAACATTAAAAATGACAGTTTATATAGCACCGTCATTTTTGAAACTTCATTAACGACGGGTTTAAATACAAACGACGGGTTGAATTAAAAATGACGGTTTATATAAGCCGTCGTGTTTGATGCAGAAAAATTTTAAAAATAAAATTTAATTTTATTAATCCGCAATCCTGCAAATAAAAACATGTACAAGTCTACATAGAATACAACCACAAACTCAGAATTCATTCAGAATAATTTATAGACCACTTCTATTAATATTTAAAATAAATTATCACACCAAGTAACTTGTTTACAATCATAAAAATCAAAATGCAACCTAAAGCTAGCTATCCCAACCAGCGGCACATATACTCTGCGAAGTGATCGCACCATTCAAATTGTACTTCATCAATCTCTTCTTATGTATACGTTGACTTGTTCATGAACTGCCATAAAAAATTAACAATTACGTTAGTCAAACTATTCTACACTATCAATAGAATAGATTAAATATAGTGAAACAATAACTAGTTTACGTACCATTCCATTCATAGACTTCTTACGATTCTCAATTATATGTTTCATGAAACGCATAACAAAATAGCCACATTCAACACTCCCAGCTTGCTTAGGACACTATTATATAAATTAATTATATAGATTAATAAATCCAAACACTTAGCATAGACATAAAATATAAATGTAAAAATTAATACCTGAGGTTTTATCCACTTCAAGGATTTTCTAATTGTACGTTGTAGCATAGTTCTAGCAATATTGAAAGCCATGCATACAAAATTTTAACCCTTAATTATATCTTCATAGTGTAATTCATAATACATTTAATTATTAACTAAAAATATGTTCTTTTTATACATATGTTTAGAAAGCACTTCCCTAAGTTTCCATTTTTGAAAGATACAAGGATAAGCAAAAATACCAATTGCAAGAAGAAATTCAACTGAAAATTTTTGATTCTCAATTATTATCATTATAGACTACACGATACTAACCAAAATAGAGTAACATAGGTAAAAAATTCGTCATCTGTCGATCTATCCCTTGATTCCGAATCAAAAGATTCATTGGACAACTTTTGAGTTGAATAAACTAATATTGATATTATAAAAAAAATGAATATAAATCTATTAAATAGATTGTAAATAATTAGAAATTAGAAAGATAAAATATAGAAAAAAATGATAGAATATATATTCAATTTCAAAATAAGAAATTGAATAATGAAATATATAAAATATGTTGTGTAACTTCATTCACAAAATGAATTTTTCTTTGAATCGCTGAAGAATGAATCAACTTATAATGGCCCTTTACTTTTTTTACTTGAATTTGAACTCATTTGATTTACAGTAGTGAGTTCATTCCTATAATATTTTGAATAAAAAGAACCAAAGTATCGCACAATCAGATCACTAGAAACTAGGTTCTACATTTTTTCTTTCCATATTAGAAAGCCTCATTCTTGTAATTAGGTTAAGAATGACCCTTTAAGTCTAATGCAAGAACAATAATGCGTGCATTGCGAATATTGATTATTTTCTTATTTTATTCGTTGTTCTCTTTCTTTCATCGAATACTATGTACTACTGTTACTGGACGACTAACCAGTTCCTTAAAATGAAAAAAAAAAGGAATTCCAACAAAAATACACGTACAAACACAAAAGGAATATTTCTAGATTTCACATCGAATTGCATTTTGGGAATATGAGAATCTCCTTCATGAATTATTATAAACTAACCCACATTTTTCCCAATCTTAGATAGTAAAACTTACTTCGTAACAACATCTTTCGGGTCCTTATGACTAAAATTAGTTCTAGAGTCAAAGATATATGCATTGCTCTCGTGAAAATCCATGACGGCCAATATCCAATGATGGGAGAAATTAAATGAAGCAAAAACATATTGCTCAGGTCGGGTGGCTATCAAAATATCAGAAATGTAACATGCTCTCTCATCTGAATTGCCCCATGATGTACCTATGAATGAGGGATCGACAAAGACAAATAAGTTGATGTGTTGCTCTCGTAACTTCCGATAAAGGGACCTACAATAAATAAACACCGAAATATAAGCAATTAGCATCATCTTATAAATATATATATATATATAGATATTATTGAATCGATTTATAAGCATCTTACTCTATATAAATTGACACTATACTACAAGATATCTCGTGCATTTCACATAATTTCTTAATATCATCTTTATCACAAAATGTTCTAGCATTATTATAACCAAAAATGGCTCTCTCATGATCGATTGTAGTGGCCTCATCCGCTCCCATCTTCTCGTCCATTGTGTAGAGATCATTTAGGCCTTATGAGACGTTTACAGGCATTGGGTTTTGTGTAACAGGCTTCATAGAAGATTTCTTCTTTAGATATTTGCCCTGAATACAAAGCTAATTTAGTGTTTCACACAAGATCATTACAACTTCTAAATAACTAATAAATACAAAAAAATAGTACCTCTATAAGTCTGACTAGATGTTCAGGCCAAGGCACAATGACACCTTAGAGCTTGAGCCACAGTCTGCGGCTCATCCTGCACTAGGATTGGTAGAGGGGATTTCTTCTTTAGGTATTTGTCCTGAATACAAAGCTGATTTAGTGTTTCACACAAGATCATTACAGCTTCTAAATAACTAATCAATACAAAATAAATATTACCTCTATAAGTCTAACAATATGTTTAGGCTAAGGCACAATGACACCTTAGAGCTTGAGCCACAGTCTGCGGCTCATCCTGCACTAGGATTGGTAGAGGGGATTTCTTCTTTAGGTATTTGTCCTGAATACAAAGCTGATTTAGTGTTTCACACAAGATCATTACAGCTTCTAAATAACTAATCAATACAAAATAAATATTACCTCTATAAGTCTAACAATATGTTCAGGCTAAGGCACATGACACCCCAAAGCCTGACCCACAGTCTGCAGCTCATCATTAATCATGGCTAAATTAATTAACACACATACATTCCCCTCTCCTACCACAACATCATTTCTTGTTGTGTCAATAATTGTGTCGTATGCAACAACCTCATCGTCAATATCCACAAACAATTTGCACATAATTTTCTAAAATAATTTAAAATGTTATGAGTATGCATATGTATAAATAATATTTACTAAAAAAATCAAGTTTATAACTTATTGAAAATACCTTTACAGCTTTCCTCTGAGTTACAGAAAGCCCATCCCGGCGTTTGGAGCAGCTCACCTTATCCGATGGAGGTGTTCTTTTAGGATCACTTTTAATTGTCTCTTACTTCAACTCCTTAAATTTGGATCTCCACTTTAAATTCTCCTCATTCACAACTTGCTCATGGACTTGAGTCAATTTTTTCTCAACTTAAGCCTTTGAGTTGTGTCAAGGAAGTTTAAAATATTTGGTTGGGGCCACAAAATGTCTCAAAACCCTTACCCAATTACCATGTTTGGGATTACTCAAAACCATGGTGAGAATGTCTTAGACACTGGAAGTAGAGACCCATTTCCCCTGAAGTTCGTCCTACAATTAAAGCTCATACAATTAAATCAAAATAATTATATTAAATTCAAACTATTTAAATAAAATGAATTAAACATGCTTACAAATTTTTTCTCCTTTTTTCCGATGGTCTCATCCTTGAATCTTCCTTTTTTATCTTTACGAACACACTTCCACAATGTTGCCCAATCTATTGGCTCGTCAAGACACAGTAAATTGCAAATAAATATCAAGTTTTGAAGAGGTTTAATAATCCTTACCAACATTTCCTCCAATATTGCATATTCCATACTAGAGATTTTATTGTTATATTTATTTTGTGTTCGGTTCAATTGTTGTTGTTCCCTTATTTTCTGTAATTGAACAATTAATAGTAACTATGCCAAATTTTATAGTTAAAAAATGAACGTGAAACTAAGACGCAAAGTAAAGGATTTTACCAAATATTCAAGAGTTAGACAAGATTTCACAAACTCATCCCAATGCAGTTACTCGATAAAGTTATACTTGATAGGTGGTTTCCTTAACTTTTAGGGGTCGTCCAAATAAGGGAAAATAAATTTTTGATCGAGGCTATATGTAAATTTACGCCATAGTTCGCCAGCATTCATTAAGATATTCTCCTTGAGTGTTGGATCTATCACATATTGAGTCTACACCAAAAGTAATCAATACTTATTAATAAAGCTTTAATTTGAATCATGAGTAACGACTAAAAATTATTTATTAAAATGTGTAAATACTTCAATAGCTTCGTACACCTTCTCCTTCACCTCCTTTGGAACATGATGGTCACAATCCTTGTAAGTTATTAGAATAATTGAACGTACACAACTTCCAATAAAGTTTTTAAATTTGGAAAAATTCTCACCTACAGGTTGTCCCTTAATATTTGTTGTGATAATCTTTTTTTCAAAATTTCTTCTATCAGCTTTCAAGAAAGTGAGATAAGTTGGCCATTTATCCCTCTTCTTTTGTCGTACTAGTAGTCGTATCCATATTCAATCTATCTAAGTTGTCGATATTCAAATTATCATCATTCGAGTCTTTTCAATTCATATCTACAAGTTACAAAATTGCATAATATATTAATTATTCATTGAAGTTGAAAAGCGCAATCGTAGTAGTGATCTGACACTTAGATGCATACTTGATCTGAAATTAGATAATTTATAAATGCATGATGTTCTGGAAGAAATGTACAAGTAACTATTTGAAAAAGAACAAAATCTTTTACTTGCTATAGATAGATGATAATATTTGACTTTAAACTAATCGGTTGCTAAGATCACATGTTAACCTTTTTATCACTAGATATCAAAAAGGATGGAAAAATACTCAACATAATCATCAAAGTAATTTTCATGGCCAATAAAAGAAATACCAGCTGAATAAGCAAACCCATATGATGGCCATGAAAAAAAATCAAATTAATTTCCAGAACCCAATACCTAATGAAACAAACCAAATTACAAACAAACACCAAAAGGTAATATCAAATTGAATAAATTAAGTCATGAATTAAGATCAATACCTAAGTAACCACTCTTAGCTGCCAAGGAATTCTAATTCTAATTACATAAGCAACGAAATTCAACCCTCATCGTACGTCCAGCAGTCTATCCAACTATTTGCCTGGCAGTTCGTACGTCCGGCACTCTGTCCGGCTGTTCAATGAAATTAAACCCTCATCGTACGCCGGTAATCCATCTGGCAGTTCAATGGAAGATGATAAAAATGATGGCTCCTTCGAATAAAATTGGAAGATGATGAAAATGATGGTTAAAGCAAATTTTACCGAATCAATGACGGAATGAAAATTTATCGAATTAATGGAAGATGATGAAAATGACGGGTTGGGAACGATGAAAATTATGGGTTGGGGCAAAGCAACCTCGTGGCGCAAGAAGATAAGAATGGTGGGGCAGCCACGTATGGGCTAGGGATAAGAAGATGGAATAAAAAATTCTAGGTTTATGATATATATAGGTCTCAAATCACGACGGGGTATCTAAACCCCGTTGTGATTTGGCCTAAAAACGATGGGGGTTCTATCCCCCCTCGTTTTATGTAGTTATATAAAAATGACGGGGGTCGGAAACCCTGTCATTTTGTGTCGATGTTTTAACAACACGAAAGGTCATGGACACCTTGTCATTTTTTTGAGTTGTACTAAAATGACTAGTAGACTACCTACCATCATTTTTTGTTTTTATTTAAAAAAACGACGGGGTGTCCAGGACCCATCGTTGTCTTCCTTCTACTAATACGTCGAGTATGCTACTTACCGTCATTTTGTCATTTTACCACGATGGCTCTTCTATAAACCGTCGTACAGTTTAAAAAAGAAGGCAGACGACGACGACTTTTGTATTTCCCGTCGTGACTTATTTTTTACGCGCGTCGTGAAAAAAAACAAAATTGTTGTAGTGACATATCTTAGAAACAATTATTTCGTATTTACTGCTTTAATAGTTTAGTGTATATAAACTACTTTAAAACTAAATGCATTATCTACAATCAATGCATTATCTATATACCATTTTAAAAAAGCTTATTTCATACCTATGTATGATAAAATGTTCAAGAACAAATGTGTATTTGCCTATAATTATACATAAAACAAACAATTACTTGGCAACAATAGCAAATTTTAGAAACATTTTATTTCATACTTTTAGTAAATATTATAAACTTGTATGATTTGCATGCAAATACATCTATTTAACTAACTAGAGAGTCACACCAAAAAGGACTCTGAATGCTTGACTCTATATAAAATTTATAGACAATATACCTCGTGGGGATAAATATGTTCATTGTAGTCTTCATATGTACTTCCTACTGTATAGTCTTCGTAAACAGAAGAAATTGTCTGAGGAACTCTATGTTATGGTAATCGGACAATACTAAGTCATGGTGTTCTTGATGAGTTTTTTTCGGATGAATGCAGTTTATGAGAATCTCGTTAAAAATCCTAGGTGTTGCTAATACAGAAATTGTAGAAGTGTTTTTGCACATACATGTTTTTGATGCTGCTATCACTGCTATAATGGAGGAGTTCTTGATGATTACAAGGATTGTTGTTGGTTTCAAAAAATCTAGAACAGAGGATTGGGTGCGGGATTAGAAATTTTAGAGGAGAAGAGGAAGTAGTTAATGTTTTCGGATGAGTCAGTCCATAATAACTTATTCAGTTGAGAGGGGTGTAATTTGCAGTTTTACATTTTTATGATAGGGTTTAGGTGGTTGCTACTATATGCTTTTGGGCTATATTTTATGTTCCCTTCTAACAACGCCATTTGACGATTCTTATGGTATTTGACTCGTTTTTTTAATGAAAGCCCAATTTTCTTCATTTTTAATTCTCATGGGTGTGCAGTGCAATTTATCAAGTTATTTTAGAGTATTTATATAAGAACAATATTTGGTTTTGACCAAGTGAACAACTCTTCATTATGGATGAGATGGACTAATCAGCTCATATCATGTATGAGAAGTGAATGAAGTAGAAGTACATATGAAGACTAGTTATGTGTTTAGAGATAAAAATAATAAAATTAGTTTTATTTTAGTGTTGGATTTATTGTCTAGTTATGTGTTTAGAGATAAAAATAATAAAATTATGAATTTATCTTAGGTAGAATAATAATGAAAAAAATAATTAAATATATCATTAAATTTTTTTGAATAAATAAATAAAATGAAAGTTTAATCATGTCTGATAGATTTCAAAATGAGGACTATTTGGTCAATAAAAAATCTCCTTTAAAACCCCACTTAAATATGCTAGATCTGAAAATCTCACATGGGTTTACAATTTGGGTTATCCTTCCCAAATGATGTTATAAACTGAATGTGGAAGAAACAACTAATATGGATAGATGTGGAGCTAAGGCCTTGTTGAGGATCATTTTGGTGGTGTGAACTTTCTTGAAGTATTTTGAGGGGTTCCTTTTCTACTTTGACTAATTAGGCCTTAACTTTGCTTGAAGAATTATCGTTATGGTTAGACCTAGACTTTGTCGTCTCTACTATCAAATCTTATTCATTTGAACTTATTCAAGTTGTGCGGTCCAATTCGAAAAAAAAAATTAGAGCTGAGATAAAATTTAGCAGTGTAAATAATAATACGACTACTGCACCTCCAGCAGTGTAGGCAGGTTCTGCGATCACGGAATAAAGCTGCCCATAGGTTGTCTCGATCTGGCCTTTCAATTGATGATCTTGTAGTTTGGAGAGTTTCTCCTTCAATTATTGCGTATATTTTCATCATGAAGTCTGTTTAGCTAGCTAAAAAAATGATGTGATACTGATGAATCTAGAAAATGTGTGTTACATGTGAAACTGAAATAAATTCATTCTCTATAACTAAATTTTATAGTTTTAACTCTAGAGTATATATGTAATTAATGAGCCTCGATATTGTATATGCATTGTAGTATAAAAATAAAATCTTCTACTCAATTGATATTTGGTTTATTAAATGTTTTAGTGATGACTTGATGGTACAAAATGAATATAACCCAGTATATATAAATGTATTTTAATAAATATCAAATGTGAAAAAATAATTGTGCTTAAGACGGGCAAAAAACTCTATCTGGCCAAGATTAAGTTTAGAAATATATAATAGAAATAAATTATAGAAGAAATGTGGAATAGGTGTATTGTATAACAAAACTCTGAATATATATAATAACATCAAAGATAAAAAGTCAAGGGTTCAATTCCTCCCAAAATTGACTTACCCCTTAACATGGATATTTTTAGAATAAAAGTGCATTTTGATACTGTCACAGAATTTTGGGTGGAGGGCTTTTTTTTACGGAAAAAGTTTATGTACCAATATGTTGTAAGCCAAACGGATAAAACTGACCGAATCGTAGCGGTTCGGTCGATGTGTATATCTTACATAATTTAGTTTAGTTTTAGAGTCACAAAATACAAACGGTTCAGTTTAGTCTGTTAATTCAGTGTTAAAACTGCACCAAACCGATCTAAACGACATTCCTCATATAAAGAAAACTTTCTCAAACCCTAGCCTCCATACCAAGTCTCTCCCTCTCTTCGCTAGGCGCAGCTTGCCTTCCTCTCCACCTCTTCATTCTCTGTCTTTCCTCTATATCTCTCTGCCTTCTCTCTCTCTCTCTCTCTCTCTCTCTTCACTGTGTTCTAGTGAGGTTCGTTCTGTCTCTATGTCTCTCTCTCCTTCTCTTTTCCTTTCTCTCCCTCTCGCTCACTCTCTCTCTCTCTCTCTCTCTCTTCACTCGCACTCTCTCTCTTCACTCGCACTCTCTCTCTCTCTCTTCGCTCCATCTTTCTTTCTTTTTATCTGTTTGTTTGATTTCACTTTGTCTTCGCGCTTTGTCTTCACACTCTCTCTGGTTTGTTTAGATCTTCTCCTGAACGAGATGCTTCTCCCTCTCTATCTTCACGCTCTCTCTCTGTCTTTGCGATTCTGATTTGAAGCTTGAGGCTATTGAACAGAAGCTTCTGGCTACTGAACGATTCTACTTCCTCTTTTGTGTCGTTTGATTTTTTAAGTTTAGGGTTGGATTTTTCAGTGATTGTTCTGTCAGGTTATGAATATAAATTTTTTATCATTAGTATGAAGTTATTAGTATTTACATACTCTTTACTCCTCTAAATGTTCATTAGATATTGCAAAAATGGTTGGGGTTCGCTTTTGGTATTTGATTTTCAGTTTGGTTGAATACTGAAGGTGAGAGTTTTTTACGGTCTGAGCAAACCATAAAATTGACCGATCCGAACCATTGTTGAGTGGTTTGATTCGACTCAATTTTTAATCGAACCGAACCGCATACACCCCATACACCCCTATATTCCAATAGGAAAGGGGTTGAAGATTAGGGGTAAATTAATTTTTTAACTAAAGTTTAGGGGTATTACGATATTAATCCTTAAATTAATTATGTTACAAGGCAGAAGTTGATTGGTTCCAGTTAAGGGTAAGGAGGAGTTTCTCCTTACCTTGTTAAGAGCCAAATAGCTTTCCATGTGATAACAACAAAGAAAAAAAGGTTAGGGATGCCAAAAATACCTACGGGTATAAGTACCTATGACATTTACCTTAATGGATAAATTTCAAATATTATATGTGGATGTGAGTTTTAATAGGTGGGTAAATTTTATTCATTAAATATCGGTAGGGTAAGAGTAATACCTAATACCTATTGGGTACCCACAAAATTTATTAGGCTAATCTATTTTTCACTCATTATTAGTAATTCAATGCCATCAATATTATAATTTTACAATTAAACTAAACTGAATATGAATTGAATACCTAAACTAAAATTTATCAACTTTATTATCGAATCGAACCACAATTCATCAATTTACAATCGAATAACACTAACATTCATCAATTTTATAATCAAACGGTAATGAAATTAATTTTTTTATAACAAAACTAAAATGAATAGTCAGTTTTATAATGGAACAATCAAATTAAAATATATCAATTTTACGACTACACCAAATTGAATCGTCAATTTTATAATTGAATAATCAATAATAAAATTCATCAATTTTATAATCAAACCAAATTAGAATTCATTAGTTTTATCATCAAACCAAACCAAATCATCAATTGAAAAACCAAAACTAAAATTTATCAATTATAGTCTAATTGAACCAATGTTCATTAATTTAGCATTTGAATAACACTAAAATTTATAAATTTGTTAATCAAATTGAACTGAAATTCATCAATTTTACAATCAAACAAAACTAAATTGTCAAACCTATAATTGAATAGTTCATTAATTTTACAAACGAATCAAATTAGATCGTAAAGTTTATAATAGAATAATTATACAACTGAACTAACTGAATCAGCAATTTGATAATAAAATAATTATATAACTGAACTAACTAAATCATCAATTTTATAATCGAACAACCAAATTAAAACTCATCAATTTTATTGAGTTTATAAAAAAAGTAAACAATTTTGTGACTCAATTTTCAATTTCCACTATTTATGATAGAAATTGTTGTCAAACCTTTTTCATTTGGAGAGAGTAAATTTTAACCAAACCGTTGATCTCCATCGTAATAGTTTGGGAAAGAGAGAGAAGTGAATGCTGAAAATAAAATTATTTTGAATAGAAAAAAGAAAAATAAAGAATAGTCTTTTAATTTCATAACAAAAAAAATTAATGAGTACCCAATGGGTACTCATGTCTTAATAGTATCACACACACTCACTCTTAAGGCTCATTTGATACATATTCTAGACGGCATGCCACTGTAGTCCTCTTAGCAATTGAATTGCATTATTTGTTTTGAGTAATATTTTAAGTTAGACAACATTTTTTTACTGAGAATTTTAATTTATTTTCTGAGAAGGCAATTGAATTACTTCAAAAAAGTGAAGCAATCTAGAATTATTATAGCAAATCAATCTTATGAATGTAATTAAATTGCTTCGCTCATTGTTCAGTAGTGTATCGTTGACTCATTGTTCTAGGGAGGTTAACCGGCATCCTCACGGTTGCGTCAGATTGGGTATTACGTCTCCGGATGAAATTGTTTTAATGGCTTCTGAGGATAGTTTCCATTCTGTTTTTTGTTTCATTTTTTTCCTAATTTTGTTATTGGCTAGTACTCTTTTTCTTTTTCTGATTGTCACCACAAGGGTTTTTTCCAGCTAAGGTTTTAAGGAGGCTAGCTAGTGGGTATTTCATCTATTTTCTGGTCGAGACTGCGTATGTGGTGTTCCTTCCATATCTCTTTCTGATTTTGACCGGTCTAGGTTAGGTGATGAGGGTGCTACGGAGGTGCCAGTCTAGTTGCGATGTCCTTATGTACCTACTGATTTACTTTTCCAGTCTTGCATCTTGCCTTCTTGTGGTCCTGAGATATGCCCATTTAACTTATGTAATTATTTATTATTTAATTAAATGGCTTTTCTATTGGGGTGTTTTCACCCCTTCTTTTTTACACAAAAAATGAATGTAATTAAATTGCTTGTAAAAGTATTTTTTATTGATTTACCATGAATTATACCTATATCATACATAACAATAATAAATTATCATTAATAACTATGTACATTACTATGCATAACCAACTATATCGATCATATTTTATCATCAATTTAATTATCGTGAATCCAGTTATCATGGTAATTCCAGATTTCACATACCAAATAGTCCCTTAGGTGCAATCAATTTCTTGATGTCATGCCAACTAGGTTTTGAAGCCAACGACTTATTTTGACTCTTATTTTTTTTTTTTGAAAACACAATACAATTCTATAGGATTAGTCGCGGTGTACAAAGATCGGTTTGTTAATAATGTTTAAAAAAAGAAAAATGTAATTTAGTCCAACTTGTGATTCCTCACAAGTTTACATGGCACAATTAGATTGATACATCTTGATAAGTTAAAAAACTATAACCAATATATTTTCGTCACGTAAACTTGTGATGCATCACAAGTTGGGCTAAATAGCATTACTCTTAAAAATAGTTAAATTTCAACATATACACAAACTTTTGTCTATTGGTAATTCAATTCACGTAAACTCTAGAATGTGCAACTTTACTCTATGAAATTTTAATTTGGATAAATCTGTTCATTCCTTCTGTTAACAAAAAATACCATCCTCAAATCGCTACTCAAATAGATTTGCAGCATCATTTCTTACACTTTGGCGTAAAATAACCCGATATGTTTTGCTGTTTACTCATTTAACGAAAGCTTCAGAAAGCTTGAAGCTTTCTTCCTTATATAACTCTAGTGGGGCAAGAAAAAATATCTCATTTCGGTGCAAAAATTAAAAATTGAACGTCTTAACAAAGATATTGTAGACGGTAAGAAAATTGATGAAAAAAAGAACAAATTTATTTATTTAAAAAATTTGTGCAGTAAAATTACATATTTTAAAGTTGGCTAGAATGTAAAATACACTCCTGTAGTTTAACCAAAATGTTAACTACACAATCACAACTTTTTTTTCCAAATTTTTATGTCTTTGTGGTTTAAGAAACTATAAAATACACCCTTATGTGACGATTTTTCATGAAAACTAACAGAAAATTAACTCTATTTTTCTTAGTCTTCTTCTTCTATCCCAAAAGAGAGAAGACCTCTATTATTTTCCTACATTTGCTCTATTTTCTCCATCTTTAGACACTAATTTTTCTATTTAAATAACTCCCTTCATTACCTCATTTTGTAGGCCTTCATTTTACATTTTCATTCTCCTCTTCACCACTGGCAGCTCTTTTTTTGGTCTCCCAATAGCACATATATTTTTCGAGTAGACCTTGTGTGGTTTCAATTATTTTTATTGGAGGTATTAGTTGATAAAAATGGCTTCATTCCAATCTTCAAGGTCTGGTGATGAAGTAGAATCATCAACAAATTGAAGACAAAGAACTCAAAATTACAGCAAACAACTCAAACCCACTATATCATATTGTGGAAGAAAATAAAGACAGACCACATTTTGGAAGAGAACCCTGAAATCATAAAATCAAGATAAAATAAACACAAAAAAACAAAGAACTTTATTTACCCGAATAGAATTATCAACAAATTGTGGGAAAGATTGATCCTTTAGATCCTCCAATGTCAAAGTCTAGGTTTTCCCCTTTCTTCCCCTTTTGCTTCTCTCATGAATTGACTCTCTCTCACCTGCCAATGAAACAAAACTAATGTAAAAAAGTTAAAAGTTTAGTTAAAAGAAAAGAAAATATAAAAGTTCTATCTAATACTAACTTCCGTCAATGAAAGTTAGTAACATACTATTCACGCGTATTTTACTGTCATTTTTAATAAATAAAAATACCTTAATAGATGGTGTAATTTAGAGCTTTTAAATTGAAAATATATAAAAATATAAAAAAAGAAGTTTTTTAAGATAAAAACACATTTCATGACTAAAGTAGAGTTACAGACATAACAGGATCTGAACAAAATTATCTGATCTAAAAATTAATGTAAAATTCCAAGAGTCAGGTAAGGTCAATTTACACCTACTTACATACATTAATGGAATTGTATGCATAAACATCACACAAAAGTAGAGCTTGGGCGGCTCGTTCTAGAGGTCCACCACCATCCACACCTAGCTCGGCCAACTAGCACTGTAAAAGCATATTTGCATGAAGAACAACATATTTTCCAACAGATCTGGGACATCCGGTTGTGTCATACATTAATAAAGCATCAAAATCACCGTAACTTCCAGATTTGAAGAAAAGACAACCACCAAGGATCAGAGATCTAGTGGAACAAAATCTACACAACCGGTAGAAAACAAAAACCATCCAAAACAAAAGGAGAACTCCATAAAAAAACCTAAAAAAAATGCAGTAACAAATTTATAGAGCAAGAGGAAGCATCGAAAGAGAAAGAGGGAAAATAGAGGAGAGGGGCAAAATGGGTGAAGAAAAACACAAGGGGAGGGGGAGAAAAGAAGAGAAAGAGAAAGGTGAAAAACAAGGGTGGAGGGCAGGAGATAATGGGAGAAGATGGAGAGAGAAAAAAGGGAGAAATGAGAGAGAAGAGAGAAACATGGGGTAGGGGTGATGAGAACAGAGAGGAAGAAAGGGTCACGAGGAGAGTAAGGGAGCTTTCCCTATGGAGGTTGTGAGGTTTAAGAGAAATCTGAAGAAGATGGCGAATGAGAAGATAACAAAAAGAGAAAAACGCACCAAGAAAAATAAGACTTACTGGAAATACATCAATAGATCAAATTGATATTAAACTAGTACAACAGGTTAAAATTCAACTAGTTAGTTAGAAAAGGATAACCACACATAGAAGTTACCCTAACCAAACTAACTAAATAATAACTAAGGAAAGATAAAAAATAGAACATTATTTATCCCTTTATAGCCCATCACAAACTGATGCTAAATGATAACTATGCATCAGTTTGCTTCTTAAAGAATTAAACAAATCGAAGGACAAAGCTTTGGTGAATTGTCTACTAATTGATTTTTGGAGCAGACATAACTGACTATCAGATCTTTATGTATCACTTTTTCTCGAATAAAATGGTAATCGGTTTCTATGTGCTTTGTTCTTCCATGAAAAAAAGGGGTTGGAGGCTAATGAGATTGTAGACGTACTATCACACCAAAGCTGTGGAGGAATCTTCAAGGGAATATGCAATTCCTTTAATAATTGTCAGATCCATGAAAGTTCAGCAGCAGTTGAGGCCAAGCTTCTGTATCCAGCTTCGGTGGAGGATCTTGAAACAGTGGTTTATTTCTTGGTAGACCAAGATATAGGATTGCTACCAAGAAAAATAATAAACCCAATTGTTGATCGGCGATCTTGAGAGTCGCTCGCCCAATCTGAGTCACAGTAAGCATTGAGAGATAACTACCTTTCTGAAATTTGATTCCAAGATCTAAGCCCCTCACAAACTTATGCTAAGTGATAACTATGCATCAGTTTACTTCTTAAAGAATTAAACAAATCGAAGGACAAAGCTTTGGTGAATATGTCTACTAATTGATCTTTGGAGCAGACATAACTGACTATCAGATCTTTCTATATCACTTTTTCTCGAATAAAATGGTAATCGGTTTCTATGTGCTTTGTTCTTCCATGAAAAAAAGGGTTGGAGGCTAAGGAGATTGTAGAAATACTATCACACCAAAGCTGTGGAGGAATCTTCAAAGGAATATGTAATTCTTTTAATAATTGTTTGATCCATGAAAGTTCAGCAGCAGTTGAGGCCAAGCTTTTGTATTCAGCTTCGGTGGAGGATCTTGAAACAGTGGTTTGTTTCTTGGCAGACAGAGATATATAATTGCTGCCAAGGAAAATAATAAACCCAATTGTTGATCGACGATCTTGAGAGTCGCTTGCCCAATCTGAGCACAGTAAGCATTGAGAGATAACTTACCTTCTCAATTTGATTCCAAGATCTAAGCCCCTCACAAACTGATGCTAAGTGATAATCATGCATCAGTTTGCTTCTTAAAGAATGAAACAAATCGGAAGACAAAGCTTTGGTGAATATGTCTACTAATTGATCTTTGGAGAAGACATAACTGACTATCAGATCTTTATGTACCATTTTTTCTCGAATAAAATGGTAATCGATTTCTATGTGCTTTGTTCTTCCATGAAAAAAAGGGTTGGAGGCTCAGGAGATTCTAAAAATACTATCACACCAAAGCTATGGAGGAATCTTCGAGGGAATATGTAATTCTTTCAATAATTGTCTGATCCATGAAAGTTCAGCAGCAGTTGAGGCCAAGCTTCTGTATCCAGCTTCGGTGGAGGATCTTGAAACATTGGTTTGTTTCTTGGCAGACCAAGATATAGATTGTTGCCAAGGAAAATAATAAACCCAATTGTTGATCGATGATCTTGAGAGTCGCTTGCTCAATCTGAGTCACAATAATCAGCGTTGAGAGATAGTTGACCTTTCTGAAATTTGATTCCAAGATCTAAGCTTCCTTTTAAATACCGTAATATACATTTTACAGGAGTAAGATGGACAGACGTTGGCCTATGCATGAACTGGAAAACTTTGTTTATTGAAAATGTAATGTCTGGACGAGAGAAAAGGAGGTATTGCAGCCCTCCAACCAAGGTTTTGTATGAAGTAGGATCTGCGAGAAGAGATGCATTGATCTCATAAAAATTCTCCTTGAGAGAGAGGGGGATTTTGCATGGTTTGACATTGGTGAGGCCAGCTTTATCCAATAAGTCCAAGATGTAATTCTACTGAAAAAAAAAAGATTCCATTAGATGATTGATGAATCTGTAGACCTAAGAAGAATTTTACTGATCCAAGATCATTCATTTTAAACTCAGTATTAAGATTAGATATCAAAGCATGTATTAAATCAACACTAGGTCCAGTAAGAACAATGCCATCAACATATAAGAGTAAATACATAATAGAGGAACCATATTCATAAATGAATAAAGATTTATCAGCAGCAGAAGCAATAAGTCCAAGATTATGAAGATAAGAGGTAAATATCACAAACCAAGCCCGTGAATATTGAGACCATACAAAGACTTGTTCAATTTATAAACATAATTGGGATAGTTAGGGTTAATAAATTATTGAGGTTGAGTCATATACACTTCTTCTTGGAAAGTGCCATGAAGAAAAGCATTTTGACATGTAATTGATGCAATGGCCATGAATATTGAGCAGCAAGAGATAGAATAAGCCTAACAGTAGTGGATTTGACAATAGGGCTAAAGGTTTATGTATAGTTTATACTTGGTTGTTGATGAAAGACTTAAGCAACTAACCTGGCCTTGTATCTAGCTATATTCTCATTTGGATTATGTTTAATACTGTAAACCCACTTGCAACCTACTAGATTAGTATGAGGAGGAAGGGATGTTAAAGTCCATGTGCCTTGTTTTTTAAGAGCACTAAACTCTTCATCCATAGCATTCCTCCAATTTATAGATTTACTAGCAACAATATAAGAAGTATGTTCGGTTTCTAAGCTAACATATTTAACAGGTTCAGAACTAGCCAAGTAAAACATCTTTTTGCTAATCCCAAACTTGGCTCTAGTTTACATGCTATGAGTATTACCTGACCTAGTATAAGCAGGTTGAGAGACAGAAGATGCAGTATTATCAAGATGCAAATCATAATGTAAAGGAGCAGAGTGATTATTTATAGCAGGTAAATCAGTAATAGAAGGTAAATCAAAATGTAAAGGTGCACAAATATTATCATTATGTAGAAGAGAACCAAAACTACTTAATGCATTATTATAAGTAGTAGGATTATTAATTTGAGAAGCAGTTAGATGAGAAACATGAGCAACAAAAGACATATTGTCAGTGCAAGCATCAGTAACAGACCCATTATTAACTAAATCAGAATCAGATTGATGATGTAAACAACTGGGATTGTGCAAATTACACAGTAATAAGGATAGATAATCATTAGAAATATGTTTAGAAGTAGAAACAGATTCAGAAAAAAGCAGAGTTAGCAAAGGGAAAAGATGTCTCATCAAATATAACATGCCTAGAAATATACATATTGTTACCAGAAGGATTGTAACGAATATATATTTTTTAGTGAAGAGAATAACCCAAAAACACATGTTCAAAAGGTTGAGGTTGTAATTTATGACTATTATATGGTTTAAGTTGAGGGTAGCAAACACATCCAAACACTTTTAAAGAAGAATAGTGAAGAAGCTTACCAAATAGCTTTTCATAAGGAGAAATGTTGTTTAAAGTATAAGAAAGTAACATATTTGTTAAAAAGACAGTAGCAGAAAAGGCAAGATACCAGAAATATAGAGGAATAGAAGCAGTAATCATCATACTAAGAGTAGTTTCAACTATATGCTATGTTTACGTTCAACTACCCCATTTTGTTCAGGGGTATAAGGACAAGTCAAGTTATGTTGTATACCCTTTTAAAGAAGAAAATTAGTCAAGATAGTATTATTAAGTTCACCCCCATCATCAGTTCTGAATATTTTAAGTTTAGAGGACAACAATTTTTCTACAAATGACAAGAAAGTTTTAAATACAGTAGTAACTTCAGACTTAAGGCAAATGGGAAAAATCCAAGTATACTTTCTTGTATTATAAATGAAATAGACATAGTATTTTTAACCTTCAAAAGAAACAGCAGGAGCAGGGCCCCAAACATCACTATATAACCATTCAAGAGGACTATCAGTAACAGTATGAGACAAAAAAAAAAGAAGCTTGACCATATTACCCTTGATAGAACTAGTACACATGCATGACTTAGAAGAAATAAAAGGAATATTAGATATTATGAAGAACATTTAAAAAACCAGAATCTGAAGGATGCCCTGGCCTATTATGCCAAAGAGAACTTTAAACTTTGCTGCCGAGAAAGGCAATATTAGGAGGTGACAATATATGATATGGAGTCTTTCATAGTACTAGAAAGAGGATATAGGCCATCTTTACTAGGTCATATGAAGAGAACTTTCCTAAATCTTTATCCTGGATAACGAACATATCAGCATCAAAACTGAAAGAACAATTGTTATCTTTACAAAATTGATAGACTTGGCAGTCAATTGAGGCACACAAAGAATGTTATTCAGATTAAAAGTTTTAGAGTTCATAGAAAATTGACCTGAACCAGAGTGAGAGATGTCAAGGGGTTGCCCATTTCCAATGGTAACAAAGTCCTCACCATTATATGTTTGAGAGGTAGACAAGTTGGGAAGTTCATTATTGAGATGGACATTACATCCAATGTCTGTTATTCAAGAACTTGTTTTATTGGCTTTAGGTTGAGATCCAGCATAAGAGGTTGCCATGGCTGCAAGCTTGGTAGGAGGATGCCTACCTAGGTAAGCTTAATTCATGCGATGAAAGCAATCAATTTTTGTATGACTTTATTTTGAACAGATTGATATCGAGGCCTCTAGTCACTTTGAAAAATATAAGATTTGTTAGAGTATTGAGTAGAAGATGAGTTTGGGAAGGGAAGCAAACCAGAACCATGACTCAATCTTCCTTGGTTATTTCCTTTATTTGAGAAGGATCTCCTATAGCCAAAGTTGCTACCACGACCTCCTTTATTAGGTTGAAAACATCCATGACCCATTTGATTATAACCTCCTCAAGGAATATTTTTCATTAAAGCTATATTCTGCATCTGTGATTCATGCTTCTTGGATAGGTCAGACTAAGGATTGTTCTTCAGTTTTTAAAAGAGCATGCGACTCCTCAAGATGAAGGGGCTCGAATCTGGTATGAATAGAAGTCTTAAAAGCTCTATACTCAGAGGAGAGGTCATTCAAAGTGTAAAGCAGAATATCTTCATCATCAATGGAAACAGAGACAGCAGCGAGTTTGTCACAGACAATTTTAATTCTTTGCACATTGTAGATGCAAGGGTGTCACGTGGGTGAGGTGCAGGAGTGGTCTAGTCCTAGCTCATGACCTAAATAACACTTGAGAACGTAAGGGAGGATGCTGGGAGGTGAAGGGGGACCACTCTAGAGACTCAAGGGTTGTGACAAATTCTTGCTCTCTCCCTGTAGAAGTGGTAGTTTCACACTTTATAAATGGGAGCTTCTCTCTCTAAAGTGGAAGCTTCTCTCTCTGAATTTAAAATCCCCTCAAATGAAAGAGGAGTCCTTTTTTTTATAGGTGAACAAAAGGAGGGAGACCATTGCAACTAATCCCTTGATTAGTTGCAAGCCCACGAATCAAATCACGTTACCTAAGTTAACTGATCATGCTTAGGTGAGTAAGAGGAGGATAATACATGAGCCAATCGGGTTGTGCCATGTGGGTCTTTGTGTAAAGACCATGCTCTAGGGAGAACACGCCTAGCTGGTGAGGCGCAACGACGGTGTAAACCCAACGCCTCCTCTATAAAGGTTCTCTCAAATAATACCCCTCCCCAAGGTAGGAGGGTAGTACATCCTCAATGTCTAGAGTGGTCGAACCGAGGAGCTATGTCCCCGCCTAGTACAACGTAGCCTCGCCCCTAATCCTACCAGTCCATAGCCTCCCAAACATTCCCAGGCAACCATACGTCCACCCAAGTATTAGTCACTTGACTTGGTGATTTGTGATGTGATGACTCATTGTGATAGTATAGTGGTGTGTCTATAAGTTGCATTACCGAGAGTGATCAATGCACCTCCATGGTACACCCATGAGGGTAACATCAATTGTGTTATCATAGAGGTGACACCCCATGGTGCTGCCATGGGGACGACCCCCATGGGTACCTTAGTGACGGCACCTCAAGGGGTGTGCCTCGATGGCGGCACCCTAAGGGGTGCCCCTCAATGGTGACACTCCGTGGTACATCCTTGGTGGAGACATTATTGATACGCCGTAAGAGTTGCACTTTGCGGTTAGTCAACGTTGATTTCATCAACCCTCATGTACATTTAGTCCCCTGTGCAAGCCATACGGAGTAATCATGCTTGTACACAATTTCTTCAATGCATCAATCAGTTGTATTATCAAGTCCTCGATCCTTTGATCATTCCATTACGTGGTAAATGTGGGATGCGTTGATCCATCATGCCCAATGTGCCTCCTTCGCGCGATGTAGGCATTTCCATGTTACATGAGGTAAAATTTATAAGATAAATTTTTGTGGTGCAAATTTTGAAAAAATTTCAATTTTTTTAGAATTTTTTTTGGAGTCCCCACTTTCTTCTCCCTCTTTTGAAAAGAAAAGAAAATTGAGTCGAGTGGCGACATGAAGTAATAAGCTCAAACGTGATCGACTTGCGGCATGGTCCGCGGGATGGGCCTTGGCCAGCATGCTGCCACTAAGGCTCAGTGGCGGCATCCAAGCATGTTTGGCTAATGCCGCCACTGAGGTTCAGTGGTGGAC
Organism: Datisca glomerata; assembly: GCA_003255025.1. Classification (NCBI taxonomy): domain Eukaryota; kingdom Viridiplantae; phylum Streptophyta; class Magnoliopsida; order Cucurbitales; family Datiscaceae; genus Datisca; species Datisca glomerata. Next base: position 1,236,573 of record QANY01002227.1, read on the forward strand.
ATCAATTTTGAATTTTTTTTTTGTGGAGTTCCCACTCCTTTCCCCCTCTATAAATATGACTACAAGCTCCACCTACTCTTCTCTCATTCATTTAAGTGTCATTAAGGTAAAATTATCAATTCCTTATCCCTCCAAATTTTTGAAAAAAAATCTTGGGCAAGGTTGAAGGTTGAAGAACCAGGGTTGCCTATTTGGACATTTTTGTCAAAAAGAATTCAAAGCTCCAAGCAAGGTGTTCTTCCCCCTTTTCTCTTTGGCTAGGGTTTGAGGCCAACCCATTGATTTTTTTGCCATGGGTGTGTTGGGGATGATTTTCGGCCATGGGGGTGTTGGAGCACGAGTGCAGCACCTCTTTTGCGGGAGCGGGAGTGCAGCGCATCTCTTTAGGAAGCAGGAAAGTTGCGACAACTTGGGGGAGAGAGAGTTCAGCACCTTCTTGGGGGAGAGGGAGTGCAGCTTCTCTCTTAGGGAGCGGGAGTGCTGCGAAAGCTTGGTGAGAAGGAGTTTAGCGCCCGCTTGCGGGAGCTGTAGTATAGCGTCTCTCTTGCGGGAGCGGGAGTGAAGCGCCTCTCTTGTGGGAGGGGGAGTGCAGCACTTCTCTTGGGGGAGCGGGAGTGCAGCACCTCTCTTGGGGGAGCGGTAGTGCAGCGCCAGCTTGGGGAGAGGGAGTGCAGCTCCAGCTTGGGGAGAGGGAGTGCAGCGCCAGCTTGGGGTGAGGGAGTGCAGCGCCAACTTGGGGAGAGGGAGTGCAACGCCAACTTGGGGAGAGGGAATGCAGCGCCATCTCGGGGAGAGGGGGTGCAACGCCCGCTTGGGGGAGTTTATGGTGTTGGGCGCGATCGTGATATGCTGAGCACCCTTAATGGCGGCGTAGGGGAGCGAAATTGCAGTGGGGCTTGGGCTTAGTGTATTCTTGCTTTCTCTAACCAAGTCTTTATTTTATTTGCAGATATTGCTTTCACAGACCATCAAGTAGTAGTCGTGTGAATGTAGGAGTCGAGCTCTCTACTTTTGATTCCTCTCTTCAGGTGAGTGAAATACTCGTCGTTATATTGAGAATTTTCGTAAGTAGGATGTCTCATGATTGCCATGTCTCACTTATAAGATGTTTGTAATATGTTTCCGACGTTAAAATTTTTTTATTTTTTTTGCCTCCGTCAGACATGCCTCCATTGAACGTGCCTCTATCATAGGGTATTAGTAGTATGCTTCTTACTGATTTCATATGGACTTAGTGATTTTTCATGTAGCCATGTTTCTTGCTTGTAAAACAGGCTCTTCTACTTTTTTTGCAGGTTTTTTATTCATATCCATGGCTTTTTCAAAGGTTGAGCTTACTGCGGGCAAATGTGAACCATCTCATTCCGTTCCACTTAAACCATGGTATTTAATGAAGTCTATTGGTGATCGAGTGATTAATGGCATGTTGAAGTCAATTGAAAGGGAGGTTAATTCTAGAGTCTTGATGGAGGGGGAGAACAAGCAGGTTGAGTTTCTTAGGCTTAAGCAAGTGTCATTCCTTGTGAACGCTCGTGGTGATTTTTCGATTCCCCCATTGTCTTGGGGAGTCATTGCAAACATGGGGTCGGCTGGGAGGCTGGTGTGCACACATACTTTCTGACTCTGAGTATGTTGCATTGTTAAAGAGAGCCAAACTTGTGGAAGCATTAGAGGTGCCGTCCTAATTGTCGATCCAACACGACACCACTCTAGTTCATACACTTATTCATCGTTGGTGCCACTACTCACACACTTTCATCACTACTTGGGGGGAGTTTACCCCTACACTAAAGGATGTGCACGTACTGTTGCATCTTCCTACGTTTGGTGATTATCGTGCCCTCTTCAACACTATGGGGCCTAAAATGCACATGGTGATTGATCTTCTCGAGGATGGTTTGAAGAAATCTTACAAGCCTTCTTCTAGCGGTAAAAGCGGGAAAAGGAAAACTTTTCTAGTTGGATGGGTCATTTCTTCAAGGATTATGATTCAAATCTGAAGAAATCAGTAAGACGTTTTCCCATCGACGGCGCCGTGTATAAAAATAGGGAGGTGGAACTGGTTGCATTCTTATCTATGTGGCTTTCGAGAAACATCTTCCCAGGTGAGGGTCTGGTGATGATTTTCTGCAACTATACTCTTTTACGTTCTTTGTTGTTCAATGCTTGTGTGGTCTAACATTTTTTTTCAAATGTTATTGTAGGTACGCCGAATGAGATGGTGAGTAAGCGCGTACTCCCGATGGCATCTATGTTGGCGACGGGGCAGATGATTGCGCTTGGGCCCTTGTTCTTGGGCAATCTGTACTATTTGCTTGACCGTTTTCATAGTAATCTAAAGAGGTCCATGGGCCGTTATAAGGTTACAACCTTTATGGACTACGTATTTTTGCAAATATTTGTATGGGAGTGATTCGTTCACTGCGCTCCTCAAAAGGTTGATCACAAGAAGTGGGAGCACCCTTCCCAACCACCCCGTGCGTGGTCTTGGTGTGGGGTCAGGACTCCCGCTCATGTTGATTTTTCATGAGACATTGACGTATATAACTACTTTCAGCCTCACCCTTATCTGGATGGTTGCACCGGTTACGCCCGCACCTTATTTTGGGGAATGGTGGACAGGCATATTACGCTTAGTAGGGAGGCCATGCTTGGTTGGTCGAGTCTCGACAAGCTTCTGGTGGCGACCATGACGCCTTCCAGTCTTCCAGTGATGGTGGAGCTAGAGGATGGGAGTGATGGGAACCATTTCACGTCGACGCGCTATCAGTGAAATCGGGTTGCACATCAGTTTGGTTATGGCTAGGGTACCGCTAGTCTTAATTTAGAGCGGGTGCGGGGCAAGGAAATGTTGATGATATGGACGGGTGATAGGGATTATAGGGACGCTTCTCCTCGCAAGCTACTCGTCCTTCGTTCTACTTGCATGCCTCATCGGACAGTAAAGCTCAAAGTGTTTTGTATGACTCAGAAGTTGAGATGGACCAGAAGCTTAGCGTCTCCTCCGAAGATGTTAGATGTCCCAATGGTTTATAGGGGTGACATCACGTTGGGCCTTATTCCCAAGCCTAAGTTCGGGGTGATGCCTTATGAGACGGTTCAAGAGGTCACTTCAGACATTCAGCCAGTGGGAGTTTCGAGTGAGGTCACTCCGTTATCACCTTCGATGGTATGTCCTTCTTTGTTTGTATGAAGACCTATACTTTCTTATTAACCATTCACTGTGCACTTTTTACAATGAGCTAGTTGATTGATACTTGTATTTGTTAGCGTCCTCTAGGGAGTTCAGGACAGGTTAGTGGCAAGGATGAGCTCCCACAATTAGTGCGGCAACAGAAAAGGGCAGCACTTGCGTTGGAGGGCACATCGTCGAGTAGGCTAGTCCAAATCAAGAAGGCAAGGACGTTGGTATATACATATCTTCCTCTCATTCTTCTCCTTTTTTGGCTAATCATCTCATAACATTGTTATTTGCCTTCTTTCTTTTCATAGAAGCATGGTCGTGGCCTAATCGATGAGGATCACCCCGTGGTAAAAAGAACCAACGGGCACGTGCCAGCTGTTTCAGAGAGCGTGGAGGCTTATCTTGAGGTGTGTGAACTTTTTCTTGGCTTGTTCGTGCCATGTTTGTGCATTTTCCCTTGGTCCAAGTTGAAACTGATGTTTCCACATACAGGATTTCAAAGCACTGATGTCAACACAATTATCCCCTTTCGAGGATGAACTAAGTAACCGGGCCTCGTCTCCATCTAGCGAGCGGGGATCGCTTCCTACCATTGTCGTGGTAGAAAATGACATGGCTGATTCTATGACTTCGCCTCTTGATATCATGCAACTGGAAGGAGTGGAGGAGTTTCTTATCGTGGAAGATCCCCACGCGATGGTAGAGGTAGTACTCTTATTGCATGCTTTGATAATGTAGTCTAGCCTATTTGTAAATGCCTTGCCAACATGTGTTTTTTATTTTTGTGGGGAACTTCTTCATATTGACAACATGTTGCATTTCACCCAGCAGGGATCCGTTGATGTGAATGAGGGCGGGCTTATTGTGGTGACAGGGGGTGTTCCCCGTAGGTCGGAGGATGGAGGTGACGGTGTAGTAGCATGCTCCTGGATGTGACTCCGCAACTTCCAACATAGTTACTACTACTATTGTAATATCCCGACTCTTCGTAAATGAGTATTTTTGTAAAATTGATTTCAAAGATAAAATGATTTTAAAATTTGATTTTTAAAAAGTGATTATTTGTAATTTTGGTAAAATAATTTTATTTATATATGGTTTAGTTTAAATTTCAATTATTCAATTTTAAAATAATTTTAATTTATATTATAAAATTATTGCTCACTCACACCATATACTATGTATACCCTAGTATTACCCTAACCCTATTTTATCCTTGATCAAGTAATCTCAACCCTCAATTGAGTTTCACTCACACTATATGCATATACACCCTAAACCAACCTTTAACCTATTATATATATATATATATATATTCCTAAAAAATACTTTCTTCTTCGCAGCCTTCTCCTCCCCCTTGCAGCCTCTCCTCCCCCGCGCAGCTACCTGCAGCCAACAGCTCTTCTCCTTCGTTGGTCTCTCTCTAATTGAATTTGGATAATCTTCTCTTTCTTTAATCTCTTTCTCTCTCTGATTCGTCTCTCTCTCTTTCTAATTCTTGTTTTTTTTCTCTTATTCACTCTTAGTTTCTTTTCCTTCTTTCCTAGCTCGTTACCTCTATTTCTGTTCTCATTACTTCTTTTTTATTCTCTGCTTCTCCCTCTTTTACTTCGTCTACCTCTCCCTGTTTCTTCCCCTCTCTGTTTTTCTTTATCTCTGTCTCTCTCTACTTTTCTCTATATCCCTCTCTCTGCATCCTTCTTCTCTCTCTTTCTCTGTCTCTCTCCCTTTGCTTCTGCCATCACTGATGGTTTATCACCGAGGCTCTTTTTCCCCTTCCCTCTGTTTCCCTTTCTCTCATCCTCTATTTTTCTATCTCTATCTCTGTCTCTCTCTACTTCTCTCTATCTCTGTCTCTCTATGCTTCTCTCTTCATCCCTCTCTCTTCCCCTCTCAGTTTCCCTCACTGTTTCTATTCCCCTCTTTGTTCTCTCTCCTTCTCATTTTCTCTCTCTCTCTTCCCCTCCCTATTTCTCGTATTTTCTGTTCTGCAACTGGTTTTGCAACCAGTTCCTCAGCCCTGAACCGGTTCATCATGAACCGAACCGATTCAGCCTACTCAGACTGGTCTGAATCGGTCCATCAGATAAAATTGAACCAGACTGGTCTGAACCACTTGACCCGAAGCTTTATCTTTTGACTCTAGACCCGATATATTGTTTTCCGACCTCGTTCTGACCATTTTTCACTGTTTTAATTAAATATGTATTTTCTATTTTTTATATTAAAAATGTGTTTATATTATTTTATTCCAAAACAATTTAGTGATTATATTTTTGGGATTTCAGGTCTTTAATTGTTCAATCCATTCTTCCGCTTCAGGTAAGTGGGCTTATATAATGATGTGACTCCCGTTGTTATAAATGTATATGCTTTGTGTAAGTGAAATTATATCGTAATGTGACCCATGTGTGATAAATATATATGCTTGTGTAAGTGAATTTACATGTGTTATTCTCATCAGCTTTAATTGTCTATAATCATGTTACTTTCATAAATATGTTTGGGTAAATTGACTTATATAACGATGTGACTCTGATGTGTATATTTGTATCATGTATTTATTATCTGTTTAACCATTTTTTGATAATTATTATATTTTGGTTAACACTTTGATAATTGATTTCTGTTCAGTCATTAATGTGATTATCGTGAGATAAATGTCTGAGTACGACTGATTTTGCGTAGTATGTTACCATGTTTGATTCTGTTATATGTATCAGTATGCATTATATGATTAATTATTGTCATACGTTGGATTCTGCAAGTTATGAGGTTAATTCATTCAAGTGGTATTTAAGCAAAATATGAACCTAAGCATGACCTTTAGTTAACAAGAAATCGGGATTGTTCACATTATGTTCTGTTCAACGAATGGGGTGTCATCTGTTCATGCTTCGTCACACATAAGGTGTCATCTGTTCATGTTTTGGTCATTCATTGGGTGTCATCTATAAATATTTTCCGTCACTCATGTGGTGCCATCTGTTCACATTTTTATCACCTATGAGTGCCATCTGTTCTGTCGCCCAATGAGTGTCATCTGTTTTGTCGTCCGATGTGTACCATTTGTTTCATTTAACGTGTGATCAGTTCTGATTAAGTTGTTAACTAAAGGATATGACAAGCCAAGATATGATTAAGATTGTCAAATGATTCTGTTTGAGACACGTGTTATCTGCGTGCTATGTTAAGCCATGTCATGATCAAGTACGTTACTTTATTTCATTTATGTTATATGTCAAGTTCAGTTATGTTATGTCATGTTCAAGTACGTTACTTTATTTCATTTATGTTATATGTCAAGTTCAGTTATGTTATGTCACGATCAAGTACGTTACTTTATTGCATTTATGTTATATGTCAAGTTCAGTTATGTTATGTCATGATCGCATTTATGACGTGTGGATGCATATTATTATGTGAGTTTGCTTACTGAGTATTTTAAAATACTCATTCTCTCACAGTTATTTATGGTGTAGGTGGTGATGGCGAGCAGCATGAGTGGGAGACTGCCATAACCGGTTAGATCAGATGAATTTATGTTTTTAGTTTATGATTTGATTAAAAACTTAGGAAAACGTTTTCTGTTAAACTTGGTTATTCAAGTAGTTTATTTTACGATATGTTTTTCTACGAATTATGATGAGTGAAAGTTTCATGGTTTATGGATTTCAAGTTTTGACGTTATTTCAGAATTTAATTCAGTTTTTTTAGGTTTTATTAATTATGCATTTAAGACACTTTATCGCTTCCGCTATTTTATGATTAAGATTCTGATCATGGATAAGTTTAATATTTCCGCTATTTAAGGTCAGGGTTTTTCCCATCATGGTAAATTACGAATTTTCACTTTGGAAATTTTCTCAAAATTAGGGTTTGTTTCGAATTGGAGATTTCAAAATTGTGAAATTACAAGTATGTTTAACCCACGGGGATCGGGGCATCAGAACTATGGTAACAAACGATGCAAGCAATTGTGGTGATACAGTCGTGAGAGGGCAGCTCGAGACTAGGGTAGTGGCATCCCAACCCCATCGAGCGTCTGTTGATGAGGATCCTCCATTGGATGATGATGATCGTGCTACGTCCCCTCTTCAGAACCAGAGTAAGGAAAGGTTGGACGATGACAGTTCTAGGAGCGATAGCATGACTTACGAAGCCTACGGTGCCCACGAATTTAAGCTGGAGCTTTCTGGACGAATGGTTGAGTATGACCAGGTTTAGTGGACAGAATGTTGATCCCGTATCTTCATAAGGCCATTGAAACTCATTTTGATTGCGACATTCAGTTCCTAAGCTTTACCAGGCATATTCACCAATCTTGCATCACTATGGTTGGCGATATATTATTCATTTTGGCCCATCTTCATTACAAGGATGCCCACCTGGAGGCGGTATCTTATGTGTTGAACATGTGGTTGGAGATGAAGTTGTTACATATAAAGTTGGACCGGTTGAGACCCACCATTTGTAACTTTTGGTGGTTGCACCGACGATTAGCGAGAGATGTGTACATAGAGCATTTAGAAGACAGGTGTCGCTGTTAACAAGAGCAAATACTTGCGGTGCAAGCGAAGATAGCAGATTTAGATGCAGAGATTAACGAGCATCGTCAGCTCCAGGTGAGGAGCACCGCTATTAGGCTTGACTTTGAGGAGCTTGTGGCAGGTGATGATTTTGGGAACCATAGTTAGATTAGTTGTATTTCTTCATGTACCCCTCATGACTTTTGATGTAATAATAACTCTACTATTGTTAACTTTTATTTGTGAATGAGATGGCATCTTCTTTCTTATCTTCACATCCGGAACGTTGGCTCGCCATTTCTCTTCTTTTGTATGCGTAATTTATTTTCTTGTTGCAATGTAATATTTATGCGGTAACACATTGTGAGTGTCATTGGTGAGATAGTGTGAGGTCGTTAGAGCATGACACTCGAGTCTGGGTGACACATCAAATATGCATATTTGAGCAGTGTATTACAAGTATTCACGATGTCTATCTTATGTGTATTTTAAGCGGGAATGTGGAAGCTTATACGACTCATCAAGAATGACACCTATCATGGGTGTTCTTAAATAGAGGCGTGAAAGCCTATGCAACTCACCAAGCATGAAGTTTATCATGAGTGTTTCCAAGTAGAGGCGTGAAAGCCTACACAGCTCACCAAGCATGAAATTTATCATGGGTGTTCTTAAATAGCGGTGTGAAAGCCCATGCAACTCACCAAGAATGAAATTTATCATAGGTGTTTCCAAGTAGAGGCGTGAAAGCCTACGCAACTCACCAAGCATGATGTTATCATGGGTGTTCTTAAATAGTGGCGTGAAAGCCTATGCAACTTCACCATGCATGAAGTTTATCATGGGTGTTCTCAAGTAGAGGTGTGAAAGTCTATGCAACTCACCAAGCATGAAGTTTATCATGGGTGTTTCCAAGTAAAGGTGAGAGAGCCTACGCAACTCACCAAGCATGACGTTATCATGGGTGTTCTCAAATCGAGGCCTGAAAGCCTATGTAACTCACCATGCACGAAGTTTATCATGGGTGTTCTCAAGTTGAGGCGTGAAAACCTATGCAACTCATAAAGCATGAAGTTTATCATGGATGTTTTCAGGTAGAGACGTGAAAGCCTATGCAACTCACCAAGCATGAAGTTTATCATAGGTGTTTCCAAGTAAAGCCGTGAGAGCCTATGCAACTCACCAAACATGACGTTATCATAGGTGTTCTCAAATAGAGGCGTGGAAGCCTATGCAAATCACCAAGCATGAAGTTTATCATGAGTGTTCTCAAGAAGAGGTGTGTAATCCTATGCAACTCACCAAGTATGAAGTTTATCATGGGTGTTTCCAAGTAAAGGCGTGAGAGCCTATGCAACTCACCAAGCATGACGTTATCATGGGTGTTCACAAATAGAGGCGTGAAAGCCTATGCAACTCACCAGCGTGAAGTTTATCATGAGTGTTCTTAAGAATAGGCGTTGGAGCTCCATTAAGTAGAGATATTTCGTAGCACACTTTTGGAGTTTTCTGAAGTTCCTCCATTCATTCCTAGTTTGAGTATAGAAGAGTAGGCCAACTGTCTTATATCACGCCTAGTTGTCTCAGTGGGTAGTGTTTCAAGCAACGACAAAATATTTTCAAGTACAAAAAAAGAAGTAACTGAAAAAATGCCTACGCATAGAATTTCTTGATAAACTTGAAGTTGATAGGTGATGGTAATGGGCGTCTTGTCTGGGGATCGACTAAACGACAATATTCACTTTCGGCTAAGGATACTATCTCATAGGGGCCTTCCCATTTTCTTGTGAACTTTTGAGCGTGCATACCCTGCATGACATAATCTGCCGCTTTTAATACTAGGTCACCTTCGTCGAACACCCGTTGACGTACCATTGACTCATAGGTTTTGATCATTCTCTCTTGGTAGGCTTGGGTGCTTTCCTTGGCCTTATCTCTCCTTTCATATATAGCTTCTAGATCACCAAAACGTGTGGGGCACTCGACTCCTGCTGAAGATGCTAACTTAGATGATGGTATCATTACCTCTGCAGGTATGACTGCTTCACAACCATAGACCAAAGCAAAGGGGGTTGCTTGCATCGGGGACCGTTTTGCTATTCGGTATGCCTATAGTGGTAAAGGAAGTAACTCATACCATGTGTTCTGGGCATCGTGGACCATACGACTAAGTATCCTTAGTAACGTCTTGTTAGTTGCCTCGGCTTGACCATTCCCTTTGGGATAATAAGGTGTGGACTTATCATGTCGGATGTCGTATGCTTCGAATAATTCAGCCACCACCTTGCATGTGAATGCTGTCCCATTGTCCGAGATGATTCGTCTTGGTAGCCCAAATCGACATATGATGTTCTCCTTGATAAAGTTATAGACCTCCCCACATGTCCCCTTCTTGAGAGTTATGGCATCTTCCCATTTAGTATAACAATCTGTAGCAACAAAGATCCAAATATAACCTTTTGATGCAGGGGAGATGGGCCCAACAAAGTCTAGAGCCCATGTATGAAATGGCCAAGGGACCTCCGTTGGGTGCAAGGATACAGATGAGGCGTGTATAACATTTTCGAGGAACTGGCAAGCGTGACATTTTCGTGCATAGTCTAATGTATCAGCTTCCATGGTGGGCAATAGTATACCATATCCTGAGTTATTCCTCGTATAGCCTCCTGCCTCCTTGGTGTTCGCCACATGCCCCTTTGTGTACTTCCTCCATGATAGTTCGTTGATCATCAATACCCAAACACTTGAGAGGATGACCATCCATACTAACCCTGCATAACTCTCCTCTAACTTGGTTGATGAACAAGTTGGAGTCCCTTTTTACCTTGATGGTGGTGCCACCCTTATCCTTTGCATATTGAAGTCCCAATATAAGAGCTTCATACTCCCCTTCGTTGTTTGTACATGGGAATGTTAATTTGTATGTCATTGAATAAATGTTACCCAAGGGATCCTCCAAGATAAGTCCTGCTCCACCGCCAGAGTGGGTCGATGACCCGTCGAATGTTAGAGCCCATGGTGCACCCTCACAACTATTGATTTAATGTAGGTCTCCAGGTATGGTCTCGTCTACGGGTTCCCGCTCACCACTCAGAAATTGGGCCAGCAAATCAGGCAACGCTTGACTCCTTTGTGCATTCGGGGTGAGGGGCGTAATGTCAAACTCACTCAGCAACATTGTCCATCGGGTTAGTCTCCCATTCATAGCTGACCTGGTTAAGAGAAACGAATAAGATTGGACTTAATCATTAAATGAACTCGATTACCCAACATGTAGTGTAAGAATTTTTACGTGGCAAATACAAGAGCAAGACAATGCTTTTCAAAAGGTGTATATCTAAGCTCAGCATCTCTTAGGACCCTACTCAAATAATACATTGGGCGCTCCGCCCCCTTCCTTTCTTGTGCCAACAACGCTCCAATGGACTTGGAGGTTAAGGTGATGTAACGCAACAATAGTAGGTCGCTACGCGGTGGCACTATGGTGGCCGGTGCGAGGAGAACATCCTTTATTACATCATACTTCCGTTGGTGCTCTTGTGTCCATGAAAAGATGTGATCTCCCTTCAAGAGTGGTTGTATATCATTGATCGACTCGGTTGGGGCGGGTATAAATCGGCAGATGTAGGATACTTTCCTCAAGAACGCCTTTAACTCCTTCACGGATCGTGGTGGAGGCATGTCCCTGATAGCCTTTACCTTGGATTAATCAATGTCTATATCCCACTTGTGCACATAAAAGTCTAAGAACTTCCCCCATGAAACACTAAAAGCGCACTTCAACGGATTCATTTTAAGCTTGTACGCCCTACACCGTTCAAAGACACTCCTCAAATACTTCAAATATGAATCCGCACTCTTAGACTTAACTACCAGATCATCCACATAGTCTTCGACATAATCGTGGATCATGTCATGGAAAATTACTTTCATGGCCCGTTGATAAGTAGCCCCCGCATTGTTCACTCCGAAAGGCATTACCACATAGTAAAAGTTTCCAAAGGGTGTCCTGAAGATAGTCTTCTCTTCATCTCCGATCGCCATCCTGATTTGATTGTATCCACTGAACCCATCCATGAAAGAGAACATTTCATGTTCCACTATAGCATCAACCAAGGTGTCCACATTAGGCAGCGAGAAGTCATCTTTGGGGCATGCCTTGTTCAAGTCTCTAAAATCCATACAACAATGGATTTGACCATGTTTCATTTTTACCGGAATGATGTTTACTAATCATGTGGGGTGCTTGATAGGCTTGATAAATCCTGCCTCTATGAGCTTTGAAAATTTAGATTTGATTTAGGGTTCCACCTCCAGGAAAAAATGGCGAGGGTGTTGCTTGACAGGTGTGCATTGTTCGGAGACCCCTAGCTTATGTGTCACTAAGGTAGAATCCAACCCCGACATCTCAGAGTACGACCACGCAAAGACATCTTCAAACTCACCCAAAAGCTTTATCAAGTCATCTCGTTGTTTACTCTCCAAGTCCTTTGCTAGGAACATCGGCCTATTGTGCTCCCCTCCCCAATATGGACTTCCTCCAGCCCCTCATACGGTGGTGATGGGTTGGTCGGAAGAGGTATGTTTGGTGGTTCACGATTCATCACGTGGATCCCTTGCATAAGTCCTTGAGTCTTAGCAAATGCCTCCTTCGTCATTATATCCTCATCTACTTCAACACCAGGGGGATCAGGCTGTACACCTGACCCCGCGACCCATCATAAGAGTATGCCCTCTTTCCGTTTGGCAAAGTCACGCAGGTTACCAACTCGGTCCCCGATGTAAGTGCTTCATTTCCTTTCACAAGCTCCCACCTTGGTAAAGGGGTGGTAATCATCCTTCTAGGCACGATGGCACCTGCCGTTGTAAGTTCATCAAAGAGCGTCACGTCTACCAAGTGAGCCTCGGTCTCATCGAATGGTGCTTTTGTAGCCACCACCGTGACGTTCTTACCACGCCATCATGATTTCAGGCACTGATGCAAGGTTGATAGGACACATTCATGATCATGAATCCATAGCCTCCCTAACAATACGTGGTAGACCGTATTGTACTCGATCACATAGAAACAGTTGGTGGTTCTTATTGGTCCAATTTGCAACTCCACATTGACATAACCCATCATCCTCACACTTGGTGACGAGAAACCCGTCAAACATAGGACATGACATTCACTCCTGATCCACTGTCCAATAGGGAGCGCATTACTTGCACTCCATTGACCATTGCCTCCACATAGAGGGGGTGATTGTGTCCCGTCCTCTTAGCATGTCGGTCGGCATCGGTGAATGTAATGGCACTCTCCTCGTTCCATCTCATCTTGCTCAAAGACGGTTGTGCAAAGCAACAACATCCGAGCATAATTTTGCTGAGCGACATCTATTAATATTTTGGAGACTTAACGTCGTCCAATATCATCCAACGCAAGCGTATCAAAAGAGTTTTTACAAGTCCTTGTGTTCAAGAGTTTATCTATGAAAGTGATGTCTCTCCCTATGGTTTCTTCCTCATCTGCTTCCTCCATTATGCTAACACATGAGGTAGATTATATTGTGTCGGCGCTAATCATGTTGACATTGGCATGGTGGGGAAAAGGGGGTGGGTCCATGGGTCCGACACCTTCTGTAATGATCTCACCCTTCTTCAACTTCTCATCAAAGAATCTTCTAAAAAAATTACACTCTTGAGTAGGATGTGATGTAGTGCGGTGATATTTGCAAAAGTTTGGAGAACTCATCTCCTCCCTCGTAGGTATTACTATGACCCAAGGCAAGGTGATCTCTTTGTCCTTTATCCATATATCCACTAGCGCTTCCACCTTATCCATGGTGCAAGGAAAAGGCAAAGGGTAATTCGTCTCATCTCTGTCGCTCTTACGACTGCGCCCATGTGGTCGTGCAGCCTCTACTTGAGAATGGTAGCATGACGTGGTGGGTCTCCAAGGGCGGTAAGGATGGTCATTCCTCTCTGGTTGTCGTGGCCTACATACTGAAACGCTTGTCCTCTCGGATGATTTTATCAAGCGGGCGAAGGTGGCAATCCCTAAATTCTAAAGGTAGACCTTGTAATCACCCCACATCCCTCCAATGCACATCTTCACAAGGGCTTCCTCCTTGCAATCCTCTTGGCCATCCATGGCCTTTTCCTTAAACCGTTAAATGTATGACACAAGGTCACTAGTGATCCTTTGCCTTTTCAAATCTAGTATGCTAGTCTTCTCCTCTACGACAAAGAACTTGGCCAAGAAAGTTGATACCATTGGCGTCCACGTCAAGATCGATTCGGGTGCCAAGCTCGCATACCAGGTGTAAGCGCGCTACGTCAAGCACTTGGAGAACTGACTTAAACGCATGAACTCATCATAACTATAGGGTCTCATATCATCAATGAAACATATCACATGTTATTTGGCGCACCCATTTCGACCGTTATACTTTCAAAACTTTGGAGGAATATAATCTGCTGGGTATGGTTTCAAGGCTATATCCTCTCCTCTTGGAGTACCTTTTGGAGGGCTTCATGGGTAATGAAATGACTACTTCCAACAAGGATGTTTGCTTTTGGGGTGAGGTTGGTCTGAGCTATTGTAGTAGTCGGGCTATAAAAGTTGTCAAGAGGTGTTGGTGTAACATTGACTTGTGCAAGAGCTTGAGTGTTGGCTTGAACGTTCACTTGAAAATGGTTCTGGGTGAATAATTGTGATGGAACGCCTACAGCGGCAGATGGTTGGACACCCTTGAGAGAGGTCAATGGCGCGCCTATGGTGGAGGGTAGTTGCGCTCCCATGATGGAGGCTGGTTGGCGCCCATGGTGGAGGTTGCTTGTGCGCCCATAGTGGAAATTGGTTGCGCACCCATGGTGGAGGTTGGTTGCGCACCCATGATGGAGGTGGTCGATAGCGCGCCTACGATGGAGGTGGGTGATGGGTGTTGTGGTGTGGTGGCACTAATGTATGCATTCAATGTATTGATGACTCTCCTCATCTTAGCGTTAGAAGCTTGGAGTTCCCGAATGGCTTCGGCTTGCTCTTGCCTTGTGTAGGTGCACTTGGTGGTAACTCATGAGAGGTGTTATCCTCCTCTTGTCTGCGTTTGTCATTGAGTATGAGTCCATCTCCCTCTGTGCGCGATAGAGCTACTCTTCCCTTTGCACGTCCAACCATGATGGTGCTGCGCTAGTGTGACAAACCACTCTAGTGGAGTCTCCAAATGTAGATGCAAGGGTGTCACGTGGGTGAGGTGTATGAGTGGTCTAGTCTTAGCTCGTGACCATAATAACGCCTAAGAACTTCGAGGAGGACGCTGGGAGGTGAATGGGAAGCACTCTAGACACTCAGAGGTGGTGACAAATGCTTGCTCTCTCTCTAGAAGTGAGAGTTTCTCACTCTAGAAATGTGAGCTTCTCTCTATAAAGTGAGAGCTTCTCTCTCTAAATTTCAAATCCCCTCAAATGAAGGAGGAGTCCTCCTTTTATGGGTGACCATTGTAACTAATCCATTGATTAGTTGCAAACTCGTCAATCAAATCACGTCAGCTAAGCTGACTGATCATGCTTACGTGAGTAAGATGAAGATGACACATGAGCCAATCGGGTGGCGTCATGTGGGTCTTTGTGTAATGACCATGATCTAGGGAGAACACGCCTAGCCGATGAGGCGCGACGACGGTGTTCACCCAACGCCTCATCTATAAAGGTTCTCTCAAATAAAATCCCTCCCCAAGGTGGGAGGGTAGCACACCCTCAATGTCTAGAGTGGTCGTACCGAGGAGGTATGTCCCCCGCCTAATACAACGTAGCCTCACCTCTAATTCTGCCAGTCCATAGCCTCCCGAACATTCCCAGACAACCTATATATCCACCCAAGTCTTTGTCACTTGACTTGGTGGTTTGTGATGTGATAACCCGTTATGATAGTGTAGTGGTGTGTTTACAAGTTGTAATACAAAGAGTGATCATTGCACTTCCATGGTACACCCATGAGGGTGACATCAATGGTGCTACCATAGGAGTGACACCCCATGGTGTTGTCATGGGGATGACCCCCATGGGTACCTTAGTGGCGGCACCTCAAGGGGTGCACCTCAGCGGTGACTCTCCATAGTACGTCCTTGGTGGAGACACTCCCGATACGCCGTAAGAGTTGTAAGAGTTACACTTTGCGGGTAGTCAACGTTCAGGTCATCAACCCTAATATAGCACACATCATCATCCATAGTTTCATTCCCTTTCTCAGTGAGAGATTGCAGTTCAGACTTAAGAGTCAGAATATTTGAACGGGTAAGAGAAGAAAACCTTTGTTCAAGAGAAGCCCAGACTTCGTGACTGGTTTTGCAGCCAACGACGCAAGGCATAGTAGATTGGGATATAGTGGCATTGATAGAGTCATCAAGGCCTAATCTTACGTGATTCATGCAGAAAACGTTGGGTCGATCTTGGTCATTTGTTCTCCTTTGTCATCTTCAAGAAACTGTGATGGGCATGGATGAGACCCATCAACGAACTCAAATAGGCCGTGAGCTTTGAAAATGGCTGAGATTTAAAATTTTCGTAGAATAAAATTTGAGGAATTTAATCTGATGGAGATTAGATTACAGATGTTTGAAAGAAGAAAAAATAGAAGAAGGAGGATTATCCATTAATGGACGTGTGCCCTTAATGGCTCTGATACTATGTGAGTTTTAAGAGAAGCCTAAAGAAGATGACGAAGGAGATGATAACCAAGAGAGAAGAAAGCACCAAGAAAAGCAAGACTTACTGAAAATACATCAATCAATCAGATTTATTAAACTAGTACAACGGGTTAAAATACAACTAATCAGTTAGAAAAAGATAACCACACACAAAAATTATCCTAATCAAACTAACTAAATAATAACTAAGGAAAGAGACATAATAAAACATTATTTATCCTTTTAGAGCGGTTGGGCAATAAGGGGGGTTAGGTGATGAAAAAGGAAAAGAGAAACAGAGGAGAGGGGTGATGAAAAAATAAGTTAGATGTATAGTTAGCGTTTTGGTGATGCAGAATATATTTTACATTAAAGTTTGTTTTTTTTGGTCGAATACATTAAAAGTTTGTTGATATAAATTGTAACGAGAGAATTTGAGGATATCTAAAAAGTAAAAAGAAGCAATCATATTGTCATGATGCAGTTGAGCTAGACAGCTGGAGGCCACTCCATATAGGCGATGCTTCTTGCTTTTCCCTGCGGACCTGCGGTGCATCAGTATTTAAATAAATGATATATTTAGTTTTTAGCAATGACATTTGAAAAATGTAATTAAAACTCGTCATGTTTATTTAACCATTTACTAAACTAACAATCGACTCTCGCTTTAAATTTTAATATTTCTACTTCCCAAAAAGTAAAACTGCACTAAAAAAGGCTTAAAGTTGAGCTAAAACCTTGCAGCAAGTTTCATAATATCTCGAACTTAATGAGTAAATTCGGATCACTCTCCATGTCATGGCTTGAAATTATCTCAAATTAAAATTGGTGAATATGATGGATATGTTATTAAAAAAATAAAAAATATTCAAACATAAACAAAAATAAAAAATAACCACTCTAATTTTAAAAAAATAAAAATTCGGCAGCAAAAATCATTCTAATAAAATTCATATAATATATATTGTACATATAAAATATATTACCAAACACACAAGTATATATAATGTATACTTTAAATAATATATAAACTACAAATTTTGGGGTAAGTGGCGAGCGTGCGCGGGAATTTTTCTCACACAAGTATATATAATGTATACTTTAAATAATATATAAACTACAAAATTTGGGGTAAGTGGCGAGTCGTGCGTGAAAATTTTTCTTGCGCTTAAAGTTTTATTTTTCTCAAAAGTTATGTAAGTGACTATTTTTAATGTTTTTATGATTGTGACTATTTTTATAATTTTTTAACGATTACCTATTTATAAACAATACTAAACTAAAATAGTCTATAATTATCATTTTTTGAGTAAACACTTCAAATCAATTCCCTTTTAATGAGCCAACAACTCAACCTTTGAAACATACTACATTCTCAAGGAGCGAAACTTATGAATCTATTTGTCCGATGAACTTTTTAGTGTTAGTGTTTGAGTCCAAAATGTTTAAAGAAAGATTATCATGACATAAATATGCTAATAATCATGCAAACTTAGATTTGTATAAACAAATATTGATATCACAATAATTAAATAATAAATATCATCGAACAGTCTCCATTAACTTTAAAAATTATAATATTAATGAAGATATTAGATTTAAGAGCTATCAAGTGATAGTCATCATAATTTATAATAATTTAAAGAATCTTTTAAGATTTAATTTATATATTTAAACAAGGGTGGTTGGCGTATGTACGTACAATATGGTCAAAAAATAGATCTAGATCACAATCTACAGTGCTATGACTTTTTTTTATTTGCTTTACATAATTCATTAGCCTGTTTTTTGTGTGTGCGTGCACGTTTTAAGCACAAGACAAAGTTTAAAAACAATAGTATTTACTTAATTTCGTTTACTTTTTCTCAAAGACCAGTGACCACAAGGGAAACCAAATCCTCCCTTCATGATTGATGTGTGCTCCAAAATTTAATCAACTCATATTATAATTAAATATTATGTATCATTCATTATTCAAAACCTCTCTTCATCATTTAATTACGTGAACTTACCTTAAAATAATAGAAAGAAAATTAGATCTAGATCATCTAATTAAATCTTAACGATCTATTTTGACTAGTTAAAAAGTAAAATAAAGTAGATGTATTATTTTCATTTTGACAATTTAACGAGATCTAAATCGTTTAAATCAAATCGGACAACTCAAACTATCTTGAGATAATCCTAACTTTTCATCGCATAATACACTATAATGAAAGAGTCGCATCAAAACCATTAAGTGAAAGATGTAGTTATCCATGGAAGGTCACTCCACTTGTGAAATGATATCACAGAAGGAGAAAAAGATTCCCTCCTATTAGGGATCTTAATAAGAAAACGTTAAATCACAATCGTCCATGATGATATAGACGATTAAGATCATTTTCACACAAACACCAAAGTGATGATATTTTTTTTTGTTTTGTTCATTTTTAAATAAATTTGCATCACTCAATTTTATAATGGACAGTATAAATTGAAGATGATTCTCTTATATTTTATTAACATAAAGAGAATACTATCAAAGAACAGAGAGTTGTACTTTGTGACAAAAATATACAAATGGGCGGCTTTACTCTAACTAATGAGCTGTATTTTCACCAATCAGAGGCTACCACGTATTGTAAGCTCTAGAGGACTAACAAGTCCAATGGACAAATGAGTTTTAAATATAATATTATGAATGAACAATGCTAAATACTATTACAATGTAACAACAACGCATTATTATTTGTTTATTTAATATATTTTTATATTTTCTCTCAAAATAATTATAATTCGCTGCCCATTACACATATTATATGAAAGATCCCTCTTCATATGATTTTGACTTAATCGTACACATACAAAATACAAAACCTCTCTGCCCCCCCCTCTCTCTCTCTCTCTTCTCAATTTTGGTGTCTTCCTCAGCATTCTGAGCTGAATATATCAGAAAGAAAGCTGAGAGTGGAAGAGAAAAGGCAGAAAGAGAAAGGCTTTTCAGCTTTTGTAATGGGTAAGACAGCAAACTCATTAAAAGACTCATCTTATTCCCATTTCATCAGAAAGCTCTTACCTTGGATTCTCTACGCCATTCTTCCTATTGCTCTCTTTCGTCTATACTATCATCCCTCTCATTTCCACCCATCTTCAACAGACCAGCTTCTCCATCTTACCATCTCCTCCTCTTCTCATCCTCCTCCTCGTCAAGGTAAAACCTCATTTTCCTCTAAAAACAATTTTAACCTTTTTTTTCTGGGTTTTTTTCAGTCTAACATGGATTTTCATGTTTTTTCTTTTCAGAAGAGTTGAGAAAGAAAGAACCCCCATGCGACTACACAGAAGGCAACTGGGTCAATGAAAAGGTGGGACCTTTATACAATGGGTCAACCTGTGGGACAATAAAAGAAGGTCAAAACTGCATCGCCCATGGCCGGTCTGATTTGGGTTACCTCTATTGGAGGTGGAAACCCAAGAAATGCCATCTCCCCAGGTTTGAGCCCCTCACTTTCCTCCATCTTCTTAAGAACAAACACTTAGCGTTTATAGGCGATTCCTTAGCTAGAAATCAACTTGAATCTCTTCTCTGTACGCTATCATCGGCGTCTCCACCTTTCCTTATTTACAGTGACAGTGAAAACAAGTTCCGTAGATGGAATTTTTCTTCACACAATTTCACCATTTCAATCTACTGGTCACCTTTTCTTGTAAAAGGGATAGAGAAGTCAAACTCAGGTCCAAAATACAACAAATTGTTTTTAGATCAAGTGGACGAGAAATGGTCAGCTGATATGGGCGATTTAGACATGATTCTGTTCTCAATTGGGCATTGGTTTTTACACCCAGCAGTATATTATGAAGGAGACTCAGTGATTGGCTGCCATTACTGCCCTGGTCTTAACCACACTGAAATCGGGTTCTATGATGTTTTAAGAAAGGCAATAAAAACTACCCTTAATGCCACAATTGAAACAACAGTGGCTGCTAAAGGCAAGAAAATGGATGTAATAGTGACGACATTTTCGCCTTCACATTTTGAAGGGGAATGGGACAAAGCAGGAGCATGTCCAAAAACAGAGCCATATAAGGAAGGGGAAAAGGAGGTGGAAGGAATGGACGCTGATATGAGAAGGATTGAGGTAGAAGAAGTGGAGATAGCAAAGGAAAGTGTGAAGAGATCTGTGGGGGTGAGAATTGAGGCATTGGACGTGACGAAATTGGCTTTGATGAGAGGTGATGGGCATCCAGGGCCTTACATGCATCCATTTCCTTTTGCTAATGGTATTCCTGATAGAGTGCAGAATGACTGTGTTCATTGGTGCTTGCCTGGGGCTATTGACACTTGGAATGAGATATTGCTTCAGGTTATAAAGAACTGGGAAGGTCAGTAGGTGAGTGATTGATTTTAAGGGATTGGAGGTAATTGTGACTTGAAAATACGACGATGTGATTCAGTTCAAGCTCGGGTTTGATGAGAAAAGGCCAAAATTAGAAGAGAAGGGCAGATTAGTCATTTGGTTGGTTGTTATTGGGAATATAATAGTAATGAACAAATTGGGCAGAATGAAAAAAAGGAATTTTCTGGGAAAGTCGAGGGGAAAGATTCTGCATGTGTTGAAGATAGTGAGATTTTTGTAAGATAGCTTCAATTTTGACGGTGTTACCATGTTGGAATTGAATTGATTTAAAACTACACTACGTGCTCAGCGGTTTCTGAGTTCTGTCTGTATATTGAAAAGTTTGGCTGCTTGCCATTTGCATCTCTGTTTTTCCTTTGTCTCAATCATAGAAATCAAAACTCTATTTTTTTTCTTTTTTGAAGAAGAATCAAAACTATTTGGTCAAATGCCCAAAATATACGATTAACATAATTTTCCAGTTAAGTGGGTTGATTTGATAAAATCAAAAGGTTTGACCCTTATGTCGTGATGATTAATTCAAACAAGTTGTACTCTGACGTCAATGCTAAAAAATTTCTACGCAGGATGATTGCTCTTGAATGGTAGTTTTTCTATTTTGTGGGCTACAATAAAAATAGAAATGTTAAGTATAAACATACAGATTTTAAAGTCCTAATTCCAATAACATGCATTTCCATATAAGAGCAGTTCCATCAAATAGCGTTTCTATTAATGAGTACTTTTCACCAGTGAACGAGTTAGAACATGTTATGTACAAATACCAAGGACACACAGGTCGAGATATCTTAGTTCAACTCTTCTATTTCAAGTCAATGAATATTAGTAAATTAAAGTCTTTAGCTCGGAAGTCCTTTCATAAAGAGAGCTCAGCCTGATCCTATCTCACATCAGCTTTGCCTCGAACACAAAACTGTAGATCAACATAGTTTGTTTACCGATCATCATTATATCTTAGATGATCGCTTGGTTGGAACTCCGTTGACTGTCATCTGTTATATCCTCATTTAGATGACACTCACTTAATATTAATTACCGAATGCTTAAAAGATCTAGACACAAGTTCTTATACATTACTTCTTTCATATTGATTAAGTTCTTCTAGTATTTCAACTATTTAATATTTATCTTTTTCTGTCACTAAAAAAGATTTAGGCTTAAGTTGAGAAATAAAAGCAACGTTACCAATACTATACAGCGTAGAGCGGGGTCTCTACCCCTTTTGATATGTCTCCCACTAAAAGCTCATTTGGATGATCTTTTGCAAACTTTCATTCTTTTAGAAGTTCGTTGCAATCTTGTACTTTGACATTCTCTTGAGAAGAGTGACTTGATTCTTCATTAGTATTGATATTAACCCATTTTACCTTTCTTATAATTCCACCATCTTGATCATAAAAGATGTAAGAGGGAATAGATTCATCAAAGACAACATGCATGGATTCTTTCACAACTAATGTTCTTCTATTATAAACTCTATATGCTTTGCTAGTTGTGGAATATCCTAAAAAAATTTCTAAGTCAGTTTTAGAATCGAACTTACTAAGGTTATCCTTATTATTTAAAATAAAATTTTTACACCCAAAAACTTTAAAATAACTAATATTAGGAATTTTATTTTTCTAAAGTTCATAAGTGGTTTTGTTTAAAATAGGTCTAAGTAAAACACGATTCATAATGTAGCAAGATGTATTAACAGCTTCGGCCCAAAATACTTATGTAAGTTATTCACATTTATCATTGTTCTTGTCATTTCTTGTAGGGACCGATTTTTCGTCTCAACAACACCATTTTATTGTGGAGTTCTAGGAGTTGAAAACTCATGTGAAAAACTATTTTTATCGTAAAACGTTTCAAAATTTCTATTTTCTAATTCCGCACCATGATCACTTCTAATTTTTAAAATTGTAAAACTTTTTTTCATTTTGAACTAGTTTGCAAAACTTTGTAAATGCTTTGAAAGTTTCATCCTTATTTTTTAGAAATAAAACCCAAGTATACCTTGAAAAATCATCAACTATGACAATGCATAGCATTTACCCCTAAGACTTACAATTTTTTAAGGGCCAAATAGGTCCATGTGTTGTAATTGCAATGGTCTAGTGGTTGACACCATATGTTTTGATTTGAAAGAATTCTTAACTTGTTTACCCATTTGGCATGTATCACAAATGTTATCTTTCACAAAATATATTTTTGGAAAACCTTTTACTAAATAACTTTTTGATAGTTTTGAACATAAATCCATGTTAGCATGCCCAAATCTTCTATGCCATAATCAACTATCATTGTCAAAAACTAGAAAATATTTTTATTATAATTTTGGAAATCATTTAGATTAATAGTGTAGACATTTTGGTCCATTTATCCAACAAATAAAATTTTATTTGACACTATAACATGAGAAGAGTCATTACTTACTGAGTCAATATCAATGATTTTGCCTTTCTTATCATCTTCAAATGCGACATGTCCTTTATCTCGACAAATTTGAATAAGTTTTGATTCATCAATGGTCATATATCTCGAGCATCCACTATCAAGATACCATTTATCTTTCTTCTTCAATGGTACCTATAACATAAAAATTTAAAAGTTGACTTTTGGTACCAAAATCTTTTTAGTTCCTTGAGGGTTAGTATTGTAGAGAATCCATTCATTTCTTTTATGAAAAATAGCTTTCTTTTTATGAAAGCGTGAATAATTTTTGTGACCTTTAACACCACAATAGTGGCAAATGATAGGAGGATATTGTGTTGGTTTTATAAAAATATTTTTATGATATTTTTAGTTTTGAAAATGTTGATATCCTAATCCCCTTTTATCAGAAGCATTCCTTTGCTTACAAGAAGTTTGTCAAGATTGTTTCTTCCATTTGTAAATTTAAAAATGGTTGAATTTAAATCATTTTCTTTATTTTGATTTTGAACAAGGTCTCGATGCAAAACATGTAAGGTTGCTTTGATTTTCAAATTCTCACTTTTCAAAGACTCATTTTCTTCTTGAAGTTTTGAAAAATCATTTTTCATAATTTATTTTTTAAGAGAAGTTTTTCAAACTCACTATAAAGCTCTTCAAAATCATTTTCAAGTTTTTCATAACTAGGCTTATCATTTAAAGTTAGCTCAGAAGAATTTACCTCATCTTCTAGTGCCATGAAACACATGTTTGCAACTTCTTCTTCTTCACTTTTAGAGTTGCTATCATCAGTCTCATCCCAAGTTGTCTTGAATGCTCTTCTTTTTAACTTCTTTGGGGCATTACTTAGATCTGGATAATCAACTTCTATATGTCTGGGCTTTTTACACTCATAGCATGTGAGTGTGTCACGAGGTGAGTGTGTCACGAGGTATCTTCTTATCATCTTTTCTTGGAGCATTTTTCCTTCTATTTAAGAATTTCTTGAATCGCCTAGTGAGTAGGGCTATGTCATCTTCCTCATCATAGTCATCCTTCTCACTATCAGATTGTTCAAGTGTTAATTTTAGTGCAATGCTCTTCTTATTTGATGTATCTTCTTCGTCATTTTCATTTAGCCTCATTTCATGCGTCATCAATGAGCCAATAAGTTCTTCAAGAGGAAGTGTGTTGAGATCTTTGTCTTCTTGGATGGCGGTCACCTTGGCCTCCCAATTCTTTGGTAGACACCTAAGAATTTTTCTCACCATTTCAACATTAGAATAAGTCTTACCAAGAGATTTCAAGCCATTAATAATATCGGTGAAACGAGTAAACATATCACATACGGATTCATCATGCTTCATTTTAAAAAATTCATAACTATGAACAAACACGCTAATTTTAGATTCTTTAACTTGATTTGTATATTCGTATGTGACTTCTATCATGTGTCATATAGATTTAGTGGATTCACATGTAGAAATTCTATTTAATTCATTTTTATCAAGAGCACAAAACAAAACATTCATAGCCTTAGCATTTAAAGAAATTTTCTTTTTATCATCATCATTCCATTCACTACTTGATTTGACAATATTTTTACCATCAACAGTTTTGAATGGAATGTGAGCACCATTTTCAACAACATCTCATAATTCATAGTCAGTCGATTGAATATAAATCATCATTCTCATTTTCCAATAAGTATAATCATTACCTTTGAAAAATGAAGGTCTAGTAGTAGATTGATCTTCAATGAAAGAACTACTCATGGATGTCATAACTCAAGACGATTAACTCTTATGTATAGAGTTCCGAGCTTTGATAACAATTGTAGGATCGATATGGCAACCAAAGAGCGGGGTGAATTGGGTGATCGTGTTCAAATTAAAAACTTTTTACACTCAAGTCAAAAATGAATGTTCAAGAACGAACTTAAATGTTCCACGAGTTTAACTCTTGCAAAGATAAATAAGTAATAGATAAAAGTATTGAAGTAAATAATGCTTGCGATAATATAAATGCGGAAATATAAAATAAGCAAATAAAATAATTACGGAAACTTAAAGTGTAAAAAATTGAAGTGCGGAAAATAAATAGCACAAATAAAAAGAGAAGAAGGAGAAGAAGATAGACACACGATATTTTTCGTGGTTCGAGAAATCCTATCACTACGTCCATGCTCCAAGACCATCTGGACATTTTTAATCCCACTATCTTCTTAAGGGTGAAGACCAAACCTTACAAACCTAATTGGTTTTATGGGTGCCAACTAAACCTCACAAGACTATGTGTTTCGAGATTAAGTGACCCCTTAGAATAACTCTCTCAAAAGAGTAGAATCTCTAATCTAAGCTCACAAAAAAATAATCTTACTCTCTCAAGAAATTTGCAAGTATAAAGCTCAAAATATTGAGAGAGATTTATGAGAGTATTGGGAGAGTTTTAACAGCAAGTCTCTTGGTTATGAATTTGTGTTTTGTGAATAGAAATGGGGTGTATTTATAGAGGAGATGGAGGTTAGGGTTCAAGATGGAAAAATTCAAATTTTAAATATAGACAAAGGAAATAACACTCCATATTTAATAAGAAGGACAAAATATTCTTGACCAAATAGGCAAGGAAAACTCGTACCCAAAATAACACAATATGGTCAAAAGCTATTTGGGTAAGCTCCATCTCTCTTTATCTACTTGAAATTGAAACTTACTTTGTTTGTGGTTTGTCATTATCTCTCTCTCATGTATTTTGTCTATTGTGCAAGAGAGATATGGTTTTGGTGTTTAGGTTTTTCATGGATGGAGACTTAATTTAAGGATTGACATCCCTAAATAAATAGAGCTTTAATAAAAGAAAATAAAATGAGTAACCTCCTAATAAAAATTACATGAAAATAAATATTTTCATGATCTTCAATCTTCATGTTTTATGAGCTACTATGAAAATAAATATTTTCATGATCTTCAATTGGAATCCCTTGTGGTAATTTTGTCAATAGCCTTTATAAACTTGATTAGATTTATTAGCAATGTCAATGTTTTGTTATCATCAAAAGTTATCTCATAGAAATATAGGACTAAGAGATAAGATTTTGCTTAAAAATCATCAATATCATCTGCAACTGTCGACGCAAAGGCTATGAGATTAGCATAACCATACCTAACTGGTGCTTTATGTTGTCTTCTATTTCTGTCTCTAGCTAGTTGATATTGAATGAGTTATTCTTGGTCATCTTGAGTATCTATTTGCAGTTGATAATTATCATTGGGTCCAACTTCAGTTTTAGTAGAAGCTGTGTTGGTAGGAACAAATCCTGAACTCCGAAACTCCATCTCAAGCCTTGTCTCAGTAGCTTTTCTATTTCCAGTTTATTTTGAGGGCCCAGGAACATTCATGGACATTTCAGATTCCCTAAAGGTACATTTCTGTTGATAAAGCTTTTGGACTTGGCTTGATCTGAATACCATAACTTGTATCCTTTAAGTGTTGGTCGTCGCGGCGCATGTGCGGCGGAGGCGTGTGGCGCGTGGCGCGTGGCCATTAAAAAAAATTAAACTTTTAATAAAAAATAAATCTTTTAATAAAATACAAATTGCGCAACGTCACAATAATAAAAAAACTTTTTATTGAAATTTTTTTCAATCAATTAGGATCCATTATATATTTATGTATTAAATCTATAACATACAAGGTTAGGAATCATATACCTCGTGTAGTATTAATCAAGCGTCCTTGTAAAATTGATCGATCCTCCGTCCCACAAAACGGTTTCAACGATCAGTAGACTCTGAGATCCACAAAAATATCTTCCAAGTCAATCATCAACACACTCGGACGTTTGTGGGCACATAGAATATTACAAAACATTTTTTTGTCTTTAGATGTTCTTAACACATGAGATCCAAAGATTTACTGAGAATGAATTTTGTGAGACGATTCTCTAAAAGAACGTGATGACTATTATTTTAGAGATTTGATTAACTATTAATCAGAGAGAAAAATCACTTTGAGTAATTATGTTCACAACACAATTCTCTGATTGATCAACTGACGATCTGATCAACTCATTCATCAACTTAGGTCATGCGAACAAAATCTGTATCTTATTCTAGATAATGACGTATCGGATATTTATGGATAATTAAACATTAACATTTAATTTTAAATTGCCCAATACAGTGGGACCCACTGTATAATGCTGCACAAGTTTAACATTTATTAATCACGATAAAATAACCCAACGATTATTGTGCTGCCTTATGGTTAGTCAAATTAACCTCAGACTATCTATGAGACATTCTCATCCTTATTAATTAAAGATTAAAATATCTCATATTTTCTCTTTTAATAAAAAAAATTGCTTGTTCGGTCAAGTCACAACTATCCACATGAAAGCTTAATTGTGATTTTGTGAGTTTAACCCATCATTTTAGATTCCCTGACATTATTAAGAATATGCCGCCTTAGGGTTGGTCAAACTAAATTACATCACTTCCTCCTATCTTCTTAAGAAGTCCAACCTTGGTATTGATACAGCTCGAAACCTTCCATAGGAGGATGAAAACAAAGTCATCTCGAGGCGCTTACCGCACCTCACAGTGTTGTACTAGTAAATGAAACCATAGGTTACATTGACATGTCTTCCCTTTGTCAGCAATAATCTATTTTGGTGATTCATATTCACGTTCTCGCTTCGTGTTCTGTTCGTCGCTTCGTATTCCTGTACTCAATTTATTTCCATTTCAACGTTTCATATTCATGTACTTAATTCATTTCTTTCATCATTTTATATTCCCGTACTTATAGGTAATTAGTATTCTTTATTTTATTATTATTATTTTTTTGCAGGGCATGTCATTCTATCTTTCCAGTTGTTAGTCTCTTAACGGCCAGTCGCCACGATGATGCATTTCCCTACGATCCTTCTTTCACTCGAGTACATGTCAGTTGTCCTTTCATATTCTTTAACGCATTTCTATACTTATTTTATGCATGTTTTCTATATAAACTTCTTTTTATCATTTTCTAAACACAAATTTCTCCTCCATCCTTCGTAAGTTCTTTGTTCCTTCTACCTTTCTTCTTCTTTTCTTTCAACGATTTTGGTGGCCATGAGTCTCGGTAAAGTTGAGTTTAAACTTTCTGAAATTTTGGTTAGGACTTCGGTTGAGCTTAGGGGTTTTTTGACCATTTTTCATGATGCTTTCCCTTCTGATGTTGTAGTTGGTTTAGGAGAAAGTAAACATCCAAGTTACCCTTGTAGACCTCCCTACCAAATCACTCTAACCCCTATGTATATAGCTTTGGGTCTTATACTTCCATTTTCTCCTTTTTTTCAAGTGTTCTTTCAATTTACTCCTAGCACTTATAAGGTTCTTCTTGGCTTTGAGGTCTTGAACATGAGATTTGGCCTAGATTTGAGAGTTGATGAACTTAGGTGTTGGCACATTATCAAGCATAGGGTGAGACATACTACCTTTCTCCACGGGCTTCGGAGAAGAGAGGGCCAATGGTAATAAAAATCTCGAAGGGTAACAAAGGCTGGGAGAGGGATGTTTTTATGATTGGTGGGAATTGGGACGGTGATGGCTGCTGGATAATTCCCAAAAATTGGGAAATTTTTAGTAAGTACTCAGAGCTCCATTTCCCGTTTTCATTTCTTTCTTTATATGCATTTATGTTTGTTTTTTAGATCTTTCCTTTACTTCCTAACTGATTCTTTCTTTCTTGTAGATAAGCTCAAGAAGAAGAAACCCTATGTCATGAGGGATATTTCTGAAAAGCTAACTTTACCTTTTCGTTGTTGGCATAAGAAGTGGTTTGAGCTTCTAGACCCCCGAGGTGACGTCACTCTCGCCTGTTCTCAACCTTCAAGTTTGGTCGTTTCACTTTAGTTTCAGCGTCATCATCGTCTTTTCTCCAAGAGGTGTTCCTGTAGCCTCCTAAGTTATGTCTCTCGTATCTACCCCATCATCATCTTCCCATCCTCTAAGGGGTTTTCGTGCTTCTTCCAACCCATCATCTCCTAGAGATTCTAATTTTGGTTCTTCGGCATTTGCAGAAGATAATACTTTGATCCAAAAAGTAGCAGAGAACCTTAGGATGTTAAAATGTCTTCGTACTATGGTGGGCGAGGTTGGAAGACGAACCCATCCAAGAACGGATGAGACCAACTCCTTAGGAGATCCTCCCGTTCAAGATGTCCCTTCTACCTAGGGTGAGAATTTACCTCCCTGTTCTGCAACTCCTCCTCCTCCTGCTGCTCCCGTACATGTTCAGCCGGGTGCCAGGCAGGAGCCAGCTTCTGGATCTCAGGGGCAACTGAAGGTCCTGCTATTTGGCGGTACCATTTGCTGATATCCCTGCAATAGTCTGTTTCTTGGATGATTCACCGTCTTCTCATGTTGTTTCTTGGGGAATAAACTCTAATGTTGATTTGGCCTGGACTCACAACACTAGGATTGGTGACCTCGTTTCTTCTCTTATCCATGACTTGATTAGAGCATCGTTCCTTATTCCTTCTCTTTTCTTTTCCTGGCGTATTACTGTTGGTCATCACGTCGTGTGCGCGGCAGAAGCGTGTGGCGCGTGGCAATTTAAAAAATTAAACTTTTGATAAAAAATTGAATCTTTTAGTAAAACAAAATCGTGCAACGCTACAATAACCAAAAAAATTTTTAGTGAAAACTTTTTTTCAATCAAGTAGGATCCATTATATATTTATATATTAAATTAACAACATATAAGGTTAGGAATCATATATCTCTTGTAGTCTAAATCAAGCTTCCTCACAAAATCGATCGATTCTCCTTTCCCACGAAATTGTTTCAACGATCAGCAGACTCTAAGATCCACACCAAGATCTTCCAAATCAATCATCAACGCACTAGAACGTGTGTGGGCACGTAGAATATAACAAAGACACTTTTCTGTCTCTAGATGTACTCAACACATGGGATCCTGATATTTAACTGAGAATTACTTTTGTGAGACGATTCTCTAAAAAAACGTGATGATGATTCTTTTAGAGATTTTGATTAACTCTTATTCGTAGAAAAATTACTTTTTGAAAAATTGTGTTCTTCTCTCAACTCCTGATTCATGATCTGATTCTCTAATCATGAGAATAAAATCTATATCTTATTCTAGATAATGGCGTATCGGATATTTAGGGATAATTAAAAATTAAAAATAATATTTAATTTCAAGTTATCCGATACAGTATGACCCGCTGTATAATGGTGCACAACTGCAATGCCACACCGCACTGTAGTGTTACACGCCAACTGTTGTAGTGCCACATGGCACTGCAACAGTGCATGGTAATCTATGATTCCTAACACATGGCAATTACTGTAAATTAACTATTTCTTTTAATTAGATAAATATCTAGATATTAGTTCATTAAAAATTAACATATTCAATTATCCCTATCAACTAAATTATCTATTATTTTACAAATAACAGATTTGGTTGATTCAAATTATTATATAATAATTTATTAATCTAATTTCACAAATTAGATATTTTGTCTCACTTATCGATAATTAAAAAATAATCAATAATTATTTATATACATTAATTCTGAAAATTACATTAATATATATAAATAATTCAATTAATTAATCACACATAATTATCTCATAATTATGTTCTTATCGTAGAATAAAAAGAGTGGCCTACACCCACTAAGATCACTGAATTGAGATCTTTCTTGGGTTTGGCAAACTCTTTTAGGCCTTTTATGGAAGGTTATTCGAAGAAAGTTGTAGTGTTAACAGACTTATTGTAGAAAGCCATGTGATGGGTGACTATCCAGCACGGTTCGGAGAGCACTTTTAGTCTGCATTGGTGAATGGAAGCCCCTCTATCAAGCAAGAAAGAAGATTGCTTGTCAAAGTTTCCATAACAGGGTGGCACTGCATCATAAGGATGAGAAGTCTGATTAAGGCTAGCTTGTTGTTGTTTTGGGATGCTTGAACCGGGTTGTCCTCGACGGTTTGGCTTAGTCTTTCGTATTTCATTCCATTTCGTCAGGGGCAGCTGTGTCCGTTGTTCTTGTCTCGTGAAGGTGGGATTTCTCCTTAGGCGCATGTCTCAGCAACACAAAATGAGGGTTTCGCTCGTTATAAGATGATTCTTCTTTTACTCTCAAAGATGGAGCAAGCTTTCTCGAAGAAGAAATTATAAGGAAGAAGCTCCTTCCCTTTGTACCGACAAATCAAACGTAAAGAGATTTGGGAAAGGCTTTCACCCCCAATCTGCGGCTCAATAGTTGGCTTTACCTTTTTTTNACACTAGGATTGGTGACCTCGTTTCTTCTCTTATCCATGACTTGATTAGAGCATCGTTCCTTATTCCTTCTCTTTTCTTTTCCTGTTGTATTACTGTTTGTCATCTCGCTATGTGCGCGGCAGAAACGTGTGACGCGTGGCCATTTAAAAATTAAACTTTTGATAAAAAATCGAATATTTTAGTAAAACAAAATCGCGCAACGCTACGATAACCAATAAACTTTTTATTGAAAACTTTTTTTCAATCAGTTAGGATCCATTATATATGTATATATTAAATTAACAACATACAAGGTTAGAAATCATATATCTCTTGTAGTATAAATCAAGCTTCCTCACGACACCGATCGATTCTCCATTTTCACGAAATCGTTTCAACGATCAGCAGACTCTAAGATCCACACCAAAATCTTTCAAGTCAATCATCAACGCACTAGGACATGTGTGGACACGTCGAATATAACAAAGATATTTTTCTGTCTCTAGATGTACTCAACACATGAGATCCTGATATTTAACTGAGAATTACTTTTGTGAGACGATTCTCTAAAAGAACGTGATGATGATTCTTTTATAGATTTTAATTAACTCTTAATTGTAGAAAAATTACTTTTTGAGAAATTATGTTCTTCTCTCAACTCTTGATTCATGATCGGATTCTCTAATTGATCGATGGATCATCTGATCAACTCTTATCATGAGAATAAGATCTATATCTTATTCTAGATAATGTCATATCAGATATTTAGGGATAATTAAAAATTAAAAATAATATATAATTTCAAGTTATCCAATACAGTAGGACCCACTGTATAATGGTGCACAACTGCAATGCTACACCGCACTGCAGTGTTACACGCCAACTGCAGTAGTGTCACATGGCACTACAACAGTGCATGGTAATCTATGATTCCCAACACATGACAATTACTGTAAATTAACTATTATTTTTAATTAGATAGCTATCTAGATATTAGTTCATACAGTAATAGCAAGGTTACCAGAATAGTCAAGCTTATTTCAAAATTAACATATCTAATTATCTCTATCAACAAAATAATTTGTTATTTCACAAATAACATATTTGATTGATTCAAATTATTATATAATAATTTAATTATCTAATTTCACAAATTAGATATTTTGTCTCACTTATCGATAATTAAAAAATAATCAATAATTATTTATATACATTAATTCTGAAATTTACATTAATATATATATATATATAAATAATTCAATTAATTAATCACACATAATTATCTTATAATTATGTACTTATAGTAGAATAAAAATTCCTTTGCAAGTTAGTTCTTTTCTCATATCTTGAAATATTCATACCCTAAACTGCGTAGTATAGAGGTGACTTGGTGGCCTTGAACCTATAATCCTAAGCTCTAATAAACTAGATTATTAATTAAACTCTTTAATTAAATTATCTAATTTATTAATTCTGTTATTACTTCATTATAAATATAGAATTGCACTCTTAGAGATTATAGATTGTATTTACAGAGTATTCTCATGTAGTCCACTGATATAATCAATTCGTGTAGTTATGTCCTCTAATTATTGGTTCGTAAATTAGAATTGGTCAAAATTATCATTTTACTCTTCTAATTATTTCTTGATCCTTAAGTACTATTAATCGACTAGTGAATGACTAATTTATAATCTTATTATAGATTTGAGCTCAATAACCATTCAGTTCAAGAATTAATACTTAAGATAACCAATATACGATCCATTAAGAAAGCTTGGATTCTAAATCTTATAAGATCATGTTCCCAGCCATGCATATCACTGAATCTGTAAAATAAAAGTCACTAGCCTATTTTACAAACAAATCTTAACGAGTGAATCAAAAAATCTAGTAGACATGTATAGGAGTTTATGACTACTCAGGATTCAGACTAATATACATATGATCATCGAATTTATGTGTATTAGATCTTTATTATAAACGACACGTTGATGAAGATATTAATTTACATCGGTCTAGTCATTTATAATCTCATTATATAAAGTACATTCACTAAGATGTATATCCACATCAATTATCCGGATCTAGATCACACGCATTCATAATGCTTAGTGAACCGTATTAGCAACCATTCATTAAAGATTTCATACTTTAATATGTTGCTGACAATTTTATTCATTATCTATGATCTTAATCCTCTCGTACTAATACAAGATTATAGTATCATTAATGATTATGAAATTTTTAGATATTTATGTAAATTATTCAATAATAATTTAAAAGAACACTTATAAGAAAATGTAATACTCATTAAATTTCATATCAAAATGTCAATACACATGCTTTGAGGGCATAACTCCCAACAATTACTTCATTTCATAATCCATCATAATGATGTTCAAGAGCACCACATTGCCCAAGACCAAGCATTGCAAAAGCTTCATGGGGACGTTGCCCAATGCGCAGGCGTGATCGAAGGTCTTAATGGTGAAATTCACCAGCTGAAAGGGTCAAAGGCTGTATTACGTAGAATTGTGAAAAAACAGGCTATAGAGGCTGATGCAGCCAAGGTAGAGATCCAGAAGTTTTTAGAGTCTTTGGAAGCTACAAACGAGATTGTGAAGGTTGTTCAAGAATCCTTGGTTACTATTGAAGTGGCCAAAACTCAAGCCTTTAAGAAAAAGGAAAAGGAGGTTGGAGAGGAATACCATGCCATTTTTTTACGAGGCTGAGCAAATAGTCTACAGTGTAAGCTATAGGGATGGCTCAATGAATGCCCCTCCAATGAAACCTTTTTGTGACATCCCTTCTGATGTACAAAGCGAGGCCACTACCTCTACGAGACACGTTGAGGCTAACCCTTTTGGGGTGGTTGCTGATGAGACTCCCGTTGTCAGAAACACTCCTGCCCCCTGACATTTCTATTGAGATCCTTCCTATTGATGATGATGTTGCTACTCCTTGAATTTTTTGTTTTGGTTGTAATGTTTTCGCTTTTTCTGTATTACATATACCTTTTCTTTTTCTTTTTAATGCAAAAAATTTGCCTTTTGAATGTCTCCTTCTGCCTTCTTTTCTTATTTTCTATGTGATCCAAAATAACAATTAAAATTTAATTTGTTGAATTTATTTAAAGGATTTACCTCATGAAGTCCATTTAAAGGACTGAATTAGTTTGAATCTCAACCTTCTAACTCTGGATTTTCCCGTTCTAATTCTTGTAAAGTCAATTTGAAGGACAAAACTTGTTTGAGCCGCAACCTTCCCGCGTTTGATTTTCCCATTCTAATAATTTTTTTACCCGTTCTTGCATCTTTGTTCATCTAGACTTGCATTTTTTGTTCCTTTTGAGAGTAGGACTTATGTATTGGCAGTCTCAGGGACTTTCGCCCTTAGTTTTTTTTGGAAGTAGGACATATGAACTGCCCCTCCCAAGCATGGTTGTTAAACTTGAAATCCGGATCTTAGGATTTTATGATTTTACGATCATGTCTAACCCCCACAATCCGATTCATAGGTAGAATCTTAAATTGGGAGGATATTACAATCCTATTATATTTTTTATCTTGGATTAGTAGGATCTTACGATCCCGTTCTAATCCTTGTAAAGTCAATTTGAAAGACTGAATTTGTTTGAGCCGCAGCCTTCCCACTTTTGATTTTCTCGCTCTAATAAGTTTTTTACCCTTTTTGTGTCTTTGTTCATTTAGACTTGCATTTTTGTTCCTTTTGAGAGTATGACTTATGTATTGCCACACTTAGGGACTTACGCCGTTGATTTTTTCTGGAAGTAGGACTTATGAACTACCCATTCCAAGGACTTACGCCCTTAGTTTCTTCTGGGAGTATGACTTTTGAACTGCCCCTCCCAAGCATGGTTGTTAAACTCCAAATTCGGATAATAGGATTTTATGAT
The DNA here is from genome assembly GCA_003255025.1 of Datisca glomerata. Lineage (NCBI taxonomy): Eukaryota > Viridiplantae > Streptophyta > Magnoliopsida > Cucurbitales > Datiscaceae > Datisca > Datisca glomerata. The sequence continues at coordinate 1,271,945 of QANY01002227.1, forward strand.
TTTACGATCATGTCTAACATCCAGAATCCGATTCATAAATAGAATATTAAATTAGGAGGATCTTATGATCATATTATATATTTTTTTATCTTATATTGGTAGGATCTTACGATCCTACTAATTATAATTTTGTACCCTATTCATAAGAAAATAATATAAAGTTTATTTAATTTGTTCAAGTTTGAAGTTGTTATGGATTTATTTAAGTTAAACTTAGTAAAATAGTGAAATTTACCATTGATTAATTAAACTATATTCAAGAATTTTAATATGTAGTTTTGTAAATTGTGTTTTTTCATAATATTACTAGTATATAGTACGATCTTACAATCCATGATTCGATCCTATGATCTGATTCATGAGATCTCTCCACGATCCTAGGTAGGATCACGATTATGATAACCTTGCTTCCAAGGACTTACGCCCTCAATTGCTTCTGGGAGCAGGGCGTATAAACTGTCCCTCCCAAGGAATCATGCCCTTAGTTCCTTCTAAGAGTAGGACTTATGAATTATTCATCCCAATGAGCTACACCTTTAGTTTCATCTGGGAGTAGGACTTATGAATCTCCCCTCCTAAGGACTTACGCCCTTAGTTCCTTCTAGGAGTAGGACTTATTTACTACCCCTCTCAAGCACTTACGCCCTTAGTTCCTTCTAGAAGTAAGACTTATGAACTGCCCTTCCCAAGGACTTACGCCCTTAATTTTCTTAATTCTGCTTCTATTGGAGGAGAGACGGAGAGAGTTGACACCATAGATTTTTTACATGAAAAACCCTTGCGTGAAAAAAACATGAAAAAATATCCACTATAATAAAATTACATTTAACAAAATACTTCTTTAAATGAGATGCATTCCATGGTTTTACCAGGTCTACTCCTTCTTCTGTCTTCAAGTAATAATACCCGGTTCCACCTCTTCCACTAACGATATATATGGTCCTTCCCAAGTTGGCCCAAATTTTCCTTCTATTTGAAAGACTATTCTCAGGACTAAATCCCTTTTTTTGAACTCCCGTTTTTTTATTTTCTTTTGAAAATAGAACTTCATTTTCTGATTATAATACGCCATTCTAATTAGTGTAGCTTCTCTTCATTATTCCAATTGATCAAGGCTTCTCCTAAGGACTTGGGCTTCTAATTTCGACAAGACTTATAGCTTCTGCTCCAAAAACTATGGAAAATGGAGTTTCTCATGTTGTTTCTCTAGGAGTAGTCCTATATACCCATAGTACTGCTGATAGTTCCTCTACCATTTCCCTTTTGCTGACTTCAATCGCTTCTTCAGGTTGTCGAGTATAATACAATTTAACCTTTATACTTGCCCATTCCCCTGTAGATAATATGGAGTAGAGAAATGGTTAATGATTCTCAGCCCCTCGCAACAGCCTTTGATCATTCTTCTTGTGAATTGTAGTCCGTTGTTTGAGATCAATATTTTGGGTATCCCGAATCTGCATATTATACTCTTCCATCAGAACCCTTTAACTTATTCTTCCTGGATCCTCGTGAAAGCCTCAGCTTCGATCCATTTGGTAAAATAATCTGTAGCTGCTAGTAAGAAACACTTCTAAGCTCGCGCCATTGGGAGTGGAGCAATGATGTCAAGTACAAACTGCATTAAGGGCCACATGCTTGTCATTATATTTTAATTCTCTAGGAGCCAGTTTGGTGGCTGGGGAAAAACGTTGGCATCTATCCCATCTCATTACACGTTGCTTGGCATCTTGATGTATTCTAGGCAAATAATATCCCTCATTTAAGACTTTGTGAGCTAACAATCTCCCCTCAGTGTGGTTTCTGCATATCCATTCATGAATTTCAGCTAGAACATACTAGGCCTCTTTCTCCTTCAAGCATTTCAAGTACGGACCTGAAAAGAACTTTTTATATAATAACCCATTTAACAATGTGTACATGGCGCTTTGCTGGTGCACTTTTCTCGCAAAGAGTTTATCTTCCGGGAGTACTTCCTTTTCAAGGTAGCGAATTACATCGTCCTGCCAGCTGGGCTCCCTTTCAGCCTCCACTTCAGCAAGGTTGTTCAACGGGAGTAAGACACTTGGTTCTTTAAGAAATTCCACTGGCACGCTCCTCTGATACGGGAATCGCAAAGACGACCCCAAATTTGGCAGCATGTTTGTGTGTCCGCTCTCGGCTCTTGGGATTTTTTGAATTTCATAGTTTCTTAATGAACTTAATAAGTCTTTCTCACGTTGCAGATAACTTACCATCCTCTCATCTTTCGTCACTTATTCTCCTGTGACCTGTTTCACAATTAACATAAAATCACATAATATTTTCACATCAGGTACCTCATATTCCCTTATTAAAGATACCCCATGATCAATGCTTCGTCTCCGACTTCGTTATTTGATGCACTGAATCCAAAGAAGATTAAATGTTCTAATGTTTCCCCAAACGGGGTTTGGGCTACTACTCCAACAACTCCTACTCATTTGTTGTTCGAAGCACCAAGTATAATTCCCATGATCCATTCTCAAATGTTTCTTATGGTTCTAGGTCGACTTTTTCTCCAGTGAAGTCTGTGACAAAATTTGCTAGTGCTTGGCCATTGATGGAAGTTTTGGGCTCAAAATGCATTTAATACTAGTTAGCTCTATTGACCATTTCGTCATCCTCCCGCTTATCTCTAGAGAGTGTAGAAGACTCTTGACAGGTGAGTCTATCAGCTCTTTAATACGGTGTTCCTGGAAATACGACCTCAGTTTTCTAGCAGCACTCACGATCGCCAGTACTATTTTTTCATCTTTTGCATCTCGTTTCAGCCGCCACTAGGCTTTTGCTGACAAAGTATATATGTTTTTGCTTTCTTTCTTCCTCTCTAATGAGTACGACACTGTTAGATGTTTCTGAAATGGTAACATATAAGAATAGTTGCTCGCCTGACATTGGTTTTAAGAGTAGTAGGGGAGTTACTAATTATTCCTTAATTTTGTTGAAGGCTTCTTAACATTCATCATCCCATTTGTCTGTAGATTTCTTCCTCAGTTTATCAAAAAGTGGTTTACACTTATCTATTGACCTTGAAATGAATCTGTTGAGTGTTGCCATCATTCCTGTTCATCTTTGAATTTCCTCTTTGTTCTTTGGAGACTTCATCTCCATTATAGCTTTCACTTGATTTGGATTGACTTCTATCCCTCGCTGGGTCACTAAATGTCCAAGGAATTCTCCAGTTGTGACATCAAAGGTGTGCTTCTCCAGATTTAACTTCATGGAGTTCTTCCTTAGACCCGAAAAGGCCTCTTCAAGATCTCAGAAATGATCTCCCCGTTCTTTGATTTTCACTAGCTGTTCATCTACATGTACCTCCATGTTTCTGCCCATTTGATCATGAAGTAATTTATTCACGAGCCTCTAGTATGTAGCTCCTGCATTTTTTAGTCCAAATGGCATTACTTTATAACCGTAGATACTGTATTCAGTAATGAAAGAAGTTTTCTCCTAGTCAGGTTGGAATAATTTCACCTGGTTATATTCAGAGTAGACGTCCATAAAACTGAGGAGTTTGTGCCCTAAAGTTTCATCAACCATTTGATCGATTCTTGGCAAAAGATAGTCATCTTTAGGGGACGCTTCATTTAGGTCGGTGAAATCTACTTAGATCCTCCATTTGTTGTTCTTCTTTCGTACCATCACTACGTTAGCTAGCCACTCTGGGTAGTCAACTTCTCTAATGAATCCAACCTCATGGAGCTTATCAACTTCTTCTTTCACTACTTCATTCCTTTCTGGAGGGAAACTTCTCTTCTTTTATTTTATTGGTTTAATAGTTGAATTTGTGTTCAGCTTGTAGCATATGATCTCCTCTAGAATACCTGGCATCTCATGCACAGTAGCTGCAAAAACTATTTTGTTTTTTTCGTAGAAAATCTATCAGCTTATCTTTTTCTGCTTGCTCAAGGCGGGTGTCAATGTTCATCATTTTTTATGTCCCTTCCTCCAAGCACATTAACTCTATTTGTTCTCCTTCCTCGTACCTTGGGATGTCTAGCCCATTCTCCTGTGGTTGTTATTGTGCTGCATTTTCGGGTCACTTTCTGTCTGCTTTTTCTATATCTTTTTCTTTGCAAACTCAAACGCGGTCACAAAACATATGCATGCAGCATCATGGTCTTCTTTAATGGTTTTTGTCCCTTCTAGTGAGGGGTACTTCAACACTTGGTATAAATTTAATGCTACAACCTTCATCTTGTGCAGCCATATCTTTCCCAGGATAGCATTATAGGGAGACTAAGTATCTAAAATCATAAATTCAGTCATATAATTGTAGGGTTCAACACTTGTAGAGAGGATAAGAGTTCCTTCTAAGTAACTAATGGCTCCATTGAATCCTATCAATAGTTGTGAGGTTCCCTGTAACTTTTGTTCTCCCATTGTCATTTTTTCTAGGATAGTCCAGTAAAAAATATTTACTATGCTCCTATCATCAACTAAAACTCTTCTTAACAAGCAATTGCCAACCTTAATTGAAATGACAAGGGCATCATTATGGTGCCCGTCGTGTTCCAGATTTAGATCATCAAATATTAGTGGGCGATTCCCGCTATTTCTTGAATAACTTCCTGTGCATTTCTCTAACATTGGTTTCTTGCAGTACATCTTCCTTTCCTTTCATGTTCTTCCTTCTTGCTATGTTAGAGCAATGATTGTTTTGACGATGCGGGTGGATTGTTTTCCGTTGTCACACTTTTCATCATTGCGGGTTCCTTCTCTGCCTCTTATTTCTGCTCTTCCTTTTTTGCAAATTGATAGAGGTACCCATATTTCATGAGTTCCTCACTGTAGTGCCTAAATTGGAAGTATGCTCTAGTATAGTGTCTGCTGCTCTTGTGAAAAGAACAATACTTATCCTTATCCTTGTAATTCGGCTCCTTTGTGAATGGAGCTGGCCTTTTCAGCCAATGCTTGTCTTTGATCAAGTCAAGAATCTAATTCACTGGGAGGGTCAGCAGCCGTGTAGAATCTATCCCTTGTATTTATCCTCTCAGAGTCCCATCCTCGATATTAGTTTCTCTCCCATTTACTGTTGTTTTCATCATCCCTCTTAGTTCTGTCTGTTCAATTTCTTTCAGATTTAGAATTTCATTCTCGTTTCTGTGGCACTCCCATTTTTTGCTCGACCGCTTTCAATAAACTCCTCTATTATTCTTCTAGTGCGATATAACTCTAAGCTCGTCGGAAAGTCTATGCCATAGATGGAGGTTTCATTTTGGAAAGATCTTCAAACATTAGGGAGTTTGGATCTAGCCCCCGCCTAAAAGCCAATCTAGCCACTCGATCATCACAATTTTAAACCCTCGCTATTTCATCCTTGAACCTCTGGGTATAATCTCATAGGTACTCTCCTTTCTTAATAGATATTGTTAAAAGGTAATATATGTCCTCCATTATTTCCCGGTATGTGGAATACTACCCTAGAAAGACAGAGGACATAACATCAAAGTTAGTAATTGAATGGACATGGAGGGAATGATATCATTTTAAAGTTGTCTCGTCCAGGCAGGTTGGGAACATCCTACACATTAATTCATCCTCATGTTGGTGTACCGCCATTATCTATATGAACCGATGAAGGTGGTCGACCGGATCTATTTTCCCTTCGTAGCATTTGAATTTTGGGGCTACAAATTTTTGGGTACAGGAGCCGCTAGGATTTCTAGACACAATGGAGTGTGGGTGAAGGTTTCGAGGTCACTCTTGCCCATACTCCCTAGATTTCTCATCTCCATCATTTTCCGTTCCAACAATTCCTCTACCACTTCCTTTGTTATGACTCTAGGTTGAGGACTTCTCTCGTAGTTGCCTTTTCTCGATTCTGAGACTAAACTTCCCCATCTTCTCGTTACACATTCCTGTTGTTCTCATGGTTCTCATGTCTTACACTTCGTCTGTTGTTCTCCGAGTGCATTTCTCGCTTTTTGTTATTTTCTCTTTGACTGACTTCAGCACGTGTTCAAGTCATTTCTTGCTAAAGAGTAGGATCTGGTCTTATATAGTTTTCCACGCGTTACACAGTGTTTCTGTATTTCATTCCTCCATCTCCAGCAATCTAGTCAAAATTTTCTAGAGTATTTCCGCTGGTGGGGTTGGTTGATCAACACAGTCGTTACTGTTTCTGGCTCCGTTGCCTTCATTCTAGGCTACGTTCGATCTAGTTCTAGACATGTTTAGTATTTTTGGGTGGGTCTCTCAAGATTTTTTCTCTTGGCTCTCAATGAAACCATCAAAATGTAGAAGAATTTTTTCCCTCACACGAGAAAAGTTTATAAACTAGTGAAAGCTGAGAGAAAAGCTATGATATGAGTAATTTTCTCTTATTTGTATTGAATTGTTTAAGCTTACAATCGACCACTATTTACAGGCCACTCCCAAATCTGGGAGATCTCATCATATCTTTACAAAAAATTTATATTTTTAGATATGGAATGTCAACTTTATTCAGGGAATGACAAGAAAATTCCTTGTGATCTCGTATTTTCAGCTTTAACTACACGACCAGATTTGGCCATTTATTAGATCTACAGCTCTAATTTAGCTCCTCTCATTTTGCCAGCGTGGTGTTCATTCTGATTGGCTCTTCTTTTGCTGACGTGGAGGAATATTGAAATTATTCATGTTCTAACGCAATAAACGAATAAGTGCATGGGCCAATGTTCTTTCCTATTCCTAGATTTATTATTTGATTCGGCTGTTGAGATTGACTTTAAAAAGTAAACTCTATGTAAAGTTCATCTGAGCCATTGAGAGATGTGTCAACATCCTAAAAAACTCAACACAACCTTTCATGTTGGACTCCCAAAATGAGGGGATCCAAATCTGAAGTCTATGTAATCTTATTAAAGGTTAACATTGTCTTTGATATCAGTATTCTCCTTCGGGGAACTCTTAGATATAAGCCTATGGGATGTCAATTCCATCAACAAATTTCGGTATCCGTTGATACCCTACCGTAAAAGTACATATATGAACATAAATAAATGGTTTTGTGTAAGTATGTCTATACATGTCACATATCCATGAGGATTTGAGTAAACTAAGGTGGTGTACATCCGCATATCCATGCGGATTTGAGTAAACTAAGGTGGTGTTTAGTGGGCAGTAAAATGAGAATGAGAATGGTCATTCCCATGTTTGGTTATTATATTTTTATAGACTAGGAATCATTTTGAGGTTGATTCCTTAAGTGTAGGAATCCTCATTCCTCACCAACAACCCATAAATCTCCATTCCACTCGTGAGGTTGATTCATTGAGTGTAGGAATCCTCATTCCTCACCAATAACCCACAAATCTTCATTCCACTCATTTTCTTACTCCTCATCATTATCTCACCCTAGTTAATTTCTAATTCCTCATCTATATCCAACTTTTAAAATGGTGTGAACTTCATTAATCATTACTTTATTTATTATGTGGTACAAACCAAATACTGAAATAATTCTCATTCTCATTTGTATTCTCATTCGAATTCTGATTTTATGAAGCAAACCAACTGTGGGTATATGGGTTAAGTCCTTATAAACATTTTAATTATTACTATTTGTTACATTTTTATGTGAAGCTCATAAAGTTTAGTAAAAGACATTTTTAGGTGTAAGTTAATTAGAAGAAGAATTAAATATTGAATATTTGTTCAAAGAGATTTTGAAAGTGTAATTGAAAATTAATATTAAAATATTTCAATGTTGTTGTAACTAATGCCATCACAAGAAATCAAATCCAAGAAAATCATCAAGGAAAACAAAGTTTACGGATGAATAAACTCATCATAACATAATAAAAATAACTTGAAGTTGTAGAAGAATTGAAAAGGAAGAGAAAAGAACAAGAAGAAGCAAATAATGATGATAAAGTGAGAAAGAAAGAAGAAGGAAGAAGAATTCATCAATTGCTCATTGACCAGAAAAGAACTAATACAAAGAACTAAATACCAAGATGAAGAAGAAGCAAATAATGATAATACAATGAGAAAGAAAGAAGAAGGAAGAGAAGAATTCAACAATTGCTCAATTCAACAATTGCTCATTGACCAGAAAAGAACTAATACAAAGCCAAGATGAAGAAGAGACTAACAACTAGATTTAGGAAAGCACAAACATACTCTTAATTAACAAACCAACTTAACCTTTTTCTTTAACATCCCCTTTCAAACTTATCATAGGCTTATGGATAAGTTTGTCTCTTAGGAAACTAAATTAAGGAGTAGATAATGGTTTAGTAAATAAGTAAGCAAATTGAAGTTGAGAGGGAATATGTTTGACAATGATATCCTTCTTAATCATCATTTCTCGCATAAAGTGGAAATCAATCTCAACATGCTTTGCGTGGGCATGGAGAACTGGATTTGAGGTAATAGAGATAGCATATGTATTCTCACAATAAAGTGCAGGAGCTTGAGCTTGAAAAACTTGCAAATCTTGTAGGATCTGTCTTAACCAACTTAACTCAGCAGTCAAGTTAGCTAGAGCTTTATATTAAGTTTCTGTGGACGACCTTGCAACTATGATTTACTTCTTTGCACTCTTGGAGATAATGTTTAGCCAAGAAGAATGATAAAGCCTGAAGTGGATCTCCTATTAAAGGGATCACCAGCCCAATCAGAGTCACTAAATTCATGCAATTTAAGAGAACTAAGTTTAAATAGGATGCCATAATCTATAGCACCACTAACAGATCTAAGAATCCTCTTAACAATTGAATAATGGGTAGTGGTAGAAGAATGCATAAACTAGCATACTCTGTTAACTGCAAAGCTAATGTCAGGTCTAGTAAAGATATTGAAGGGATCCTACTAGACTTCTTAGAGAGTAATATCAGAAAGACGTGAACCAATATGGCTGTAAAGAAGATACTTAGAAGCACATAGGGACTGAAAAGGCTTTGCTTCTAACATTCTAGCTTTTAGAAGCATATTCCTAGCATACTTTTGCTGGTTTACAAAGATACCAACACTAGTCCTATTAATTTCCAATCCAAGAAAATACTTAAGATCACCTAGATCAGACATGTCAAAGGCTTGTTGCAGATTATGGACAATCTTATCAATGTAGATCGAATCAGTACCACTAAGCATAATGTCATCAACATATAATAAGATATAAGTTAGAGAGTCAGAATTGACATGAACAAAGAGAGAGTTATCAATTGATAAACTATTGAAACTGATAGATATAAGATTAGTGGTAAATTTTTCAAACCAAGCTCTTGGGACGTGTTTTAATCCATGAAATGACTTATTTAACTTGCACACATAGTTGGGATGATGTTTGTCTATAAAACCTGGAGGTTGACAGATGTAGAGTTCTTCAAATAAGTTACCGTGCAAAAAGGCATTTTTTTACATCTAATTGCCTTAGTGACCATCCAAAGGTAGCAGCTAAAGATAACAAAATAAGTATGATGGGTTTCTTAATGATAGGGCTGAAAGTTTCTCCATAGTCTAAACCTTCTCTTTGATGGTGCCCTTTAGAAACCAATCGAGCTTTATGCCTAGTAATGGTTCCATTAGGGTTGTACTTGAGTTTGTAAACGCATTTACATCCCATTAGATTCTTAGATGGGGGTAAAGGCATAAGAGTCCAAGTATTTTCATACATAAGTGTATGATACTCATCAATCATTTCATTGGTCCATTCAGGACTTTTGGTAGCAAAATTGTAGGTAGTAGTTCAAACTATGAAGAATGAACCATAAAACCATTGGCAAGAAGAGTCTTTTTCTTTTAGATACCGGATTTGGATCTGGTTTGCATAGGGTGAGTATTAGTGGAACCCGCTCGAGTTCTATTATTAGAAGAAGGCATAGAACCTATAGGAAGATCTATAGTGAGAGTAGAAGATATATCATGAAGGTTGTAAGCATCAGAATATTCATTATGTACATCAATATCCATTGCAGTATGCAAATCAGAAACATGATGCAAGTCATTCTGTAAAACTGAAACAGTAGCAGAAGAAGTATCACTAGTATCAGAATAAGCATCCACTACAGTATGCAAATCAAAAGTAGTGTTTATAACAGTACTCAAGGTAGTTGTATGACTAGGTAAAGTAGGTATATGAGTATTTTTATCACCAACAGCAGAAGTAATAGAAGAAGAAACATTCGTATTATTATTAGAAATAGAGTTGTTAAAGAAAGGTAATAGAGAGTTATACCTTGTTATTGATTCACTATCGACAATAGTGGATGGTTTAGCATCCTGTTATGAGTAGCAGAAAAGGGAAAAGAATATTCATCGAATCACACATTTCTAGAAGTGTAACGTTTCTTAAGATCATAGCATAAAAAACCTTTCTAATCCATAACATATCCTATAAAAACACATTGAACAGACTTTGGAGAGAGCTTATTTTACATGTATGACCTTAATTTGGGGTAACAAGCACACCCAAACACACAAATATCTTTATAGTCAGGTATGTGGCCAAATAAAGCTTCATAAGGAGAAGTATTATGAGTAGTGACATTAGACATTCTGTTAATAAAAAACACAGTAGTAGAAAATGTAAAATTCCAAAATTTTGGGGGAAGGGAAGCATGATGGAGCATGGTGAGACTAGTTTCTACCAAATGATGGGGATGATGAATATACTAGCCTCATATTTCAGTCAATTTTTAGTGACAATGGCACAGTTTTACATATCTTAAAAATCAGAAAAACATCAAATTTATGTGTGATAGAAAAAATTCAAGTGTAGCGAATCATATCATCAATACAAAGAAAATAATATATATGACCAAGAAGTGATGGTGTGGAACAGGCCCGCACACATCACTGTGAATGAGAGATAAAGAAGAAGTAGTAATAGATCCAGAAATAGGGAAAGGAATGCAAGTCATTTTATTTGTAAGGCAATGGATACAAAGACAAGTAGTAGAATAAGATGTAATACAACTAATATGTGCAATATCTAAAATCTTTCTAACTATAACATGACTAGGGTGACCAAGCCTATAGTGCCAGAGAGAGTCCGGAGTCTTTAAACCAATATAAGCAACACGTTGTTTGGGCAAGGAGGTGGGAATAGGGTAAAGACCATTAACACTAGGTCCTTTATGAAGGATATCACCTGCTAGCTTGTCCTATATAAAGGAAAAGGGGGCATCAAATATAAACATGCAATTATTGTCAAGAAAAAATTGGTGCACAGACAAAAGATTAGAAGACAAATGAGGAACACACAAAACATGAGATAATGAAAAGGAGTTTGAGGGAGTATGGGGAACAGTAGAACCTGTGTGGGAGATGAGCAGTGATTGACCATTTCCAATGGAGATGTGTTTTTCACCGGTATACACAGTTGGAGTGAAAATATTTTGTATATCAAGTGTGAGGTGGGTGTTACACCCAGTGTCAATAAGCCATACCAAATTTTCTATAGAATTTGAGGGAGGAGTCATGGCAGTCCTAGCTGAGAGATTGGTAGAAGGGCTTCTGCCTTGATAGCCAAAGTTCATGCAATGGAAACAGTCAATGGCAATGTGTCCCATCTTTTGACATATCTGACATTGAATTTACCTCCATGAGACTGAAAATGGTTGTCAAAAGTGTTATTTGGATAATGTTTGAAGGATTGATGAGACTGTATTGGTTCTCCCTCCTCTACCTGAATTAAATATGTTTGTATAGTTTGTTGGCCCTAAAGTTTTAGAAACTGCGTCCCTTGTTTGATCCTCTGTTAGGGTGGGAAGCAAGAAAAGCTGTGTTTTGGAAGACGTGTTCCTGATTTTTAATTTGGGACTCAAGAAAGTGTTCCTTAAACTTGAGTAAGACATGAAGATCCTCGAGAGACAGAGGTTCTGCCCTTATGCGAATAGAGGTACAAATGGTGTTAAATTCTATGGGAAGACCATTGATAGTGTAGATGAAGACATTTTCATCTTCAACATGAATAGAGGCTGTCAAGAGTTTGTCATTTATCTCCTTTATCCTCTATAAATAAGAATCTATGTTCTTTGTGGGCTTCTTGGTTATTGATTGAAGATCAGAATTGAGTTGAAGTATACTGGTCCGAGAAATAGATGAAAACATTTATTCAATTGAATCCTAGACCTCCTTGGACGCCTGACATCCAACAACATAAGATAATGCCATCAGTGACAGAGTAGCATTGATCAGTGTTATCATCGCTTGATCATGGGCTATCCATCGTTCATGATCCATAATTTCAGTGTTGGTGTCAAACTTGATGATTCTTGCAGGGCATTTGATGGTTCCATCAACAAACCCAAAGATAGCGTGGGCTTTCAAGATCACAAAAATCTGGAATTTCCATAGGACAAATTGCTAGAATCTAATCGATGGAGATTAGGTTACAAATGTTTGATAAAAGAATGATAGGGGAATGAGTAAAAGACTCGGTATCATTAATATTGGGGATGTTATTGGTTACTCCTTCAGTTGCACTGGAAGAGGGTATGGATTGAACGTTTATTTGAGAGTTGGATTGAAATTGGGGTTGGTTTTTAGTAATTTCTTAATTTTTAGAAGACGGGGTTTCCTCATGGACAGCCATGGACAATGATGTATGTCAATGGTGGCTCTTACACCATGGATGCGTTGGTTAAACACTTAGACCAAATCACATTGGAATCTCTCATAGGACCTAGTCAATGGGGATAAGGTGATCAAAACCATTGGTGATTGGTTAAGCTAGATGTAGTGACATTTTGAGAAGCGTTAACTAAATGAGAAGAATCTCGATGCGATAGAAGATAGCTCGAGCATTATTCCTAGATGAGACGAGCTATCGTTGTTGATCGTAACATCATGGAAGAAATATGTTCTTATCAGATTTTTAAATATTTAAATATTTGCATCATGCACCATATTTTCCTAAACGATTAAGAATTTATTTACACCACCTTTTTTATTATTTTCACTAATAATGTCATTATCCCCGCTCTCAATAATCTTAAATGTAAAAACTCACTAGTGAAAATTACGTGGATTGGAAACGTAATATGTGATATTGTGTTGACGGTATAAAAGCATAAATTCATGTTCACCACCACCTGTCCCCTTAAGCTTATTGCTGAATCGACTCAAGAGAAAAAATGATGTTTATGCTTCTTGGCCGCGTTCTGATGAGATCACCAGGTGGTACATCTTAGCATCAGCTATCAATGTGTTGCAACAACATCATCAAAACATGGAGACCACCACTGATATGATGTTGAACATCACCGAAATGTTTAGGGATCAGGTTCGTCAAGCCAAACAGGCTGATGCGTGAAAATTCGTGAAAATTCATGAACTGTCAGATGAAACCTAGAACTCATGTCAGAGAACATATGATGTCGATCAGTACTTATCTGAAGGAGATGGAGATCATCAGAGCTGAAGTAGATGGCAAGACTCAAGTTGATATGATCCTCGAGACTCTGCCAGACGCTTTTGAGAACTTCAAACATAATTATTCGATGAATAAGTTGAGGTACTCTCTTTAGAAACTTATGAAGGAGTTGTAAGCTACTGAAACCTGTTTCTGTAGGGCAAGAGGAAAAATGAAGCGAAAAAATTTAGTGAAAGTAAGATTTCCACCACTGGCGCCAAAAAGAAACACAAGAGATGTACGAAGAAAGCTAAGAAGGCGAACTCAAAAGTTGTGAAAGGCAAGGGCACTGCGAAAGTGGACAAGTCAAAAGACAAGTGTCAACATTGCGTAGTTACTTATCATTGGAAACGCAACTGCTTGAATTATCTCAGGGAGTTCAAATCCGAAGGTACATTACTTGTTACCAAAGCCTGTTTTATGAGTGACTCTACTTTTTCATGAATTGTAGACTCTGCAGCTACTAACCATTTTTGTTATTTCCTGCAGGGGTTCAGGGAAAGCATAAGGCATAATGAGGGTGAGTTCAGCTTCTGTTGGGGGAATGGAGCACTAGTATCGGCAGTATCAGTTAGAATTATTAAATTCTTATCTAAGAATAATTATTTGATTTTGTGTGATGTTTATCATATCCCAGTTTTTAGGAAAAAATTTCATTTCAGTAGCTAGTTTAATCGAGTAAGAATTTTATTTGGATTTCAACGATAATGATATTGGTACTTTTAGAAATTAATGCTTAATTACTTTTGCACAAAAGATAAACAACTTATTCTATGTAAAACCAAAATTTCCAATGATATGTGACACTGAAGTAAATACTGATTTATAAAAGGATAGTAAAATGTTGAAGTCAGACACAATAAATCTAATTTACATGTGAAACTTGCGGCTTGGTCACATTACCCTAGACAAGATTAAAAGACTTACAAAGAATGGTCCATTGCAAACTTTAAGTGTGAGATTACTATCCACACGTGAATCCTACATAGAAGGAAAAATGACCAAGAGACCCCTTTTAGGGAAGGGTGAAAGAGCAACTCAATGCCTGGAACTCATACATAGTGATGTATGTGAGTCATTGAATATCCAAACAAGAGGAGGTTAGGAATATTTTGTAACCTTCACAGATGACTACTCACATTTTGGACATGTTTATCTAATGTGCCAAAAGTCTGAAACCTTTGAACAGTTTAAAGAGTACAAGGCTATAGTCGGGAAGAAGTTAGAGAAATAAATCATAACACTATGATCCGATCATGGTAGAGAGTACTTGCTAAGAGAGTTCAAAGACTTTCTTAAAGAGGAATGTATTCTTTCTCAACTTACTGTATCTGACACTCTAGAATAGAATGGTGTGTCAGAGAGAAGGATATATGCATTGGAAATAACGACATATATTCTGAGCCAAGTTCCATCAAAGACGGTGCCTAGTACACCATATGAAAGATGGAGTGGACGAAAGTCGCCCGTAAGCAACCTTAGGATATGGGGATTCCTGACACACGTATTGAGACCCAAGATAGGAAAGTTAGCCAATCGATAAGAATTTTGCCCGTTTGTAGGATAAACCAAGGGAACGAAGGAATACGTCTTTTATAGTCACTCCGAAAAGAAAACATTCGTGAGCACGAATGCGTGTTTTCTTGAAGATGACTACATAAGAAGTGTGAAGCCGAGAAGCACACTTGTGCTAGAAGAATTTTTAACTGGGAGCCACCGACTCCCAATCAGTACTTGTTCCCAATTCAATAATGGAAGAACCACAATAGGAGTCGGAGACTAATGAGCCTCAACATAGTATGAGGGTTGCGAGACAACATTACAGGTACATGTCTTAGGGATGCCTTGAAAGTAGTCTCAAATAAGGATTATGGTGAACATGTTTTCTACTCGCAGGCCATGGCTAGTCTAGAAGCAAACATATTGCAAGACGTCATCAACGTCGAGATACAATCAATGTACTCAAACAGAGTCTGGAAGGTTGTAGATCCTCCTGAAGGGGTAAAACTCGTAAGGTATAAATGGATTTAAAAGAAGAAGAGAGGCCTGAATGGGAATGTAAATACATTCAAAGCTAGACTTGTAGCCATGGGCTACACTCAAAAGGAATGTATTGACTATGAGGATATCTTCTTGCTGGTGGTCATACTTAAATCCATTCAAATCCTCTTATCTATTGCCGCTACCCTCGATTATAAAATCTAGCAAATTGACATCAAGACTATTTTTTCTTAATAGTAATCTTGAAGAGCACATTTATATGGCTCAACCATACAAGTTCATGAAGAAAGTTAAGAGGGCAAGGTTTGCAAACTCCTGAAGTCCATTTATGGACTTAAGCAAGCGTCCCGTTTGTGAAATATCATATTCGATGAAACTATCAAGAATTTTGGTTTTGAGTAATTAATGGACGAACCTTGTGTGTATAAGGTGATAAACGAAGGGAATGTCGTTTTTTCTGATTTTGTACGTGGATGATATTCTACTCATTGGAAAAGATGTGGGAAAATTGTTTGATGTCAAGATTTGACTTGCAAAGTAATTTTATATCAATGATCTTGTAGAAGCTGTATTTGTCTTAGGTATTTAGATCTTTCGGGATCAGAAGAACAGATAATTTACACTAGGTCAGATATTTGCTACGTCGTAGGAGTGGTGAGTCGTTTCCAATATAATCTTGAACTCGAGCATTGGAATGCTGTCAAGCATGTCCTCAAGTACTTTAGGAGAACGAGGAACTACATGCTTATCTATTTAGGTACTAACCTGAATATGACAGGTTATACTGACTTTGATTTCTAAGAGGACAAGGATTCCAGGAGGTCCACATCACGGTCGGTGTTCATCCTGAATGGTGGAGTAGTGGTATGAAAAAATATCAAGTAATCTTGCATTGCTGATTCTACCATCGAAGCTGAGTATGTGGCAGCTTGTGAAGCTGTAAAAGAGGTTGTCTGGCTTAGAAAGTTCCTAAAGACTCTAAAAATCGTTCCAGATGTTGACAAGCCTATGACATTTTATTGTGACAATAGTGGGGCTGTAGCAAACTCAAAGGAACTGAGAATCCATAAAATATCCAAACACATAGAGTGGAAGTACCACCTCATCAGAGAGATAGTTCAACGAGGATTTGTTCAAGTAACACACATATTGAGGGTTAACAACTGGATATGAGATTGTGCACGCCTATTTTAGTCCAAGTGGGAGATTGTTGGAGTTATTTCCATAAAATAGGTTGTAATAACTATTTATGAGTAAAAAATTATTTCTTTGACACTTATGTATTACTGAATTTTATGAAAAAATTAAAATTTTCCTTTAATTAAAGTGTATTTGTAATTTACTTAAGTCATGGCTATTATCAACGTACGAAGAGTAAAAACTGAGTGGTCTTCCAGACAAACTCTTATGAATGTTATTCGTAGTTTTTAGGATCGACTAGGCAATTAAATTTAAATACGATTGTTAGGTTGAATCAAATGATGTCGGTCTCGGAGAATGGGAGTGAAGACTCTAACAGTTGACCTAGACATATTGTGAAATATGTTGAATAGGCCAGTAAGCAATTAGTTTAGAGCAAAACCATTTATCTAGCTCTAAATCTAATTGTTACACTTTAAGGATATTTTTATAATTACTTTAATCCTGAGATAAATATAAAACTTGACTTAGTTACTTGCGATTTTTGACATGCCAAAGGAGTGAGTTCGAATTGATGAAAATTACTCTGGCAGTTGGGACCGTGATTCAACTATGTTGGAGTTACGTGATTCACAGATATGAAATTCATGGTAAGATTGCAAAAGCAACAATATCACCTTATGCTTTATTGATGAGTGTGTGAATAAATAAATTGGGCATGGTACTCGTTGACACGACTCATTGAATAAGATATTGTGATCTGTATTAGACACTTCACTGATATGTTTTTCTTATTCATAGTCAATAAATGAGTTAAAAAAATAATAACCAGAAGTGTAAAATGGTAATTTTACATCACACTCTTGATATTGATATTCACACATGGTAATATCATAAATATTCTGTGGACCGTGAAATATAAATGTTTATTTGCACTGATAGTAAATATAGTGTGCATGAATCGAGAGTTCTATCGGCATCACACCTATAATTGGGTCGTACGATGTCGGTATTAAATAGATAAAAAATTTATGGAGATAAATTAACTGGGTATTTAAATCTCATAGCTTTATTCATGTGGGTTCACTCGGTCTCAAGAGTAGCTCATAAGGACATGAATGATAAACAACATCAGTCGGACCAAAAACGTATTTTGTACCAAGGTACACTTCCCGAGCTCATATATGATGGGTGTCATCACTATTTCATGAAAATCAAAATTAATGTTCAAATTAATTATTTTATTATTTTTTAAATTATTAGATAATTAGTAAATAAAAAAATTAATTAATTAATTAATTGTGATCAATTTAATTCATCAATTTGAACAGATGAATTTGTACACAAATTTGGCTCCAATGGAAGAAGTGAAAATTGCATATAAGTGTATATGGAATGGAGATTTTTGGTTTTTTTGCATATAGGGGTATATGGGCAAATTCTGTGATTAAATATAAAAGATTTGTAAACCTAACCTTAAGCTAAGTTTTAGACAGAGTAGAAAAGAGTTTTTCTCCGATCCCCCCAAAGTTTGTTGCCGCCGAAAAATAGTAGGGAAGAGGAGAATTTGATTTTTGTCTTCCAAATGTTGTTTTGAGAGCCCACATTCAATTCCTACCAATATCCTTGAGGGATATACTTTTGATTCTAATGGGTGGTTGTTGGTACGGAGATAAAGTACTAGCTCTGCGAAGAACAAAGAATGTGAGATAAAAATTAGATCCCGTCAAATCAAAATTTTTACATTAATTGAAAAGGTATAAATTGTTGGTGTGAAGATCAATTACTAGCTTTGCGAAGATCAATTTCTCAATACGTTTATATGATTATGCATTTTCATTGATTGGTTTTGTATTTAATTGGATTAAACGTTTATATGAATTTTTTTTAAATTTTTCCTATGAACTTGTCACAGTTCATTAATTTTTCTTCAAAATCTAAAATCCGATCCAACATGGAGAACCAGGGAAAATGAGGGCTCGTGACCATCCTTACCCTCTAACTGGGGTTTCATTTCCTGGCCCAGCTCGTGAGTCCACATACCAATTTTGGCATGGCCCTCATCAATCGGTTTTACCCAAGGTGGGATGTGGAGTTGTGAGTTTTCCATTCAGAATTCGTATTTCCATCAGAGGTGAAAGATTGACGCAAGGCTCTGTATTTCGACAGGGAATGTTCCCAAGCCCGTTTACTCGTGATGCATGGTTTTTCTTTGCTTATGCTTGAGCTTTGTAAAATTGTTGGTGGCAAAAAAAGGGCACGCAGGAATAGGGTGGAGGGTGTCCCACCAATATTTTCCTCCATCTTCCGCAACTGCTCACATACTACCCTCGAATGACCCCACCAATATATTCTCATTTTCTCTATGATGACCTTGTTCTCCTCTTGTGTCTTCTTAGAATGACCCCAACAAGAAACTTATAAAAGGGGAGCGCTTGGCCTTGTGAAGCCTGGTTTCAATTTGGTCCTGGTTTCTTCGAGGGTGACAATTCCTCCAAGTTAGGGAGTCACCTTACTTTCTCATGAAACATTTTGTCCATGTTGATTGAGAATCGTATCTTACGTTCCGCAGAATATATAACTCATACTCCTTTAGGTTCTTTAAATTCTATGGGTGGCGTAACTACCAAAATTAACGAGTCAATTATGTCTCTCTTAGAAGTTGGTTAGCTACCCTATGGTTCTGTGAGTGCGTGGCAACTCTGCCAGTGAGCCTTTGAGAAATGGGGGATGATCATTCCCGTGAAAGAGACTGACATGGTTTGAACGGTATCTTACATGCCTTTCCTCCTTCGCCATATAATCATTATGACGGAAGAAGATCCTTCCTCCGCTGGGGGAAGGGGTGGGTCCTCCCTCTCATCCCGAACTTTGTCGGTGGAGAGTGCCAAGCTCATCCTCTCTTTGCGTGAGAGAAAGGCTTTCAAATGCTTTAAACAAGAACTATTTCAGTCAAAATGAAATTGAGGGTGGAAACCGAGTTAGTGGAGGGGATGAGAACACGTCGCTTGCTTGTTGTCCCAAATAGGAGAATTGGCTTATGAGACTTTTGGGGATGTTGGAGCAGAAGACTGGGTGTGTATTACCGAGACTCCCTTGCTTGCGCCGAAGGCTGCCACATCATCCCAAAGGAATTCCATTTTTAGAATTCATTGTACCATAAACAACAAAGTTTGTGAGGTAATATCATTGATAGTGAGAGCACCGGAATATTGTATCCAAGGCTTTAATACAAGCTTTAGGCCTGAAAACTGAACCCCACCGGAGACCGTATCAGATTGGATGGATTAAAAGGAGAACGGTGTAAAAATTCAATGAAATTTGCAGAGTGTCTTTCTCTATTGGACGGCATTATAATAACGCGTTAAAGTTATGATGTTGTAGATATTGACGCTTGTCACATGTTAGGGATGTATCTCACAAAGGAAAAGCAAATGTATATTGCTGTGAAAAGGAGAACAGTTGGTTCTCGCATCTCTCAAATTGAACAATTATATGTGTATTGAAGTTTGAACTATTAACCTCTTTCTCATAAATCACATTCTTTATCAATAGACCAAAACATGTTTTGTTAAAATATTGTTTACAATATATACTTATTGTCTTTTAACACATTTTATCGAAACTTCATATAATATATTTTTGAGATAAACATATTTAATTAAATAAAAAATTATATCTTTCTTTTAAGTGAATATTTTATTCAATGAAAAATAAAATTCAAGAAAACTTTAAAAAAATATTGGCATAATATTTTTTGTTTTGTTAATGAACATGGATTATAAATTAGTTATTAATTATTTATTATATTTTTAGATTTTACATGAATATTAATATCACAAGTTTATTTAATAAATAAAATATTTATTTTACTTATTCTTACAAGTTTTTCTATTGAGCTTTTAAAGTAATAAAATAAAATAATTAAAAGAAAGTAACATGACTTTCATTAGGGGTGTTCACGGTTCGGTTCGATCGGTTTTTAGTGTAAAACCGAACCAAAATTTTGGTTTGACAATAAAACCTCAAACCGAACCATTCATGCTAAAATAACCGAACCGTGAGATTCAGTTAGGTATTATTAATTTTAAAAAAAAAAATAAATCATTTTTAAATGATATTATTGAAAAAAAATATAAAATCAAAGTTTTGTTTTGGTTCGGCTCGGTTCGGTTTGATTTTATAAGAAATTATATATAAAAAATAATATGAATTTAATGTTTCAGTTCGAAAACCACCAAAATTCTGAACCGAACCAAAACTTCAATTCTCTCATTTTCTAAAATTGAACCGAAAACCGAACACATATAAAGAACCGACCGAACCGGTCATTTTTGGTTCGGTAGGTTCAGGACAATTTTGAGCACCCCTAACTTCCATATAGTTTAGTGGTAATTCCTACATTTCATTTATTCCCCACCAAGGTTCAACTCTCCCCATTGCATTTTTTAAAATTACATCACATTTATAGGAAAGGAAAACGGACCGGTCCACCCCAAAATCAACTCGTGAACCCCTTGAAAAAACCCTAGACCAGCCCGTGAACCGCCCATGCCGGCCCGGTTTCCACCTCTAGGCTATAAATGAGATAATCATCAAGTATAGGTTCCCAATCCTAAGATTAGAGGATATGTTGGATAAGCTAGAGGGATCTCAAGTCTTCTCGCATATGGATTTGCGGAATGGGTATCATCAAATTCGGGTCCGACGAGAGATGAGCCAAAATTTGTTTCAAAATGTGAGAGGGACTATACGGATGGAAGGTTTCCCTTTGGGTTGAGCAGAAAATCAAGCAAGGTTGTCACGATCGCAATCCTATCTAGGATCGGTGGAAGGGCATAGGATCGAGGATCGTAGGATGGGATCAAGGATCGTAAGATCCTATTCATTCTTAATAATTTATTAGTAAAAAAATAGATCTATGCTAATAATACTTCAATATATTAAAAATGATTATATAACACCAAGTCATTTACCTATTAAATAAAACTAACATCAAGCCATCTAAAATAATATAATATTAAGTAGAGTTCTCATAGAAACAGATATATGATCCCCTAGATAAGAGGTTTCAAATTATAAAAGATAAATAAATAAATATGTAAAGATAATTATTGATTAAATATGTTAAGATCATTATTATAATACATTAGGTTTGAGAGTGTGTGATTTATAAGTTAAAATTTAATAAGTTTCCAACAATATTAAAATTAATGTGTAAATATAATAAAATAATAGTAGTGAAATTCGTTCTAATTTTGATCGTGTAAGTCATAAAATAAATAAATTAAAATATCATAAAATAATCAACTGTTCAATTAAATATAAAAGATATTCATTTTTGTTGCATAGGCACTGTTGGTTCAATGGTTAAATCGTCATTATTATAAAAGATAAATAAATAAATATGTAAAGATAAATATTGTCCCTTTCTACCTTCGTGGCACTCTCCTATTGGCTGTCATACTCTGATTGCTTATTTCCTTGTAGATAACAGTAATTATTCTTACTTTAACTACTTTTTCCTTATCGTACAAAAGATGCAGCTCTTATGCTCTTCCACATGCACTCTCTTCTTCATTTTTTTCTCTTTAACCTCGCTAATGTTATAGTGATATAAATAGCAAACTTTCTCATTATAGAAAGTGAGCTGAGGTAATACAAAAATACAATTTCTTAGCAAGTCTTTCTTGGTATCAGAATCGCTAGGCCAACACAAACATGTTTGGTTCAAACTCACCAATCAGCTCCACTGAAACAAGCAAGGCACTAGAAACAAGCCAAGCCGTGTCTTTCCCAAGCACGTGAGCAAGCAGCAGAACAACCCTCACCCAGGTAAACTTGGTCAAGTTGGATCGAAGCAACTATCTGCTATGGGAAACCATGGTCCTCCCGGTTATCAAAGGACACAAGTTAGAGTTACATTACGGGGACTAAAGAGTGTCCACCACTCACCGTCAATGCTGGAATAACAGCTAAATTAGAGATAATTACGAACCCAAAATATGAAGATTAGGTGTCTAATGACCAACTCCTTCTCGGATGTTGCCTCACAACTGATGGGAGCAAAAACTTCTCGAGAACTCTGAAATGCAACAAGAGATTTTTCAGGAGCTCACACTAGAGCTAGAATCACCTATTTCAAAGGAGAACTTCAGAGAACTAGGAAAGGGTCAATGAAGATAGCAGATAATCTCACAATCATAAAGAGTCATGCTGATAATCTCACTCTTGTAGGGTGCCATATTCCTCTGAGTGACCTTGTAACACAGATTCTTGCAAGTCTAGACTCTAAGTATACCCCCATTGTAGTCCAGTTGGACAATAGGGAGTCAATCTCTTGGATAGAGTTACAGACAACTCTTCTCACCTTTGAAAGCAAACTGGAGCAGCTGAACACTTATTAAATAGTCAACATTAACTTACCCCAAGCCATTGCCAACATATCCTTAAGCAGGAAAGACAACAAGTTTACATGAAATATAACTCAGAGAGGAGGTTCTAGATACTCAAACTCAATATGGTACGGAGGAAATGGAGGAAGGTCCTTTAGGAGATGAAGAAATTCAAGCAACAACTCATGACCTACCTGCCAAGTTTGTGGAAAGTTAGGCCATATTGCTGCTGTTTGCTGGAACAGACATGACCAAAACTACATGGGTTC
The DNA here is from genome assembly GCA_003255025.1 of Datisca glomerata. Classification (NCBI taxonomy): domain Eukaryota; kingdom Viridiplantae; phylum Streptophyta; class Magnoliopsida; order Cucurbitales; family Datiscaceae; genus Datisca; species Datisca glomerata. The sequence continues at coordinate 1,295,113 of QANY01002227.1, forward strand.
TCTACCTGCACAGAATGAGGAGTCTAAAGGAGGCCAGCAATCTCACCCCTTCAATGGCTACATTGCATCTCCTAACATTGTGAATGACCATTCATGGTATGAAGACTCACGAGCAAACAACCACGTGACAAATGACATGAGTAATCTCAATCAGAATACTGAGTATAATGGTAAGAACAGTCTTACTGTTGCTAATGGTAACAAAATGATCATCACTCATATTGGTAATGATAAAATGTCATCTCTTAGCAAAAAAATGTGTCAATCTATACAATGTTCTACTGGCACCTAATGTTGCTAAGAATTTGTTGAGTGTTTCTCAATTGACTGCTAATAATAAGTTGTTTATTGAATTTTATTCTGATTACTGTTATCTGAAGGACTTGTAGACGGGAATGGCGATGTTATAAGGGAAGCTTAAGAATGGTTTGCACAAGCTAAAGGTGACTTATCACAGAAATCAAGCCAACTCTCCAAGTTAGTCTAGTTCTAGGTTTACTTCTTCAATAAATATAATCAATAGTAAAACTCTAGAGTTAGGCCTAGTGTCAAGAATCTAAGTTCTTTCAAAATTGAGGAGTGGCATAGGAGACTAGGACACCCTTCAAGCAACGTCTTTCTTAAAGTTCTTAAACAATGTAATCTCTTTTTGAAATCTGATGAAGAACTTTTTTTTTTTGTGATTCCTGTCAGCTTAGCAAATCTCATGCCTTACCCTTTAAGAACTCAAGCTCTCATGCTAAACGTGCTCTAGATCTAATGCACGCAGACATTTGAGGCCCTGTACCCATTAGCTTCAAGATTTAAATTTTACATACACTTCATTGATGATCATAGCATACCTACCTCGATCAACCCTCTAAAACACAAAAGTGAAGCCACACATACCTTTATCCAATTCAAAAACATGGCAGAAAACTAGTCTTCATAAAATTTAGGAATGTTACTTAAACACTCATGTCCCTACACATCTGTCCAAAATGGGAGAGCAGAACGCAAGCATAGACACATTGTAGAAATGGGTCTAACCCTCTTGGCATAGGCCAAGATTCCTCTAAGATACTGGTGGGAGGCTTTATAAAGTTCAGACTATTTGATAAACCTCCCAACACAATCTGAAAAAGTTGTCTCCTTTAAGATTCTATTCAACAAAAAACCTAACTACACTAGCCTTAGGATTTTTGGTTGCAACTGTTTTCTCTGCTTGAGACCCTACCAAAATCATAAATTTCATTTTCACTCAACTAAATGTGTATTTCTGGGATATAGTGTAGCTCACAAGGGTTATAAGTGTCTTAGCTCAACAGGTATGATCTACATCTTTAGGCATGTCATATTCAATGAAAAGAAGTTTCCCTGTTACTCAAACTTCCAAAACACAAGAGAACTACCTACGTCCATAGTCGTTACCAATAACCTCATCCATGTCCTCTCAACTCCTAAGCCAAGTCAAAGATTTGAAACATCTAGTATGAATCAGACCCAAAGCTTCTCCTCAGCATCACCAAACTCATCCAGCAAGGGTGAAACTGCACAGAAAGGTGAATCAGATTCTAACAACAACTTACCTCATGACACTAAACAAGAAGACAGTCAAACAAATCGCAGAACAGAAAATGCAAATGTCAATGACTCACTCCATGGTCAAAGTGAAGAAACAGTGCAGCCACCAAACAAAAAAGTTAAGAAAACCAACAGACAGTGGGACACAACATGCTCACTAGATCAAAGTGTGGCATTTATAAGCCAAAGGTCATCTATATCAGTTTAGTTGATAGAAAACCTGAATTGACATACACTGAACCTAAAATAGTAGATGAATCCTTAGGTAGCAGACACTGGAAAAAAGCCATGCAATCTGAATTTGATGCCTTAGTAAAAAAACATGGTCTTTGGTTCTTTACTCATCCAACTACAATGCAGTAGGACGTAAATGGATCTACAAGATCAAGCATAATGCATATGGAAACATACAAAGGTATAAGGCAAGACTAGTTGCCAAGGGTTTTCACCAAACCCCTGGCATTGACTATTTAGAAACCTTTAGTCGAGTCATTAAGGCCTCAACTATCAGAGTTATTCTCACCATTGTAGTTTCAAAAGGCTAAGATGTGAGACAGTTAGATAGAAATAATGCCTTCTTGATGGATACCTGGAAGAAGATGTGTACATGATCCAACCTGAGGGCTTTGTTGATAAAAAAAAAGGCCTACACATGTCTGCAAACTCATAAAGGCCATCTATAGGTTGAAACAAGCACATATAGCCTGATTTGACAGTCTTAGAAACACCCTTCTAAGTTGGAACTATTAGAATTCCAAGATAGACACCTCACTATTTTTATTCAAGTACAAGACAAAGATTCTCATGCTGGTGATTTATATAGATGACATAATAGTGACAGAAAATGACAATAAACTGCTGGAAGTTTTTATTGCTAAAGTGCACTCATTATTTGCCTAAAAGGACTTGGCACCCTTGCACTATTTTCTTGGGATAGAGGTTTTCAAAGATGATACAGAACTATACCTAACTCAAACCAAGTATATTCAGGATCTCCTAAGGAGAACAGAGATAGAACATGTCAAGCCATGCCCTTCACCTATTGCTACAGGTCAAGCTTTCTTCCTAAACCAAGGAGAACCATTTGCTAATCCAACACCATATAGACAGATCATAGGAGCACTTTAGTACCTAACTAATACAATACCAAAGCTTGGCCTTTACAGTGAATAAACTAAGCCACTTTCTTCAGACTCTTACAGCAGTTCATTGACAAACTGTCAAGAGAGTCTTAAGGTACCTCAAAGAGACAATGTCTCTAGGGTTTCACATCAAACACAATATGGATCTTGATCTGATTGTTTCTTATATGTAAAATGGACAAGTTTCTCAGATAGCAGAAGATTAGTGAAGGCTACTATGTTTATCTTGGTGATACTCTAGTGTCCTGAGTGTAGGGCAGTGGCTCTCGTAGTAGCTGAATTGGCTTGGCTAGAGTCACTTCTTAAAGAATTCATCTTTCCCTTAAACACAGTCCCTATCATTTGGTGTGATAATCTAAGTGCAAGTGCACTAGCTTCTAACCTTATCTACCATGCTCGGACTAAGCACATCAAAATTTATGTGCATTTTGTTCGTGATAAAGTATTAAGCAAGGAATTGAAGATCAAATATGTACATTCATGTGATCAAATAGAAGACTGCCTAACCAAGCCTCTTTCTCATTCAAGGTTTCAGTTTCTGAGGGACAAATTTGGTGTGCTGCAGACACACCTGCATTTGATGGGGGAAGTTATAAATGAAGAAGAAGAAGATGGATACAAGTTGAAAAGAAGGAACTACATGTTGTCCCTATCTACCTTCATGGCACTCTCCTCTTGACTGTCCTACTCTATTTTCTTGTCTCCTTGTAGACAACAACAATGATTCTTACTTTAACTACTTTTTTCCTTTTTATACTTATCCTCTACCACGTGCACTCTATTCTTCCTTCTTTTCTCTTTAACCTAGCTAATGTAATAATGATATAAATAGCAAACTTTCTCAATATAGAAAGTGAGTTGAGGTTGATACAAAAAATGTAATTTCTTTGCAAGTCTTTCCAAACACGAGCGTTATTTGAATTTGAAGAAATGTGAGTTCATAAAATCTCAACTACTATTTCTAGTCTATGTAGTTGGTTGAGATGGAGTTAAAGCAGATGAAAGAAAGGTGGAATCCATAAAAAATTGGCCCAGACAAAAAACTGTACATGATGTGAGGAGTTTTCATGGTCTATTTATATTCTATCATTGGCTTATACATCATTCAGCACTATTATGGCACCACAAACCAAGGATTGAAGCAATGGAGTTCCAATGAGGGGTAGAGCAACGGAGAAAAAATGTGACTTGCAACTGACTGGTTGGGCCAGTACGTTGGGCGGTTGCGTAATCACTGTAAATGATATTTTTGTTATGGGAAACCCTTTACGAATGAATAATAAAGATAAATATTTAGTGAGAGAGAATAAATACATAATGATTTACGTGAAAACCCCTTAAAGGGAAGAAAACTCACGGGAAAACTTTTGAGATTCTTTTGTATTTCGTGTAGGTATGTGCCTCTTAGGTTTGTGTAGTGTTACATATGCTTCTATTTATACATGAATGTGATAATAATAAATATCCTTAGGATGTTACAAGATTTAGGGGATCGATAGATATTTTCAAGGAATATTTTCTCTGATGCTTCACTTCACAACCATTTGATTGATCTAATGACTTTGATTGGTTTCCTTAGATTGCCACGTTGACAAGCCATGTACTTTCGTCTGACTGGTCTGCTCCTTCATAACTGCCTAATTGATTCTACAATTCTCGTGTTATCTTTTCTTCGATTGAGTCTTGATCCAGTTCTTGCCACATGTAATGTGATGATTTTGACTGTACATTGACCCTCATTAAACTCAACATAATTTTATTTATTGAGGTGTAATGTTTTGTCTTTTCTTATTCTAACATACATCTGTCCGTTTGTGTTCTCTCTAGCTTCCTGGAGACATGCTCGTTTTAGTTTTCTTGTTTGCTGCCAGTGGTGACTTCTCCTTTTCTTTCCGTCGTTATGTTCTTCTATTCCTATTTACAAATGTGTTGCGGTTGTTGAGCAAATTTTTGTCAGTTTATTGTTGATGATGATTACTTCTTCTTCATGTGCTGTTACGCCTTCCTGTTCCCATTTACAAGTATTTCTTTGGAACACACAAAATATTTTTTTTCAAGCAGCTATTTGACATGTGGTTATTGACCTTCTTTGTTGAGGATGCTGCTGTCAACCCATCTGTGGAAGATGTTTCCGCTGATGCAACCATATTCTCTTGTATCTTTTTGTAATTTTCCTTTCTTCAAGACTTAGCAAATTTTTTCTCGTTTTTATCTGTGTAGCTCTTTTTCCTTTATCACTTCTTCTGTTCATAGGAACTCGTTTGTTTGAAGATGACTACTAGTTTTCTTTACTATAAGCTCATTGGTAGAGTTTTCTCATTCTTTTACTAGGGGCTCATTGATAGAGTTTCTCCCGTTTCTTCATTTTTCTTTTCCTTCTCTCGTATGTTGAGATATGTGGCAAGAATGTTGTACAAGAATAATAACATAATAATTTACTAAAATGAGCAAGCAATGAGTGTACCGTTTTATAATTTCATGGTAGGGGTTTGATGCCCCACGTTCATTAGTAGAGTTTCTCCCGTTTCCTTTGCTACGGGCTCCTTGGAGAGTTCTCCCATTTTCTTATATACGGGCTCTTTAAAGAGTTTCTCTTGTTTCCTTAATTTTCTATTTTCCTTCTATTGTTTTGTATTTTCTCATTTGTACTTCTGCTTCGATCAATTAGAATCACTCTGTTTGTGCAATTTTTATTCTATTGAACTCCCTTTTAGTTGTACTTCATTAAAAATTTAGCAAAACTTAGGGATCAAAACCAGTAACTGTGCCGACTTCAAACTTTCAACGGAATCCGTTCTTAAATACTTAGGAAACTTTTGGTCCAAGATCTCTTGAGAATAACTGTTTCTTTCTGGTTGTGAAATCTGTTCCCGAGGATAAGACTTTAGTTTCCTTTAGAGGTAATGGCTTATAGTCTGCCCCTCATAATGACTTAGGTTCAAATAAAGAATCATGGCCTCGTGTTCATTCTGACTAAAAGACTTAAGTTCAAATAAAGTACCATGACCCCGTTTTCACTTTGATATGGACTTACGAACTGTCAATTTTCTTTTGAGATGAGGATTTAGGTCCAAATAAAGAACCATGAACTTGTTTTCATTTTGAGAGAATGACTTAGGTTCAAATAAAGAACCATGACCCTGTTTTCACTTTGATAGGGACTTATGAACTGCCCGCTTCCAATAACTTAGGTTTAAATAAAGAACCATGCTCTAGTTTTCATTCTGAGAGAACGACAAAGGTCCAAATAAAAAATAATGACCCCGTTTTCACTTTGAGATGGACTTATGAACTTCCCATTTTCTTTTGAGATGGCAACTTAGGTTCAAAAAAATAATCATGGTCCCATTTTCATTCTAAGAGAAGGACTTAGGTTCAAATAAAGAACCATGACCCTGTTTTCACTTTGAGGGGACTTACGAACTGTCCACTTCCAAGGACTTAAGTTCAAATAAAGAACCATGACCTAGGTTTCACTCCAAGAGAAGGACTTAGGTTCAAATAAAGAACCATGACCCCGTTTGTGCTTTGAGAGAGATTTACGAATTGCCCGTTTTCTTTTGAGATGAGGACTTAGGTTCAAATAAGAAACTATGATCCTGCTTTTATGCATTTAGGTGTTTGTTAGAGCTTCTCGTCCCGTTTCCACCTTATTTGATTTTTCCCATTTTCTCATACTTCTTAATTTTTCACATTTTAGAGAGGGCTTATTCCGCTCTCAAGGGATTAGGCCATAAGCTCACAGACATTTTGATTTTGACATTTTAGAGAGAAGGCGTCCCCACTCTTAAGGGCTTAGGCCAATAGACCGCCGACCTTTGGTTTCCACATTTTAGGAAACAGGTTCCCCCTTCCCAAGGGTTTAGGCTACAAGACCACCGACCTTTGGTTTTCACATTTTAGGAAACAAGTTTCTCCGTTCCCAAGGGCTTAGGCCACAAGAACCCCGACCTTTAGTTTTCACATATTAGAGAACAAGTTTCTCCGCTCCCAAGGGCGTAGGCCATGAGACCGCCGACCTTGTTTGTTGCGGCAGAGAAGAGAGGTAGAGAGTTGACACAAAATATTTACCTTATAAGTTCGGGTCAACTTTGCTTTTAAGTAGTCTTCACGTATCATGCCATGTAATTGGCTTCCAATTGACGTAGTATAATTTCCAAAATTATCTGTTTTACATATTCTCTCTTCCTGAACAATCTTGATGAAAATTATTATAACTTTTATTCGGGAGCTCCGAATCAAGTTTTGCAAAATTATTCAAGAAATAGACATCCATATCTTTTTAAAAATATATAAGTTGGTATATAATACTATCTAAGTCGCTACATTTTAAAATTTAAATGTGAAAAGCATGAATATGTTTACTTTCGTGAACAACACCAACGAAAACTATCATTACTTTTGATCGAGAGCTCCGAATTAATTTTCGTAAAATTCTACAAAAGTAGACTTCCCTATATTTCTGATGAAATAATTTTTGTCATGTAATTTCCTTCCAACATTTTCAATTTCAGTTTTCATTTCCATTCTCATTTTTAATTTCCATTCTCATTTTCATACTCATAGCTATTTCTGTTTCTGTTGTCATTCATGTAGTTGATGTCGTACCCATTTTTCGTACTCATAACCACTCTTGTTGTCACAATTTTTCCATTCTCATCGTCAAGACATTCCGTTTTCCGCTGTCAGGACATTTCTTTCCCGTTCTCAAGATATTTCTTTTCCGTTGTTAAGACAATTCCTTTCCCTTTCTCAAGGAAGTCCTTTTCTCTGCCGTCGAGACGTTTCTTTCCCGTTCTCAAAACTTTTCCATTCTCAAGACGATTCCTTTCCCTTTCTAAAGACATTTATTTTCCTTTCTCAAGATATTTCTTTCCCGTTCTCAAGCCTTTTCCCGTTGTCAGAACATTTCTGTTCCCGTTCTCACGAAGTTTCATTCCCATCGTCAAGAGAATTTTATTCCCGTTGTCACGACGTCTCTGTTTCCGTGGGAACGACCTACCTATTTCTGTCGTCATGACATTTCCGTTCACATCATCACGACGTCTCCGTTCTCATAATCAAGACGTCTCCATTCTCGTTGTTTGTTCATATTTTATTTTCTTACACTTTTGCATATAGAACAGGAAAGAACTAGTCTTCAAAAAACAATACACAGATAAAAGTTCATGTTTTCGTTCATCAACAGTTAAGGGATTTATTTCTTTTTTTAGCTTTAGAAAAGCTTATATTCAAGATTTGAATTTAAAATTTGATTTGATTTTGAAATTTAAAATTTAAAACAATCTTATCATCATAAGCTTCAAATAAGATGTTTCAAAATTCAAAACATGACTTAAAATTTGAATTAGAATTCAAATTCAGGATAATCTTATCAAAGTAAATTTTAGATAAGATATTTTATTGTTCAACATACGATAATTTTATCATTTTAGATAATGTTTCAAAATTCAAAATGTAATTTAAGATTCAAATTAGAATTCAAAATTCATAAAAAGTTTATCATGTAAGATATGCATCAAATTGATTTAACAAATTTTTGTACGACATTTTCAGATCTATTCGTCTTCCACATTTTTTTTAATGTAAGAAATTATGATAAGAATACGGAAAACATGCTAATAATATGAAAGAAATGAGTTGACCACTTTTCTATTTTCGGTTCTGTAGTCATTTTTATTTCTATTTCAGTTTTGAGTTTCGTCTCGCTGTCTTTTCCGTTCCTGCTTCCGGTTCTACTTCCGTTTCCACCTTTTCTTTTGTTTCTAATTTCTCTTCCATTTTTTCTTCCGCTTCCGTTGTTGAGGGAGCGTTCGATTTGGTTTTGAGAGTTTTGAAGGGGATTTCTCGAGTTTTTCTCTCGCTCTCAACGAAAGCACCAAAATGTATGATTTTTTCGGTATGGGGAACTCTTTATGAACGAATAATAAGGATAAATATTGAGAGAGAGAATGAGAGAAGAAAGACATAATGATTTACATGAAAAACTCTTAAAGTGAAGAAAGATCACTGAAAAGCTTTTGATTTCTCTTGTATTTCGTGTAGATGTGTATTTTTACATATGCCTCTATTTATACATAAATGTGATAATAATAAATATCCTTATCTGTTACAAGATTTAGGGGATTGATGGATATTTTCAAGAAATATTCTCTCTGATGCTTCCATTCACAACCGTCTGATTGATCTAATAGCCTTGATTGATTTCCTTGTATTGCCACATTGGCAAGCCGTGTACTTTCGTCTGATTGGTCTTCTCTTCATAACCGCCTAGTTGACCCTACAATTCTCATTTTTATCTTTTCTTCGATCGAATTTTCGATCTAGATCATGTCACATGTAATTTGAGAATTTTGACTGTTTAAGCACGATAGGCGGTTGGTTCGTGGTCGGTGCTAAATAAAGGATGAAGATGATGTATTTTGGAGTTTCTGGTATCAATTGTTTTAAATGTATTTTTTATCATAAAAATAAATTTTCCTTAATATATAATAGATAGATGAGAAAAGATCATTCTTGCAGCTGACTTTTTTAACGACTTCATCAAGTAATGAATTCCAAAACAAACCTCCCCCACAAGACGAAACCTCTCTTCTTACGAATGAAATCATTATTTTTAAGAATCTTAATCAAAACTAAAGAAACATTAGGTTTCTGCAATCACAATAATGTTGGACTCTACATTTTCTGTTACCATAGAAAGTTAATTGTATAACAACTTATACTTTTTCATTTCTTTCTCCCTTCATTCCTGAATCAGGATTGATGTTTATACCTTTTCATTTCTTTCTCCCTTCATTCCTGAATCAGGATTGATGTTAAGAGCCGTTTGGTTCGCGTAATCTAGAATGATTATCACAAGTTAATTATTGATAATTTGATTGCGCGCAATACCATTGCTTTCAAAATATGATTGTCATGTTTAGTTATGCATGGTAATCTATTATGTGATGACTAATAATTAATGATCGTTATATTTGGTACATGTTAACTTTTATTGTAAATTTGTGTAACTAACAGAAAGTCACTTAAATGCCATTTTAGTTATATATTATCTAAAAAAATTTTGTGGACGATTTTAACATTAATTTTTTTAATTGATTTTAATTAATTTTTAAGTAAACTAATAATGCTAAACTAAATTTAAAAAATATTCTAATCAAATTGATAAAATAAGAGATATAATAAAAAATATTTTCATGTGAAATTTTAACATTAATTTTAATTAATTTTTATTAATATTTAAATAAATTAATATTGCTAGAATAAATTTTAATGAATTTAATTTCAATTAAATTAATAAATGAATTTTTATTAATATTTTAATTAAAGTAAAAAAATAAATTAATAAAATGAAATTTAAATTAATATTTAAGTAAATTAAACGTTGGACTAAATTTAAAAAGATAATTGTAATTAAATTAATAGAGAGATATGATAAACAAATATTTTTACATAAAATTTTAACATTAGTTTTAATAATTTTTTATTCATATTTAAATAAATTAATAACATTAAAATAAATATTAATAAAGTTAATTTTTATTAAATTAATAAAATGAGAGAGAAAGTATGATAATAATATTTCAATGAGGGTAATAAAATAATTTTGTTTGATATTAGAATTACAATGATATTGTAAATTAAGATTATTTTCATTTATTTTGCAATTCAATTAACTAAAAAGATTGCAAATTAGGATTGTGCTCTTATTTAATGATTATTCAAACAAACATAATAAATTACAAAAATATTATTAAATAGGATAGCGCGAAACAAACTAGACCTTAAAATCAATCACTATCTTATAACAATTGCAATTTTCTTACTTCAAGTGAAAGACATGTTTTTCCTTAGTTAAAATTTAATGAAATTGAGAAATATGATGATTAGAACTCACGATCTCATATAATAGGTGAGTGAACTTAATCATTATATCAACTCATTTTATCATTCGTCTTTAATTTTCTTTTACCTAATGATATTCAAATTTGAGAGTCTAGCAATAATAAGTTCGTATCATCGTAGCAGGCCAGAATTTACCAAACAAATAATTAAGCATGACATGTTCACATCTCTGTTTTATTAAACAAAGAAGTCAATTTAATATGTTAAATAATATAATTCTGTCACTAAAGTGAATATGATGTCATAAATATTTTATTGTGAAGATATCTTCCCTAATGTTATGTGCATAGAAATTTATTTTCCGAAGCTTGTTGCAACCGGCAGCTAAAAAAAAGAAAAAAACATAAGAGACGCAAGTTGCAATTAAAAAGAAATTTATTTCATAGTGGTTGTCTCTGGAACATAAATCAAACCAATCGAACTAGAGAACATCACATCCATGACATCGATTTGTTTAATTTTTAAAATTAACAGAATCACATAAAATATTTCGAAATTTTTCATTAAGTTTCAAGCCATCTAAAATGATTTTGATATTAATTGAAATTGTGATATAACTTTATTAAGGCGCTTTTCATTAATCTATAGAATAAATGAATATCATTTAGTAGTGTTCTGCATGATATAACATAATCTCACAATACATCTATATAAAATAATTGTAAGATAATTTAATTCATCATTCAAGATTGTTTTGTCATATTAATTATAGATTACTTCTTATTTTTTAGGCAATTCAATTACGTTTTCACGATGTAAATTATGATCATCAGTTAATTAAGATTAGTTCAAATTCAACATCAAAAAATTATCATCTAGGATTGCAGTTAGGATAACAACTAGCAAATGGGACCAAGACACAACCTACTAATAATTTCATTTTTAAATGTTAAGATGCTAGTATTATTTAGAGGTTGTCTGATAGTCATAGTTGTATAAACAAAATAATGAATAGAGAATAAAAGAAAGAACAAACTAAAGTATCGGGAAATTTTTGGCAACATGACTCAAATAGTCATACCGTAAATGCACCTCATCTTAGGCATATTCGTATCCAAATGAGAAACAATATTTTTGGCAACATGACTCAAATGAGAGTCGTGTAATATAATATGAAGTGTCCAAGACTTACGTAATATGAGATACTCAAGATGACGTACTTCAAATGTGTTACATTTATTCAATTTAGGTCATCTATATTTAAAAATAATGTACATTATTCATGTGTACTTAATCTATTCCATATGCATTTCTTTTGAATAACTTGATACCATTTCGTTAGCAAGACTCCTAAAGTAATTGCAAAAGATAGCACGTGCTATTTAAAATTGCAATAAAATAAAAATAATAACTAATAAATAGTTTTTCATGTTCTTTTTTTTTTGTCAAATTAATTCAGTTTATTTGACAAAAAAGTAATGCAGTTCTTCATGTTCATTCCACAGTATTTCAGCGAAAATTTGAGGAGTTGACTACTCTATATGGCTATATCTCCGTTACCCAGTTACCCACTACATTTCTTTTGTGACTTCGTTACTTTACTTTGTGGATCAAGAGAGAATATAACTAGTTATGTCTAATATTAGTCATGTTTATAAAAGTTGTAATTTTTTACTGATGAGATAATTGATTAAATTTTAAATAATTAAGTGATGTGATAATTATTTATAAGTTATTTTCTTAAATCAATTTTAATATATTATCAAACATAACTTATAAATGACTATCGTATCACTTGATCACTTAAAATTTAATTAATTAATTGATTATTTTAAATTATTCTTTAATAAATGAAGAATTCAGATCAAGTATAATTAAAATAAAAAATAAAAAAATGCAAAAAAAGAAGCCTGACCTTTATTTTTTCCCAAGTTTCGCATCGAACGGACATGAGTCGACATCACTTTTTCCCAAGTTTCGCATCGAACGGACATGAGTCGACATCACCCCTCCGCGAACCTCCTATTAAGTATTACCCACATGGCCACGTGTGAGAAGTAAGATCCGATGATTTATTTTTCCTACTTTATTTGATGTGTACATATTTTTATTCTAAAAATTAATCCATTATTTGAAAAAACAATTAACGCATTGTATTTCTTTAATATATAATATTTTATCGTTCTTCAGTGTTGAGTCCTTACTTTACCTTTAAAATAAGCAAGACAACCAAACACTCTCTCACATTCCCAAACAACCCAAACACAGAGCAAAAGCAGAGGAAGCTCTGAAATGGAGAAGATAGAGCACAAAATCATACCCACAAATGGGATTAACATGCATGTAGCATCCATAGGAGAACGCCCAGTTATTCTTTTCATCCATGGATTCCCAGAGCTTTGGTACACCTGGCGTCACCAGCTCCTTTCCCTTTCTTCCTTAGGCTACAGAGCCATAGCTCCAGACCTCCGTGGTTACGGCGACACCGACGCGCCGCCTTCACCTACATCCTATACTGTCTTTCACATCGTGGGTGACCTGGTTGGGCTACTTGACGAATTGGGTATTGACCAGGTTTTCCTGGTGGGCCATGATTACGCCCAGAAACCCTAGAGTAAAAACTGTGGACGGTTTCAGGTCTTTGCTTGGCGATGATTTCTACGTTGTCAGATTCCAGGTGAGAAAATTTCTGTTTTCAGTTTTCATTTTGAATTCACAATTGAATGATTGCATATACGAGATCCATTTTAGATTGTGATAAATGATGGATTATCTCTCGTTGAGTGGGAACGAAGCATGATCCCGTGTTTTTACGTTTATTACAAGATTGATTGTCTTTTTCGAGTTGGTCGATTCGTTTGTCTTAGTTTTATTGTCGGTCAATTTTCAATGTGTTAAAAGAACTACACTTTCACTATTTGGCACTTTTCTTATATGGAAGATAAAATAATAATAGAAATAATAGATCTCTCTCTCTTTTTTTGTCTTTTATTCCGTGTTTTGGGATTGATTACCTAAAGCTATACTATATTTAGTGGGACTAAAAACTAAAAAGTGAAATAAAAAATTTCTCAAACTACCCTTTTTATTTTTATCTATCAAGTCAATATGCTGTTGCAATGAATGAGGAGATGCAATTATTTAAAATATAATAACTACAATTGTTATGGGCATTCTCTGACTACCAATAACGTGGCATCACGTGACGTGTTACGCTGAGAGGTTCACGTCACGAAAAAGATGTTAGGGCTCGACTTCTCTGAAGGAAACGGCCGACCTAACCTGGTCTCCAGATAGCTTGGGTTACATCGACCAGAGCAGGTGAAGAGCTGCAAGAATGAGGTATGTGAAAGAAGATCGGCTGACTCTCTACGTTAGCATCATCATTGATCATTGAAAGTAAAATTTCATGTGGTGTCCTCTTATTTGGCTCAAACGCCCATCAGGTTTAATCGTTATGATGGTGCGTCAAATCAACCCCCATTCAGTCACTTCCCACATTCAAACTTGACCAGAGACACATCAACATTTACTAAATATCCTTTTATGTCAGCTCAGAATACAAATGCATTAAATTCCACCCCTCACCCATCCAATAAGGATCAAGCGTTGCATCACTTGATCTTCTCCTACACGATTCCTCCCGACTAACGGTGTGCACGGGAGGGGACGTGACGATTTTTGGGATTTTTTGGGGACGGGACAAATTTCTTTTTGTCCCGTACTGTGTTGAGGGGAAAAATCGAGCATGGTGGGTATTTTGGGAAAACAATTTAAGGCTTAAAAATTAAAATTGGTTTAAAATTCAAAAGATTAAAATGTTACAAATAAAAAAATAAAGGGTTAAATTTAAAAACATAAGGGTAAAAATTAAAAAGAAATGGTCAAATTAAAAAATAAAAATTTAGACTATTTATAAAGAAATCAGGATGGGACGAGACAAGTCGGGACAAAATATTTTGTCTCGTGTTTCGTCCAGTTCTGCTCGGTTCGGGATGATTTTTCGGGACGGTTGCACACCTCTACTCTTGACAGACCTCAGGTATAAAGACCCCCTCCCAATCAAGAAAAGGGAATCAATTCTCCAATTAAGAATACTTGTCAGAATTTTACCAGATTACTGACTCAGGCATCAAGCGAGGAAACCACCCTTGGTTCCCCTCGTTCTTTGGTTCTTTGTTTATGTTTTCCAGATTTTCAGTCATAAGAGGAGAGCACTTGTAGTGTTAAGATTATCAGCATCAACAGTTGGTGCCGTATGTGGGGATGACATGAAAATCGTTCCTCTCTTTAAGATACTTAAGGCTTATTTCTCCTCCACGAAGAAAAAATTAGCTCGTCATCCTCATCCCAATCAGACGAAGTCGATGATGAGAGGGAGATCTTCCCTCTTTATCACCGAGAGAGGAATTCCTTACCGCTGTGGCGATCACATAGAGGAAAAAGGAAGATACAGCGGCCTCACTCTCTAAATTGACCAGGAAGGACATAGTAGCCCTCACTTCAATCGTGGCGACCTCTTACACACAAGGACCCTTCCGGCCACCCACAAAAATGACTCCTCTTGCAATAGAAAGACCAGTCAGCAATGTTGTCTTGTGTTTGGAGAGCAAATCGAACTGAACCGAACCAATTTGTCATTCACAATTCGGTTCAATTGGTTATTTGGGGGAAAATGAATTGAACCGAAAGTTTTCGTTCGCTCATCTGACGTACCAAACTGAACCGTGAATGACACATGAACCAAATTGAACCTAACCTAACAGAAAGTTCCGATTCTTTTCAATGACTCCGCAAGGTTGCAAAAAAAAATCCATTAAACTCAGTATTTCATGAACAATCCACATAAAGATAAACTTAAATTACAATATCCACAGAAAATAAGAAATCTCAGAATTAGTATAACTAAAATCAGTAAACAAATTCTTCAAAACACAAACCATTAGGGTTAAAAAATCAGTCAAACGTAAATTGCAAAATCCACTTAAATTACAAACAAATTAATGTTAACTAAAAACCATGATTCAAAACATTAGGGTTACTAAATTAGTAAAATTAAAATCATAGTAATCTCTAAAACTAAAAAAAATTAAGGCGATAAATCGATGAAATTAAAGACCAAAAAGTCTCCAAAACAAAAACCGTTACTCGAAGACAACATTTGTAACACTCATATCTGCTCGATTGTGGTAGCTTGAATGAGGGGCTAGGTAGAGAACGCCGGTGCGAGAGAGAGAGTCGTTGAACTCCATTGCGAGAGAGAGGAGAGCACTGCAAGTGGAGAAAAGGCAGAGTGAGAGGGAAGACGTCTGCGAGCGAGAGAAGATGGTTGCGAGAGAGAGAAGGTGACTGGGAGAGAAGAAGTGAGAGGGAAGCAGAGGGTGGAGCGGCTGAGGAAAAAGCTTTTCTAAGGTTTGTACGAATAGAAATGAGAGGGAAGGAGAGAGTACAAAGAGAAGAGAGAGAGAATGAGGGAGAGTACAAAGAGAAGAAAGAGAGAGGCATGCAACAGGTGAAAAGCTTTTTTAGGGTTTATACAAATAGTTTAGTGTGTGTATATATTATATAAGATTTATTTTATTTATTTTTTATAGGGTTTGTACAAATAGTTTAGTGTGTGAAATCACATGATGTGTTAAAGCAAACCAAACTTACGGTTCAACATAAATATTGAACCAAGGTAACTTATAAAACCGACCCAACCAACCATTTTCAGTTCGGTTCGGTTCGGTAACAATTTTTTCACCATAGTTTTGATTAGGGAAGGCAATACCGGTGACCGTAAGATAGAGGGGCGAGTTATATATATATATATATGAAATTTTGGGTCATTTTGTAGGTTGATAGAGAGAAGCTTTAGATCAAAGGAAGAGAACTTTGGTTGTTTGATTTAGGGGTATTCATGGTTCTTGTTGAACCTAACCGCTCGTGAAAAAAGAATCGAACCAAACTGAAATTTTTGGTTCGATTCCTATGTTCAACATTAATAATAAAAAATAAAATATTTTAAATATTTTCAAAGGATATTATTGAAAAAAATAATAAGAAACTAAATTTTGTTTTGGTTCCGTTTGATATGGAATTATATATAAAAAATAAAAAATAAATAAGAAGAGATTCAAGTTTCGATTTGGTTCAGTTTGGTTCGAAAACTATTGAAATTTTGAACCGAATCAAAATTTCAATTTCTTTAATTTTGATGAACCGAACTGAACAAAGAACTGACCGAATTGATCAGTTTTTCTTTGGTTCTGTTCGATCGATTCGGTAATAAAATTTTCACACCTAATTTGATTTTTGTGAAAACCGATGGCAAGGGCGAGAGTCAGAGATAAAGTGACAAAGAGGTTGAAGAGGAAGATGAGTTTAGAACGTCTAGATAATGGGTTTGGAAGATAGTTATCTTCTCTCTTACTGCTACCAAACTACCCCAACCTAAGAATCTTCCCTTCGCATTAGGGTTAGGAAAATTGTTTCAGAAAGAATCTTGAGAGTGAAAAAAATAAAATAAAGATCTTTTGGTTTCTTTAACGAAATAAGAATCTTTTAACGTAGTAGAAGATTAAAATGTTTCACGCTAGATCTTGGTCTAGTAAAAAACTTCTGTTTGTTCATGTGTAATATTTTGTCATTGAAATTTATACTCGCTAGATCATGGTATAGTAGTCACGAATTTCAACCTAAAATTTTTACACTAAAGGGCGGCTTAGTATTTTCATTTATAAAATGTTGAGTTTTGTAAAAAAAAAATTAAAGAGGTGTCTTAAAAGTCACTTTTTTTCTTTTACAAAATTTCTCCTGGCGTCATTACAGAAATGGCATGGTGAAGGGTGAATAGGTCTCCTACGAAAATTAAAAAGGTTAAGTGGAATATTACATAGATTTCACCGAAATATTTAACGAAGGATGCAAGCCTCCTCTATGGGGAGGGTTAAAGTTTCTTCAGGGAATTTTTTTAATAATTTTTTTATTCTTTTCTTAAAATTTAAATAAAATATAATATTTTTAAATACGTGACAATTTATGATATGAATGAGTACTGAATATTCAACACTGCAGGTGTACTGAATATTCAACACTGCAGGTGTACTGAATACTTTCTCATTTTCTAGAGTGTTAATATCTTTTAATGACACCAAGTGGGAGCATTTTTCTATTTTTTATTTAAAATTTTTGAAAATTGTAGTTATTTAATTGATAACACGTGCGATGCACATGTGATACATCTAATATTAAGAAAAGTAGTAGAATGAAAATAATAATTCAAAGCACAAAATGATAAATATGCAAGGAAATAAAAGAACAAGAGATACAGAACTCCGAGCATAATGTGGTTCGACAATATGTTTACGTTCGCGGGACAGCAACAACAAAAACCTCTACTGATAAAATAATGAATAAAAAGAGGTACAAATTTTCAAGAACGTCACTTGAAGGAAACCCCCTCTCACACTTGTTTTGCTACGTACACAACTACAACTTGACACTCTCAGCTTGGAGTGGGTACTCTTCAATGAAGATAAGAAATGTTTCTCTCAAAGTGATGACGGAATGAGCAAATTACCTTTCCTTATATGGGCTAGGGAGAACCCTCTAGATAACTTCATTAATTCTCTATTCACTCACCTACTCAAATGATTTTTGAACCTTTCAGATACATCTTGGTCATGTACTTCAAAATTAATCTAAAATCATTAATATGTTCTAAAAAAGCCCAATATTTGATGGGAGTCCAAAAATATTATTTATGAACATTATTTTATTTGATATGCATATTTTACATCTGCGTTGATTGATTTGATTGATGGAAATGATTACAATTAATATAATGTTCTCTTTGTGATGTAAGAACCAGGAGAGGCGGAAGAGACCTTTGGTTCTATTGATACGGCTGTAGTAATTAAGAAATTCCTAGCATATCGTAGTCCCCTTCCACTGTTAATACAGAAGGGAGACGTAGGTCTTGAAGGACTTGCAGCTCCAGATACTTTACCCTCCTGGTTATCTGAACAAGATATCACTTACTTCGCCACCAAATTCCGCCATACGGGCTTCACTGCCGGACTTAACTACTATTGAAATTTGGACCTGTATGTTCTAGCTACGTCTTCCTTTCCCGTTATAAAACCTGACTAAATTAAGTACGGTTAATTGGAACTAATCCGGCTACGTAAATAACTTATTGTTGCAGAAACTGGGAGCTCACAGCCCCTTGGACTGGCGCAAAAATCAAAGTACCGGTGAAGTTTATTGTAGGATACCTGGATCCCAACTATCACCTACCCGGCGTGAAGGAATACATACACAATGGCGGCTTCAAGAAATACGTGCCATTATTGGAAGAAGTAGTTGTAATAGAAGGAGCTGCTCATTTTATCAACGAAGAGAAGGCTGATGAAATCAATGCCCACGTATATGATTTCTTTAAAAGGTTTTAATCTCCACCGGCGTATGAGAATGCCGTTTGTCCCCCTGTTATGCAACATTTTAATTTGAGGGATGTGAATTATAATACCTGAACACATTCTGTCTTTGTTAATGTTAATAATGAAATTAATGTTTTGTTTTGAAGTGTCTATTCGAGACCTAATTAAATTTGATTGCATTTTGAAGCTTCACTCACACCAAAGTTCATTGCTTTTGTAGATTATATTCAAGAAACGGAACTTTCTATATGCATTCATCAAGTCTGAAACTTTTGGGAAAGACCCTTTCTTTCTTTTTGGATTCGAACAAGATGAACTTGAATTTGTATAGCATACACCAAATAGTCTAACAGGTCATTTTTGAAGAAAATAAAGGGATCATTATTAGGGTGAATTCTTCTGTAACTAAATTATATTTTATGATGACCCTAGTTTTAGTGTTAGTTCAAACTGATCATATTAAAAAATTTCTTCTATGTGATCCGGTGTTTTATCCTCACCAATTTTATAAATGCGCAGTCTGACTTACGAGAGAGCGATGTCTTTTAAAGTCAATTTTATCTCTTTTAACAAAAGACAGTGTTGTGATGATGATGAAGATTGGGTTAGATGATGAGGAAGTTACAGAGGCGTTAGTTCGGTTGGAATGTCTTAATGTACCTACTGATTTTTGTTACCAACAATCTTATAAAAAATAAAAAATAAAAACTATGGAAATACTTTTTTGTGAAATCCAAGTTTCCTTTCCAAACTTATAGGTAATCCAAATTATAAGTGAGCCAACTTTTTTTTTTGTCAAAAGAAAAATTTATTTAACAAAAAACAACTACAGATACACAGTACAATGGGTATATCCCATGAAGACGAACAACAAGACCATAAGGATGGTACAAGGAAAACAACCTAGGAAGCAAATGAAACCCTAGATCCATCTATCTAGTAAAGCAGAATCTAGGTTGACATTTTTTAGGGTCTTAAGAAAAAGAAGTCTGTCCCTAATCATTCTTAAGATATTTTCAAAATTAAAGGAGAATCTAAGACTTTCGCTAAAATCTATAGAAGCCAAGGATGAAACCCTCCCAAGAAGAAACATTGCGATGTAAGTGACATCTCCTCAGCAACTCCATTATAATACTGTTAGTAACTTTACATTCAAAGAAAATGTGAGCCACTGATTCTAGACGTGAGGAGCAAAAAACACAAGCCATCCAAGCTGAACTACACCATTGAGACACACGATCTTCGATGGAAAGTTTATTAAGACAGGCAAGCCGTGTAATAATTGTGTACTTGAGGATGTGACAAGAAAACCAAACCAGAGAAGACCAAACAACTTTCTGTCATTGCTACAACAGTGTTGGGTAAGTTACACTAATAGAAAGAATACCAGATGAAGTTGCTCTCCGGATCCAAGAACAAGGCTGATGAGCATTAGGTGACCCAATATCAATGTTGAAGCCCCTATAAGTCGAAATAGAGGCAAGACTGTGGCTTGGCCAGTGCCACATACCATTTTTAATCATATATGAAATGGGAGTGTTTAGAGGCAAACTTGTGCTAAAAACCAAATTTTTACCTCCAATAGAATACAAAACGCCCATCGGGTGCCATGGCTAAGTGAACAGTGCTATATTGGACCCATCACTAATTTGAGGAGTACCAAAGCATGCCATTTTATCCCTAATCTTATGAGTTTTCTCTGAGACCAGGAGGGGTCAGCATATATTTTTATAGTGAACATGGAGTGCTTCTTCAACAGATTATGCTTGTGTCATGCAATCCACAAGGAGTCTTTGGCAGTGATAACAAACCTCCAAAACTGTGCCAACTTCCTTTCTCGAATGAATGAACTCTCAATTTTTAGTAATACAAATTTTTTTAGAGTGTGTAAATGGTGAGTCATGTCTTTGAGAGTAACATATCAAAGGGAACATGTGGTGTCTAAAGACAGGTCCATGTGACACTAATGTGGCATAACGTTTATTGGTGTGTGATATTGACAAAATAACGTCTGTAAAGGACGCTATTGTTTTATAAAGGTGGCGACTCCATTATATGAAATTAGGTATTAAATGTTGTAATTCGTCTTTGAGTTTAGTGACAAAGATTAGAAGGTCTTTTCTTGCCTGAGAACAATCCGAGGGCTGTGCTCTGGTAGGATTAGGACAATGTTTGCTACACCGTGTTGGAAAGATCTCTTTGAAGGATGTAGCCACCTTACGAGTCTTGGAAGTGCCTCCTTTGTGCCACCCGGGAAAACTTCGGGCGCGGCTCCAAATGCCACTCCGGGGGGAACCGCGGATGTGCTTCCCATGCCACCCTAGAAGGAACCCCGATGGTGGCTCTCTATGTCACCACGAGGGGAATCCCGGGCCCTACTCCCCATGCCACTTGGGGTAACACCGATGGTGGCTCTCTATGCCGCCACGGTAGAACCCCAAGCGCGGCTCCCCATGCCATCCTAGGGAAACCCGAGGGTGGCTCTCCATGCCACCACGGGGGGAACCCCAGGCGTGGTTTCCCATGCTGCCACGGGGGAACCCCAGGCACAGTTTCCTATGTTGCATCATTTTAGGGATGTGATACATTTTAGGCATGGTGTCATATTTTTAGTGTGTGACCACGTTTTGAGCGTGACTCTTATTGGTGCCAGTTTCTGTCTGGACACGCGTTTGGCATATGGTTGTAAATGATGTGCGTGTGATCCCCACTTGACCCTATCTATAAAAAGGGTCTCTAGCACCATTATTAAGGCAATAACTTCTCATCAATCCTGAGATCAAACACTGAGGATATTCTCTCCTCTAGTTTCTCACCTGCCTTAGAGTCTTAAAAGTATTTGTCACATTCCAACGGCCGCCTAAGGTTGCTTGTCCTTCATCCTCCGACCACAAACTCTCACGTTCCCAAGTATACTTAGCATAGACTAAATCACTCATACACACATCACCCTAAACCCCAAAATATTTTGACGACTCCGTTGGGGAGTGATCTGTTAGCCACCTTCTTCTTTCTTTGAGTATGATTGGACGTAGTCGAATCACGAGAGCTTCTTCTCATTTGGAAGGAGAGAATGTTAACCAAACTATTGAGAACCATGACATGGAAGACGCTACTTCCAGGGGGAGAATAAATCTCCCCTCCGTTACTCCTGCTACAATGACGGCGACTGAGCATACTAACACCATGAGAGAGCTCCAGGCCTCTAGTACTGAGATTCATACCCTTCTGAGTACATTGACCGCTCTCCTCGCTCGTGCTCAAAACCCTCTTCCACCACCGCCTGTCACTCATATCATCCCTCCTCACGTGGTAAACTAGATTGACACCGACAAACAGATTCTAGTTGTAAATCCGGGGGGGCTCGTCCGGGTCTGGAACGGTAAAAATAGTGAACAAAATGTGGGTCACTCGAGTAACCCTACCAATGTTATCATTCCACCAACAACATTCCTTGCACCCTTCACACGTCCCATACCGGTACATGACGTCCTGATCGATGGCACTAACACGGTCCTTTCGTTACCAAAAAAACACTGCAAATGTGTTGGAAATGGAGCGCGCCAGGGCCTCTATGAGCGGTACGATTGTGGACTTTCACCTCATTACCCATGTGAGCTGGTCATGATGCCATACCTATCTGATTATGTGCCTCCGGATGTTTGCAAGTATAATGGGAAGGAAGGATGTGCCAGAGAGCACATTGTGTGTTTTATTGATGACTTAGGACTATACGAATATGATGAGACCATGAGGCTGAGGGAGTTCTCGAAGTCACTTATTGAACGAGCGTATACCTGGTATACCAACTTGGCACCAGAATCGATCTCGAGTTGGCCGTACATGGTCTCGACCTTCATGACCAAGTTTTTCATGTCTAAAGAAAAAATGAGCATTTTGGAGTTGGGGCGCGAGCCTCAGAGGAAGGATGAGGATCTTATGACTTTTGTCAAACGGTTAAAGGACAAAGCACTCGTCTGTCATGAAGAATGGAATGAGGATGCTCTCGTAAAGATGCGCACCAGTGGGATGCTTAAGGAGTATATGATGCATCTGCAGAACTTGGATATCACTACATCATCTCATTTCAATGTTACCGCTCAACGCACTAACACTTCATTGCCCAAGATGAAGGCCACAGAATAGGGAGAGCGTGGGGGGGGCGTGCATGGAAACCCGCGAGATACGCACCCCAATAGTAATGGAGCAACTTGAGGGGTGGGGTGCTAAATGGAACAAGAGTGAGAGGGATGCTCTGCGCCTTTCCCATGCCCTATAGACAAAGTAGAGGCGTTGTTGGACGTCTGAGTCAAGGATAAGGTCGTACGGAGGCCCTGGATGGATAGATTGCCCACAAGAGAGGAAAGACGGTCGGCTCGTTACTGTAGCTTCCATAGGGACACCTCCCATACAACAAAGGACTGTAAAACTTTGAGGCAGATTTTCCATGATAAATTCAAGAAGGGGGAAATCATTTCAGATGATGCAGATGCTGTGGTGAACCAACCATTCCCACTGCATGTTAGCGCGAATATGATTAGTGTGATAAGAAGTCCTTCTTCATCTTGAGGGACCGTGGTGGATGAGGAGGAAGAGGAAGAAGGCATGCACATGGAGACAGATGCCACCTTCATAGAATCGTTACTGCGAACGAGAGTTTGCAAAAACTTTTTTAACACGTTGGAGATGGACCAAGAGGCACGTCGCCAAGTGATACAGACAGTGGTTAATGTCTCTGAGTAGAGCAAGGCAAGGGCACAATGTTACTTCTCTCAGCCGCCCTTAGGAAGGATAAGAATGAATGAAGAAGGTGCCATCACTTATACCAATGTAGACCGCATGGTTAGGATAGTAGGGCATGACCTCCCTTTGTATGTCCAGGAATTGATCAATGGGATGCAAGTCAGGGGGGCCCTCATTGATAATGGGTTCATGATTAACGTAATATCACTCGCCACCTTTTGAGCTGAGGGTATACCTGAAATAAGATTATTTAAACAATATATTGTCATTACAGGTTTCTCATCGTCACCCATTAGAACGTTAGGGTATGCGAATGTTGAGGTGCATGTTGGACCAATCTGCACTACGAACTGTTTGCATGTCACCGAGTCTGAGACCATCTATCACATTTTGTTGGAAAGGCCTTATATTGATGATCATGAGTGCGTCCCATCTACACTGCATCAATGTATCAAGTCCATGTTGAAAGAGAAGGATATCCCCATTGTGGCAACGAAAGCGTCATTTGACGAAACTGAAGCTCATCTAGCAGAGGCCATACTATTTGATGAGATTGCTTCCACTTTAACGGTTGCCCCGAGAAGGATCACTGCTGTCACTTTGGTGAAGTGGGAAGATAAACGTGGCAAGGCTAAGGTGATAGGGGCCAGCGAAGTAGTCATCCGGGTGACGATACCAAACGGTAAAATGGCGTATAGATTGTGATGGTACGCGGGATCATGGGAACACCCTGATCCCCTCGACAGTGTGACAGGGGAAATAATGTCAGAGGAGGCATTCGTGAAGCAGCAAGGGCTTACCAATTGGACCTACGTGATGAACTACGAAGTGCGGGAAGAGCCTCCGAAATCAATACCTTCGCCATCACCAGAGGAGATGGAGGAAGTCTTCCTCGATGGGGAAATAGCACGACGACCTATTTTCCTGGTGAAAGGGCTTGTCTAAAGATCAAAGAGAGAGCCTACTGACCTTACTTCTGAAATTCCAGGACATTTTTTCTTGGTCATACTTGGAGATGCCGGGGCTGGATCCCACCATGGTAACACATAAGTTGGGGGTTTCCGCAATGTGCAACCCTTTCAAGCAGCCACCTCTGCACTTTTGCCCCAAAGTAGAGTTGCAGATAAAGTCTATGAGGTCGATAGAGCACCTCACCTGGCTGGCCAACATTGTACCGGTGAAAAAGAAGAACGATCAGATATGGTGTTGTGTTGATTTGAGAGACTTGGATAAGGCATGCCCGAAAAATGATTTCCCACTGCCCAATGTAGAAGGCTTAGTAGATGCCATAGCGGAACATGAGATATTCTCATTCATGGATGGTTCAGTGGGTACAACCAGATAATGATGGCTCTGGGAGATGCCGAGAAGAGTACTTTTATGACTCATTTTAGAAACTTTTACTATGTCATGATGACGTTCAGACTGAAAATGTCGGGTCTACCTACCAGAGCGCAATGACGGTGGTCTTTCACGACATAATTCATGGCTTCATTGAAGACTATGTAGATGATTTGGTTGTTAATTCTAAGGTGGCGAGCCTGCATCTCAAACACCTTAAGAGCATTTTTCAAAGATGCAAAAAGTACAAGCTCAAGATGAATCCATTAAAGTGCACCTTCGAGATACCTCGCGGCAAGTTTTTATTGTTCTGTGTGCATCAATGCAGTATAGACATTGACCAGTCAAAAGTGCGAGCCATCAGGACATGCCACCGTCATGGACAGTGAATGAGCTCAAATCTTTCTTGGGAAAAGTTTCATATGTACGTCGTTTTATCCCTGCCTTGGTATAGTCAATCAGTGCGCTGCAACCACTTTTGAAACGGGGTTTCCAGTTAGTATGGGCATAAAAGCAACAGAGGTGTTTCCAGCAGATTAAGGATGTCCTACTCACATCCTCCGCCATGGTACCACCCTGGAGAGATCGACCACTTATTTTGTACATCATATCCATGGCTAGGTCCATTGGAGCATTATTGGCTCATGAGCGGGAAAAGGGTACAGTTGCCAGTTTACTACTTGAGTAGGGTTTTGCGCGATGCAGAGTTGAGATACACGCCTCAAGAGAAGCATTGTTTAGCACTTGCCTTCATCACTCAGAAGCTGCATCACTACCTGCTCGGTAATAAGATACATTTGATGGCCAAGTCTAACCCGATTCATTTTCTTTTATCCATGCCAGCCTTGAATGGGAGGCGTACTAGGTGGACAATGCTACTGAGTGAATTTGATATCACAGCAACGACGATGAAGGCGTAGAAGAGCCAAGATCTGGCGGATCTGTTAGCACAATTCCAGAATGGAGAGTTCAAGCCTTTGGATGAAGCCATCGTATGGGAGATCTACGAGGTAAACCTTTGTGAAGAGGTAGTGTGGGGGTTAACCTTCGATGGATTGTCAACCTATAACGGAGGTGGATCAGGACTTGTACTAAAAAATATTATTGGCAACATGTTTCCAATGGCGTACAATTTGACATTCCCTTGCATGAATAATGAAGTTGAATATGAGGCATTGCTGCTTGGCCTAAAGTATGCAAGGGAAAAAGGACAACGTCCCTCAAGGTGAAGGGATATTCCAATTTGATAATAAACCGAGTTAATGGGTAGTTTTCTATCAAGGAACCTACCCTTATATAGTACATGCACAAGGTCCAAAGGCTGACTGACACGTTTGTGAAGTTAGTCTTTGAACACACGCCCCGGTCCCAGAATTGTCATGCAGCTACATTGGCTACGCTTGTCTCCAAACTTCCAGTCTCAGATCTTGCCCCTATTATGGAAGTGGTTGTCCAGACTAGCTCTGTTGTTTCTAAGAGCCTTGAGCGGGCTTTGTATCAAGCCTGGAGGATAGTGTTCGAAGACAGCTTAATGAAGAGAGCATAATGGTTGACTGAGACTTAAAAACTTTTGTGCAACTGAAAGGAGCACTATTCTATTGGGGAACTGATGGGGTCTTTGCGAGGTACATAAATGTTGAGGAAGGCAAAAGGAGATTCCAACGCCTTCACGAAGACATTTTCTCCGTGGATGGGCCACTATTGCATAGATGCCTACAAAGGATGGTGTACTATTGGCCGAACATGAATGAAGAACCCTGACACTCCAAAAGGACTATCCGAAGTGCCAACCTGCCATACCCAAAAGAAGTGAATGTCATAGAAGTTGTCACCGATTGAAGGCAGCCCTACTTCGCCTACCTTGCAGATGGAGTGTTACCCACAGACACCATTAATATCAAAAAAAGGAGCTCACACTTTTTTCTTTTGAGGGGAGAATCGCAAAGGGGGATAGATGATCAGCCACTCAAATGTTTTGGTCTCGAGGAACAGCGCACGATCATGGAAAAGGTTCATAGAGGTGCCTGCGGAGAGCACCAAGGCGAAAAATGTTTGTACGAGGAATTGCTGCGAATAAGTTATTACTGGCCAACCATAGAGGTGGATTCAATGGAGTTTACAAGGAAATGTTATGCATGCCAAGTGTTAAGGAATGCCATACACACACCTTTCATGTCGTCGCACCCGGTGGAGGTCCCTTGGCCGTTTCATACTTGGGTGATGGATTTCATAGGCCCGATCTCACCTGCATCCAAGAGGAACATATGGATTTTGGCTGCTACTGATTGCTTCACCAGGTGGGTTAAAGCAGTTGCATTGAAGAAAAGGATGGGTAAACAAGTCTACAACTTCCTTAAAGAGAACATAATTTATAGATTTGGACTTCCCAGGAGGATAACATCGGATAACAACACTGCACTCACAAAGAAAAATGGGGTGTCTCAGTTGTTCGAGAACTGCAACATTCGCCACGACAGATCTTCCCCTACTACCCCAAGGGTAATGAGCAAGCATAAGTGACCAACAAGACGTTGCTAAGGATTCTAAGTAGGATGGTTCATGAAGCTCAAGAAAACTGGCATGACCTATTACCCTTAGCACTTTAGGGATCCAGAACGTCAAAGCGTACCCCTACTTACGCAACACCCTTCTTCTTGGTATACGGATGCGAAGCCACGATACTAGCTGAGGTGATGGTACCTTCTGCTAAACTATTGTCATATGTTTGGGTGGAACAGGCCACACGCCTTGGAGACTTGAAGGCCTTATCGGAAAGAAGAGACAAGGCAAGAGAAAACATCCAGGCATGCCAAGAGTGCATAGGTCAGACATATGAAGCTATTGTGAAGCCTCAGACCTTTATGGGGGATTGAGTGCTGAAGCTGAGCACCTGATGAAAGGGATACATGCTAATAAATTTGACCCCTAGTGGGAAAGACCCTACGAGATTGCCTCCATAGCCGACTGCGGGTACTGCCTGACCGACCCTCAAACGCACCAAGTCATCCCAATGAATGTAAACTTCAAGTACATTAAAAAATACTATGCTTAATGGTACAATTTTTCTTTAATATTCCTAGCTTGTAATGTAGGTTATTCTTAAAATGCAATGAGGACTGTAAAACATTTCAGCGAAGTTTTGTCCCTGAAACGCATGTAAGACGTTTCAGTGAAAGTAGGTAGGCCAAGGAAAAGATGTATAAAATATCCAAATATTAATAAAATTTCCATCTTTCTTGGCTCTATCAAATATCAATGTCGAGTGAGAATTTAATCGTTGTTTCTATCCCCTAAAAAACGGAACTTATGCAAAAAAAGAGGGGGGAGGAGAAGTATGCGCTTAACTCATTGTTGAAACATACATTTACAAAGGCATGACTTGGTCGTCATGTTATGGGAATTGTCTCAATTATCACATATTTAACAAAATGTGGCCGCCATATACTGATTTAATTTATAAACTCTTTTTGTCTATAATGATTGCGCTAAGATGTAAAACGCTAAGTATGAATAAATGCACTATGAAATAAAATAATAACAGGCTTTTGCATTAATATCTTACATATGTACAAGAATACAAGAAAAGGCGATATAAAAACTATGGCCGGGGAAACAAATCAGGAGCAAGTTTGCCCCACATGATAGGGTAACACTCCAGCATGACGCGATGCTTACCTATATTGACTCTAATATCATTGATCTCCGCCTCTACTCTAGCTATAATTGCCTCACGCTCCGCTATTTGTGCCTTAAAAGCTTCTACCTGATTGATTCTGAGATGATGTCTCTGAAGCCTTCTACATGTGTGAATGTGAGGATGAAGCCAGTCTAAGTTCAGTCCTACAGGGGGGAGGTCACGCCAGCAACCCAACAAGAAAGCAAGAGCCCGGGGATTTGCATCCTCATGAGATGAGTGATCAATGATGTAGAGGATCTAAGCCAACATGGTAAGAAATGTTTGACGGATCAAAGACATTCCTCTCATGCTACTAAAGCCTATACTAGGGTGTGATCGCTCTGCCCTTTGCAAGTATGAGAGTAGGAATTTGTCAACCATCACGCCATGAAACTCCCCGATTGACCCAGACAGTGGCAGAGTAAAAGCTCCAAATCAAAAGAAAAGTATTGGCCACCATCGGGGACCGAGGTATCTCCATCTGATATGACATCGAAAAGTAGATGCTAGACCGATACGGTCCTCTGTAGTGCTATGAGCATTTGAAGAAGATTCTCGATGGGCCTCCCTCTCGATCTTCGCCTTCTTTGCTGTCACTGGACGTACGGAAGGCTCACCTCACAGCATAGGACGTGCCTTAGTGGGAGGTCCAAAAATGTTAAAGCATATGGCCCCAAGGGTGAGGTCAATCCCGATATCATCCAGATCTTCCAAGGTAATATCAAGACCAACTGAGCGTTCACCCATGGATTCACGCTGCAGATTGGGAGACGAAAATTTAAGGATATTGGTGAAGATGTCGGGGATCCTTGTTGAAAAGAAGAAGCAAGTTAGAAATAACAAAGCGCAAGTCACAAACACAATCACGGAAAATGACGTAGTGCTACAATGGGTACGCGCCTCTACCATTGTGAACCACTTCCAGGTGAACATTTGTAAGATAACAGATCAATATAAGAGCAGATCTTGTACCGACCTAAGTTCCTCTTGATATCTTTGTGGAGGCGATCCAACATGTAATATAGATTTCCTAAGAATGTCGATGCTAAGGGGATAAGATGACCTTTAGCAAGGCTGATAGCCATTGTGAAAACTCACGCACTGACCATATCATCGGGATGACCTATAAAGTGGAATGATAAATGAAGAGGCGACACAACGGAAAAGTTTGAGACCTACCTACTCTACGAGGAGAGTATGGTTAAATATCTATATCTTTTTATAATTAAATTCATAAAGAAAGAGAGAGAAAGAACTTACCTTGGAAGATGTATCGAGAGATCCAAATGGTCAAGAAAGCAACAACTTCGATCCTTTCGTCTCTGAATTTGGCCTCGTCTCTAACTTCCAGTGTCGAGTTCTTCTTGGAGGAATCCACGTCCTTGAAAAATAGCACAACCACCCAGCAAAATTTGACTTCTTTCTTAGGACATCCACTGCATTAGGTTTATGAGAGTTTGATGAACCTTCCTTGAGTAATTCGAGAATTTTTATTTCCTCAAGGGTTAAGGCGCTATCGAACGAGTCATGGTTGCGATAAAATGGAAGACGCAAAATTATCTGGGCATATTCTAAAGTAGGCGTGAACTCTCCCCAAGCAGCAATAAAGGAGTGAGATTTCCTACTCCAAAGCGTCACCAAAGTATCAATAACGGGCGAGCATATGTGAATGCTGAGACACGAACAAACCCTTAAAGCTTCATATATGCCAGTCTCTCGTAGAGTTGCAATATATGTCTATTTAGATAAGATGTACTCACACCACTCAGGCCAACCCTTCGTGGGCTTGGTGTGACTATCATACGTGATGTGCAATGAAGGGAAGTCACCGCGGGTTAGCCGTGGTAACGAATCGAGCCCACTTCGAGGACTTCACAATTTTTTGGCCATTTTATTTTTCATCAATAGCGTGAACGACGATGACACAACCACCTCCAAAATTTTACCCATGGAATTAGATTAATATTTTTACCGTTACGTCAGACATTCCCCAAGGTTGGTGGACATTTAGCGGGGCAGCATGTTTAGAAAATGTGAGTATCTATCTGAAGGCCATTTGCTTCAAAGTAAAGTGCAAAAAATGAAAATGAGAGAATGATCTTGGCCGACTAACTTTATACAGGAGAAGAGCTCCCATGCAATGTCTCGTTCAATGAGGGGTTGTGGCGTGTCATCCAAGGGAGGACGGGACGCAGCGCCACATCCATTGGATGAGGCGCTGTTAGTGCATCTGAACGAGGCGCTGTCAGTGCATCTGAATAAGGCGCTGTCGCGCCTCTGAATGAGACGCTGTCATGTGCATCTGTTTGAGACACAACGCCTCGTTCGAGGTGCTGGCACGCCTCTAAATGAGACGCAGACACGCCTCTGAACGTGAGGCTGGCACGCCTCTGAACGAGGAGTTCTCACGCGCCTCATTCCAAGCGTGACCACACACCTCTGAACGAGGCGTTCTCACGCGCGTCATTCCAGGTGCGACCACACGCCTCATTAAGCACCTCTGAATGAGGTATTCTTGCAGCGCCTCGTTCGAGGTGCTGTCATGCCTCGTTCGAGGAAATATGACATGTGTATGGGTAAGGCATTCTCACACACCTCATTAGAGGTATTATGACATACCTCGCATTCAGCGAGGTGCCGACACGCACCTCAGGTGAGGCCCTCCGCCTCATTTGAGGTACGCTGAAACTGTGGGGGAGTTTCCTAAAATGCATTTACACACAAATTATGTCTGATACAATTTTTTATGATTTGATGTCTATAGTTATTATAGACAAAAAAAGAATACGCCTGTTCCACGAACAACTGCAAAAGATGCAAGCGACGTTCAAATCAGAAAATATGTTCAAGCTTGATTGTTGTGCACTCAACCTTGAACAGAAGGCTAAGGTAAATGGTGAGCCACATCATTAAGAGGAACGTATCAAAGGGAACACATGGCGTCTAACGACAGGTCTATGTGGCACTTATGTGGAATAATGTTTATCTGTGCGTGATAATGATGAAATAATGTCTGTAAATGACGCTCCTATTTTATAAAGATGGTGATCCCAGTGTATGAAATTAAATATTAAACGTTGTACTTTGTCTTTGAGTTTAGTGACAAAATCGAAGGTCTTTTCTTACTTGGGAAAAATCTGAGGGTTGTGGTTTGGTAGGATTAGGATAAGCTTCGCTACACTGTGATGGGAAGATCTCCTTGAAGGATGTATCTACCTTACAAGTCTCGGAAGTGCCTCCCTTGTGCCGCCCTGGGAGAACCCCGACCACGACTCCCCATACTATTCCGGGGGAACCCCGGAGATGGCTTCCCATGCGACCCTAGGGGGAACCTCGAGAGTGGCTCTCCATGCCGCCATAGGGGGAACCCAAGGCATGGCTCCCCATGCCACCCGGGGCTGTGGTCTGGTAAGATTAGGACAAGATTTTACACACCATGATGGAAAGATATCGTTGAAGGATGTAGCCACCTTATGAGTCTTGAAAGTGCCTCCTTTGTGCCACCTTGGGAGAACCCCGGGCGCGGCTCCCATGCCACTCTAGGGGGAACCCTGGATGTGGCTCCTCATGCCACCCGACGCAACCCCGACGGTGGCTCTCCATGCCGCCACGGGGGGAACCCCTGGCGCGACTTCCCATGCCACTCGGGGGAACTTCGACGGTGACTTTCCATGCTGCCATGGAGGAACCCCGATGCGACTCCCCATGCCACCTCGGGGAAACCCCGAGGGTGGCTCTCCATGTCGCCATAGAGGGAACCACGAGGGGTGGCTCTCCATGTCGCTACAGAGGGAACCCCAGAGGCGGTTTCCCATGCCGCCATGGGGGAATCTCAGGAGCGGCTCCCCACGCTACCTCGGGGAACCCCGAGAGTGGCTTTCCATGTCGCCACAGGGGGAATCCCGGAGGTGGTTTCGCATGCCGCCACGGGGGAATTTTGGGAGCGGATCCTCATGCTGCTACAGGGGAACCCCGTAGGTAGCGTGGGGAGCCGCTCCTGAGCTCCAATGCTGCTACAGGGGAACCCCGTAGGTAGCGTGGGGAGCCGCATCTCTCATGCCGCCACCAAGCAAGACCATGCCGCTACCAAGCAATACCACGTCGCCACCAAGTAAGCTCATGCCTGCACTCACTCCCACGCTCAAAGGCCTTATCCTGCATCTACCATGCCGCCGCCAAGTAGGCTTACGTCCGCGCTCACTCTCACGCGCGAAGGCCCAATCCCGCATTTCCCATGCCGTCACCAAGTAAGCTCACGCCCGAACTCACTCCCGCGCTAGAAGGCTCTATCCCGCTGTCATTCCCAAGCTCACTCCCTCGTACGAATGCCCTATCCCGCATCTTCCATGCCGCTGCCAAGCATGACAATTTCGAAACCAAGCAGGCTCACTACCACGCTCATTCTCGTCCGCGAAGGCCCTATTCCGCATCTCACATGCCGCTACTAACCCAAACTCTGCTGCCACCAAGCAGGCTCACACCTGCCCTCACTCCCACGCTCACTCTCGTGAACGAAGGTCCCCCATCCTGTGGATGCCAACCCGCCACCATGGCTTCATGCCCCACGTGAGCAACAACCCGCGCCCACACCATAAGCACGCAACTAACCTCCATATGATCAGCGCGTAACTGAGTAACTCCATCATGGGTGCGCAATCGACTACCTGCACCATGGGCACGCAACCAGCCTCCATTATGGGAGCACAACCAACCCCCACCATAGGCACACAGATGAGCTCACTCATGGCATCCAACCATCCTCCGTTGTAGGCTTTCAACCACAAGCATTCACCCAGAAACCATGTTCAACCGAATGTTCGTACTACTATTCAGACCCCTGCACAAACTAATGATACACCAACACCTCCACCTTTTACTACAAGGGATCAAGCTAACTCCACCCTAGGCGCATACAATGTCCTTGGTTGAAGTGGTCATTTCGTTACCCATGAAAGTTCTCCAAAAGGTTCTCCAAGAGGATAGAGTAAGAATATCGCTGAATGAGTTCGTTGTCGACTTTAAACCGCCATACTTGGCCGACATAGCTTTGAGACCATACCCAACGGACTACTTTCCCCAAAGTTTTGAAAGTACAATGGCAGAAATGGGTGTGCCAAGAAACACGAGATATGTTTCATAGATGACATAAGACCCTATGGTTACAATGAGTTCATACGTTTAAGAGGATTTTCCACATCCTTGACAGAGCAAGCTTTGACGCATTTAGTTGACAACCCCGTGATAAACATCATGCTTGGTTAGTCACAAAAGCTTTCACGCCTCTACTTGAGTACACCCATGATAGACGTCATGCTTGGTGAGTCGCATAGGCTTTCACACCTCTACTTAAGAACACCAACGATCGACGTCGTGCTTGGTGAGATGCATTGGCTTTCACGCCTCTACTTGAGAACACCCATGAGAGACTTCATTCTTGGTGAGTTGCATAGGATTTTACGCCTCTACTTGAGAATACTCATGATAAACGTCATGTTTGGTGAGATGCATAGGGTTTCACGCCTCTACATTAGAACACCTATGAAAAATGTCATGCTTGGTGAGTCGCATAGGCTTTCACTCCTCTACTTGAGAACACCCATGATAAATGTCATGCTTAGTGAGTCGCATAGGTTTTCACGCATGTACTTGAGAACACCCATGATAAACCTCATGCTTGGTGAGTCGCATAGGCTTTTACGCCTCTACTTGAGAACACCTATGATAGACGTCATGCTTGGTGAGTCGCATAGGCTTTCACGCCTCTACTTGAGAACACCTATGATAGACGTCATGCTTGGTGAGTCGCATAGACTTTCACACCTCTACTCAAGAACACCCATGATAGACGTCATGCTTGGTGAGATGAATAGGCTTTCACGCCTATACTTGAGAACACCCATGATAGACATCATGCTTGGTGAGATGCATAGGCTTTTACTCCTCTCCTTGGTAACACCCATAATAGACGTCATGCTTGGTGAATCTCATAGGCTTTCACGCCTCTACTTGATAACACCCATGATAGACATCATTCTTGATGAGTCGCATAGGCTTTCACGCATCTACTTGAGAACACCCATGATAGACGTCATGCTTGGTGAGACGCATAGGCTTTCACGCCTCTACTTGAATATACCCATGATAGATGTCATGCTTGGTGAGACGCATAGGCTTTCACGTCTCTACTTGAGAAAACCCATGATAGACGTCATGCTTGGTGAGATGCATAGGCTTTCACGCCTCTACTTGAGAACACCCATGATACACGTCATGCTTGGAGAGTTGCATTGGGTTTCACGCCTCTACTTGAGAACACCCATGATAATGGTCATACTTGGTGAGTTGCATAGGATTTCACGCCTCTACTTGAGAACACACATGATACACGTCATGCTTGGTGAGTTGCATAGACTTTCGCGCCTCTACTTGAGAACACCAACGATACACGTCATGCTTGGTGAGATGCATAGGCTTTCACGCCTCTACTTGAGAACACCCACGATAGATGTCATGCTTGGTGAGATGTATAGGCTTTCATGCCTCTACTTGAGAACACCCATGATAGACGTCATGTTTGGTGATATGCATAGGCTTTCACGCCTCTACTTTAGAACACCCATGATAGATATCATGCTTGGTGAGTTACATAGGCTTTTACGCCTCTACTTGAAAACACCCATGATAGACGTCATGCTTAGTGAGACGTATAGGCTTTCACGCCTTTACTTGAGAACACCCATTATGAACGTCATGCTTCGTGAGATGCGTAGGCTCTCATGCCTCTACTTGAGAACACCTATGATAGACGTCATGCTTGGTGAGATGCATAGGCCTTCATGACTCTACTAGAGAACACCCATGATAAATGTCATGTTTGGTGAGTCGCATAGGCTTTCACGCCTCTACTTGAGTACACCCATGATAGATGACATGCTAGGTGAGATGCATAGCTTTTCAAGCCTTCACTTGAGAACATCCATAATAGACGACGTTCTCGGTGAGATGCACACGCGCACTCCTCGATGAGATGCATATACACACTCTTTTGTGAGATGCGTACACGCACTCCCCGACGGAGGCTTTCACTCACTACTCGGCATAGGCATATACGCGCCCCTCGATGTAGGCTTTCACGCACTCCTTGGTCGAGGCTCCCGCACACTCATTTGTGGATCCTCCCGCACACTCCTTAACGGAGGCTCCCACACATTCCCTGGCGGATGCTCTCGTGCACTCCCTGGCGGATGCTCTCGCGCACTCCCTGGTGGATGCTCCCACGCACTCCCTGGCGTATGCTCTCATTCACTCCCTGGAGGATGCTCCCACGCACTCCCTGGTGGATGCTCCCACGCACTCCCTGGTGGATGCTCCCACGCACTCCCTGGCAGATGCTCTCGTGCACTCCCTGGCGGATGCTCCCAGGCACTCCCTAGTGGATGCTCCCGGGGACTCTTTTGTGGATGCTCCCGCGCACTCCAATGCGGATACTCCAGCGTACTCCCTGGCGGATACTCCCACGTACTCCGTTGTGGATGCTCGCGCGAACCCCTGGCGGGGGGTCCCGCGCACTCCGTTGCAGATGCTTCCGCCCATTCCCACACACTCCTTGGAAGCGAAATTTTCCATGTATTTTGCTAAAGGGGGAAGCATGTTACCAGTACCATATAGCGGAAGGCATGTTCCGCGGAGGGATGTCTAACGGAGGAAAAATTCTCAAATTTTTTTTTCTAAGTACAACAGTGAGTAGCTCACTCACCTGAAGAGAGAAGTCCAAATTAGAGAGAGCTTGACTCCTACAGTCACACAACCATCATCCGTGAGTGCAAGATCTGGAAATAAAATAGAGACTTGGTTAGAGTAAGCAAGAATACACTAAGCCCAAGCCTCAGCTGCACTCCCGTTCCCCCAAGCTGACGCTGCACTCCCGTTACCACAACCAAGAGGTGCATCCGCTCCCTCAGCAGACACTGCACTCCCGTTACCGCAGCCAAGAGGTGCATCCCGCTCCCCCTAGCAGACACTGCACTCTAGTCACAAGTGGGAGTTGCATTCCAATTTTCGCAAGCAAGCGGTGCACCCCGCTCCCCCAAGCCGCCCGCTGCACTCCCGTTCCCACAAAGCAACGCTTCACTCCCGCTCCCCCAAGCTGCTGCGCTCCCACAACTACAAAGCAAGCGTCGCACTCCCGCGCCACACCGATGCACTCTCACTCCCACATAGCGCGCAACACAAACAACTCCAACTCAAGTCCATGTCGCGCATCACTCCCTCCATCCAAGCTCCCCACCTAGAGTGCCGCCATCACCAAGCTCACTACTTGGTGGCGGTACGGCAAGCTTCCATGGCCGACCCTAACATCCCCATGGCCGAAAATCATCCCTAACACTCCAATGGCCGAAAATCATCCCCAACACTCCCATGGCAACAAAATTTCACAAAATTACAACACCCAACAAATTTTCCAGCAAGCATTAGTCAATTTACAGCAGTGATTTCACTAAAAAATGTAAGAAAAGTTTGAGAAATCAATGGGTTTACCTCAAAACCTAGCCAACGAAAAAAAGGAAGAAGAACACCTTGCTTGGAGCTTGTAGTCCTTTTTATAGAGGGAGAAAGGAGTGGGGACTCAAAAAAAATTTACAAAATTGATGTCCACCACTGAACCTTAGTGGCGGCATTGGCCAACATGCCTGGATGCCGCCACTAAACCTCAGTGGCAGCATTGGCCATACATGCTTGGATGCCGACACTGCGGCGTTGGCCATGCATGCCTGGATGCCGCCACTGAATCTGAGTGGTGGCATCGGGCAAGCATGCTTGGATACCGCCACTCAGCCTCAGTGCCGGCATGCTGGCCAAGGCCCATCCCGTGGACCATACCGGCGTCGATCACGCGACCTCATTACTTCATGTCACCACTGGACTCGATTTTTTCCTTTCGAAAGAGGGAGAATGGAGTGGGGACTCCAAAAAAAATTCCAAATTTTTTTAAAATTCGCACCACAAAAAATTATATTATAAATTTGAGCTCATGGAACATGAAAATGCCTACACCACGCAAATGAGCCACATTGGGCATGGCAGATCGACACATCCCACATTCACCATGTAACGAAACAATCAAGTGATTTGCGACTTGATAATACGACTAATTGCTACATTGAAGAAATTGTGTAAAAGGACGATTACTCCGCATCGTGCTTGCACACGGGACTAAATGTACATGAGGGTTGACGACCTCAACATTGACTACCCGCAAAGTGCAACTCTTACGGCGTATCAGGAGTGTCTCCACTAAGAACGTACCATGGAGTGTCACCGTTGAGGTGCATCCCTTGGGGTGCCGCCATTGAGGTGCACCCCATAGGATGCCGCCATCGAGATGCACCTCTTGAGGTGCCGCCACTAAGGTACCCATGGGGGTCGTCCCCATGGCAGCACCATGAGGTGTCACCCCTATGGTAGCACCATTGATGTCACCCTCACGGGTGTACCATGGAGGTGCATTGATTACTCTCTGTAATGCAACTTTTAGACACACCACTACACTATCACAACGAGTCATCACATCACAAACCACCAAGTCAAGTGACAAAGACTTGGATGGACGTATGGTTGTCTGGGAACGTTCGAGAGGTTATTGACTGGCAGGATTAAGGGCGAGGTTACATTGTACTAGGCGGGGGACATACCTCCTCGGTACGACCACTCTAGACATTGAGGGTGTGCTACCCTCCCACCTTGGGGAGGAGTTTTATTTTAGAGAACCTTTGTAGAGGAGGCGTAGGGTATTGTAAATATATAAGAGAGAACAGAGAACCAAACTTTCAATTGAGAAAGACCTATTGGATGCTGATAATTAAGCTCCTCCCAAATTTGACTAGGCAAATGAAAAATCCTCCTCAATCCTATCCTATTATCACATCAATGAAACCTAATTGAACACACTTTCCTAATGAGAAACCCACTTCAAATAATTTAGGTACAGTGACTTTTCAAATTCTCCATAAACTATACTAATCAAAACAAACAAAAAAATCCAAGATATTGAGGAAGCAAAAGTCATGTACCAGAGCCAGGACTGCCCGTTGAGCTGCTGCTATTGCAATGTATTCAAACTTTCTCTGAACCATTTGCTTTTGAATTTCCGAGCAAGATGCAGATGTGTGACGGCCACCATGGAGTTTGGTTCGGAGAGGACATAAAAGGGTAGGGGAAGCTGAAGCTGAAACCCCATTCATTGTTCGTTAGTATCTTGTTATTACGGGATGGGGTTTGTTTTTCACGCGCTTCTCTCCCACCAAAACAGAGTAGATATCAAAAGTGTGAACTGCAACTTTGAATGAGGCTTTTGCTGCAAAACGGAAGGGATTCTACTTCCGTTCACGAAGAGATTGAAGTGGGTTTTGGGGATTCTTCTTTGGTTTTATATTTTTCCTCTTTTTCCTACCAGTAACCGTAAAACAACCAAGAACTAGAAAGAAAAGGTTCAAAATCTAGGTGAAGAAGACACCAAAAAATAGATGGAAATCAGTAAACCGTCCCTTAACTGAAGTTTGACGCATACCTTTTATGATTATATTTTACGAAAATTATAAGGGAAGAATATATTTTATAGTTTAGTTAAAATAAAATAGTATTTAGATATGAAAAAAAAGTATACGGATATAATTTATATTTTGGTTAAAGTGTAGGAGTGTGTTTTACATTTTAATTTATTTTAAATTGTGAACAAATTAACATAATCTATAATCTATTAAAAGAAATATAACTTGATAATCTTTTTTCAACAATTTAATCCATCAATATTTAATTATTTCAAATTAACACAATAATAAATGACTAATTTATTTATTTTTTTATGATAAGTGACCGATTGGCTCACACAAATTTATACATACATTGAACATTTTACCGTTCCACTATTTATATGAAATTAATTAGTCTATTATGTGGGGCTTGAAGAAATTTCCTTTTGTGTCGTCACTTTGTATTGTTAAATACATAATTAATGTTACATGTAAATTTGGTAGAACGTGATTGATTTCATCTCTATCTAAAGAGCACATTTAGATTTTAAATATGTTGGATAATTGAAAAACATTTTATTCAGTCCACCCATGGTATCTAAATATAAAAGTCTTTTGTAAGCTTAAATTAGATAAGAATTTTCAAATACGTTGTATTTGTTTAACTAATCTCTTTGTATAATGACCCCTCTTTAAATTTTTATTTGACTAAATTAATCTTAACAAGTCTACTTAAGATAAGTTAGTAATGCCAAATTCATATAATTGTAGACTTATTGGTATGGTTATATTCAAGAAACCATGAAAATGAGATCCATATTAATATTGTTGTTGACAGTGCTTATTTTTTAGGTATGATAAAATGAAGTTATAAACTTAGACTTTGAAAATCTTCATATATGCTCATTAAATTTGTCACTTTTTATTTCATTTTTCTATTATATTTAATATCGACTGTTATGAGTATTTTTTCAACTACTAATGACGCAACAACGTGTGTTACGCCGCATTAGAGGGTCTGTGATGAAAGAAAGTTTTGAAGGAAAAGAACCGATCTCACCTTGTCAGTACCGAGGAAACTTGGGTTGCACAGACCCAAACACCTATAAGAGAGATCATAGTTCATGAGGATAGCTCGAACAGTACTTAGCGTAGGGCCATCATTGTCTGCTAAAAGTAACGTCTCATGTGATACTTCTTCACAAGCCCGAGCGCCCAACAAGTCTCATCGCCATGACAGAATGTCAGCATAGCCCCCATCTGGTCATTTTGAAGGCACTTCGACATTCAATACTTATTGCTTTATGTCAAAGATGGCTCCCTTCTATATAATCGAAGAGAAGCATCATGTTTTGTGTGGCTTCCCCAATATGCCTCCAAGAGGCTTCTTCGACACACTTCCTCCCACCCAAAGATCCGAGTATGAATACATCTACCAATAAACAGAAGAGGTATGCCTACTCCCCGCTAAGGAAATTATGTCATAATATCGACTGAATACTAACTTAGGCATCAGAGTCCCTTAAGAAAGGCAACCCCCATTCCCTCGAGGTTCCTCACTCTTTGGGTTCTTTATTTGTGTTTTACAGACATTGAGGATACGGTGAACTCAATTCGGAGGGAAGACTATACGAAAAATGTTGTTGAGGTTTTCGAATGAAATAGTTCCTGTTTAAAGCATTTGAAAGCCTTTCTCTTACGCAAAGAGAGGATGAGTTTGGCACCCTCCACCGAAAAATTTCGGGATGAGAGGGAGGACCCACCCCTTCCCCTGGCGGAGGAAGGACCTTCTTCCATCATAATGATTATATGGCGAAGGAGGAAAGGCATGTCAGATACCATTCAAACCATGTCGGTCTCTTGCACGGGAATGATCCTCCCCCATTTCTCAAAGGTTCAATGGCAGAGTTGCCACACACTCACAGAACCATAGGGTAGCTAACCAACTTCTAGGAGAGACATAATTGACTCGCTAATTTTGGTAGCTACACCACCCAAAGAATTTAAAGAACCTTAAGGAGTATGAGTCATATATTCTGCGGAACGTCGGATACGATTCTCAATCAACAAGGGCAAAAATGTTTCATGAGAAAGTAAGGTGACTCCCTAACTTGGAGGAATTGTCACCCTCGAAGAAACTAGGACCAAATCGAAACCAGGCTTCACAAGGCCAAGCTTTCCCCTTTTATAAGTTTCTTGTTGGGGTCATTCCAAGAAGACACAAGAGGAGAACAAGGTCGTCATAGAGCAAATGAGAAAATATTGGTGGGGTCATTCGAGGGTGGTATGTGAACAGTTGTGGAAGATGGAGGAAAATATTGGTGGGACACCTTCCACCCTATTCCTGCGTGCCCTTTTTTTACCACCAACAATTTTACAAAGCTGAAGCATAGGTAAAGAAAAACCATGCAGCATGGGTAAACGGGCTTGGGAACATTCCCTATCGAAATACAGGGACTTACGTCAATCCTTCACCTCAAATGGAAATACGAATCTGGAATGGAAAACTCACAACTCCACATCCCACCTTGGGTAAAACCGAAGGATGAGGGTCATGCCAAAATTGGTATGTGGGCTCACGAGCTGGGTCGAGACATGAAACCCCAGTTAGAGGGTAAGGACGGTCACGAGCCCTCCTTTTCCTTGGTTCTCCATGTTAGATCGGATTTTAGATTTTGAATAAAAATGAATGAGCTGTGACAAGTTCATAGGAAGAATTTAAAAAAAATTCATACAAACATTTAATCCAATTAATTATAAAACCAATCAATAAACATGAATAATCATATAAACGTATCGAGAAATTGATCTTCGCAGAGCTAGTAATTGATCTTCGCACCAACAATTTATACATTTCCAATTAATGTAAAAATTTTGATTTGATAGGATCCAATTTTTATCTCACATTCTTTGTTCTTCGCAGAGCTAATAATTGATCTCCTTACCAACAATCACCCATTAGAATCGGAAGTATATCTCTCAAGGATATTGGTAGGAATTGAATTTGCGCTCTCAAAAAAACGTTTGGAAGACAAATCAAATTTTCCTCTTCCCTACTATATTTCGGCGGCAACAAACTTTGGGGGGAGGGGAGAAAAACTATTTTCTACTCTGTCTAACACTTAGCTTAGGGTTAGATTTACAAATCTTTTATATTTAATCAAAAAAATTGCCCATATACCCTTATATGCCAAAAAACCAAAATTCCCCATTCCATACACACTTATATGCAGCTTTTCACTTCTTCCATTGTAGCTAAAATTGTGTATAAATTCATC
This sequence comes from Datisca glomerata, assembly GCA_003255025.1. Classification (NCBI taxonomy): domain Eukaryota; kingdom Viridiplantae; phylum Streptophyta; class Magnoliopsida; order Cucurbitales; family Datiscaceae; genus Datisca; species Datisca glomerata. The sequence continues at coordinate 1,337,659 of QANY01002227.1, forward strand.
TGTTCAAATTGGTGAGTTAAATTGATCACAATCAATTAATTAATTAATTTTTTTATTTACTAATTATCTAATAATTAAAAAATAATAAAATAATTAATTTGAATATTAATTTTAATTTTCATGAAAATAGTGATGACACTCATCATATATGAGCTCGGAAAGTGTGCCTTGATACAAAACATGTTTTTGGTCCAACTGATGTTGTTTATCTTCATGTCCTTATGAGCTACTCCTGAGACCGAGTGAACCCACATGAATAAAGCTATGAGATTTAAATACCCAGCTAATTTATCTCCATAAATTCTTTATCTATTCAATACTGACATCGTACGACCCAACTATAGGTGTGATGCCGATAGAACTCCCGATTCATGCACACTACATTTGCTATTAGTGCAAATAAACATTTATATTTCACGGTCCACAAAATATTTTATGATATTACCATTGAATATTAATATCAAGAGTGTGATGTAAAATTACCATTTTACACTTCTAGTTATTATTTTCTTAACTCCTTTATTGAGTATGAATAAGAAAAACATATCAGTGAAGTGTCTGATACATATCACAATGTCTGAGTCGTGTCAACGAGTACCATGCCCAATTTATTTATTCACACACTCATCAATAAGCATAAGGTGATATTGTTGCTTTTACAATCTTACCATGAATTTCATATCTGTGAATCACGCAACTCCAACATAGTTGAATCACGGTCCCAACTACCAGAGTATTTTTCATCAATTCCAACTCACTCATTTGGCATGTCAAAAATCGCAAGTAACTAAGTCAAGTTTTGTATTTATCTCAGGATTAAAGTAATTATAAAAATATCCTTAAGGTGTAACAATTAGATTTAGAGCTAGATAAACGGTTTTGCTCTAAACTAATTGCTTACTGATCTATTCAACATATTCCATAATATGTCTAGGTCAACCGTTAGAGTCTTCACTCCTATTCCCCGAGACCGGAATCATTTGATTCAACCTAACAATCATAATTGAATTCAATTGCTTAGTCGATCCTAAAAACTACGAATAACATTCAGAAGAGTTTGTTTGGAAGACCGTTCAGTTTTTACTCTTCTTACGTTGATCATAGTTCCAAGACGTAAGTAAATTACAAACATACTTTAATTAAAGGAAACTTTCAATTTTTTTATAAAATTCAGTAATACATAAATGTCAACGAAATAAATTTTTACTCATAAATAGTTATTACAACTTATTTTATGGAAATAATTCCAACAATCTCTCACTTGGACTAAAATAGGCGTGCATAATCTCGTATCCACATGCTTTCCAGATGACCATCAAAGACTTTAGTGCCTAACGTCTTCGTGAATGGATATGCCCAGTTGTTAACTGTGACGCCCCAATCCCTGAGGGTTAAACATACGTGTAATTTCACAAATTTAAAATCTCCAAATCGAAACAAACCCTAATTTTGAGAAAATTCCCAAATTGAAAATTTGTAATTTACCCATGATGGGAAAAACCCTGACCTTAAATAGCATAAGCATTAAATTTATCCATGATCAGAATCTTAATCATAAAATAGCATAAGCGATAAAATGTCTTAAATGCATAATTAATAAAACCTAAAAAAACTGAATTAAATTCTGAGATAACATCAAAACTTGAAATCCATAATTCATGAAACGTTCACTCATCATAGTTCGTAGAAAATCATATCGTAAAATAAACTACTTGAATAATCAAGTTTAACAGAAAAAGTTTTCCTAAGTTTTTAATCAAATCATAAACTGAAAACATAAATTCATCTGATCTAACTGGTTATGGCAGTCTCCCACTCATGCTGCTCGCAATCATCGCATGTATCATAAATAACTGTGGGGGAATGAGTATTTTAAAATACTCAGTAAGCAAATTCACATAATAACATGCATTCACATGTCATAAATGCAACCATGACATAACATAACCAAACTTGACATATAACATAAATGAAATAAAGTAACTTATTTCATCATGACATGGCTTAACATAGCACGCAGATAACACGTGTCTCAAACAGAATCATTTGACAATCTTAATCATATCTTGGCTTGTCATATCCTCTAGTTAATAACCTAACCAGAACCGATCACACGTTAATTGAAACACATCATGACGAACTAGGCGACGAAACAGATGGCACACATCGGGCGATGAAACAGATGACACTCATTGGGTGACAGAACATATGGCACTCATAGGTGATGAAAAACGTGAACAGATGGCACTTTATGAGTGACGGAAAAAATTTACAGCTGGCACCCAATGAATGACCAAAACATGAACAGTCCTGATTCCTTGTTAACTAAAGATCATGCTTAAGTTCATATTTTGCTTAATTACCACTTGAATGAATTAACCTCATAACTTGCAGAATCCAACATATGACAAAAATTAATCATATAATGCATACTGATACATATAACAGAATCAAACATGATAATATACCACGCAAAATCAGTCATACTCAGACGTTTATCTCATGATAATCATATTAATAATTGAACAAAAATCAATTACCAAAGTGCTAACCAAATATAATAATTATCGAAAAATGGTTAAACATATAACAAATACATGATACAATTATAACATCAGAGTCACATCGTTATATAAGTCAATTTACCAAAACATATTTATGAAAGTAACATGCTTATAGACAATTAAAGCTGATGAGAATAACACATGTAAATTCACTTACACAAGCATATATATTTCACACATGGGTCACATTATGATATAATTTCACTTACACAAAGCATATACATTTATAACAACGGGTGTCACATCATCATGTAAGCCTACTTACCTGAAGCGGAAGAATGAATTGAACAACTAATGACCTGAAATCCCAAAAAAATATAATCACTAAATTGTTTTGAAATAAAATAATATAAACACATTTTTAATATCATAAAATAGAAAATATAGATTTAATTAAAATAGTGCAAAATGGTGAGAACGAGGTCAGAAAATAATATATCGGGTCCAGAGTCAAAAGATAAAGCTTCGAGTCAAAAGGTTCAGACTGGGCTAGTTCAGACCATCCCGGTTCAATTTTACCTGATGGACTGGTTCGAGTGAGCTAAACCGGTTCGGTTCGTGATGAATCGTTCAGAACAGAGCAACTGGGTGCAAGACCCAGTTGCGGAACGGAAAGCTCGACAAACAGGGAGGGGAAGAGAGAGAGAAAATGAGAAGGAGAGAGAAACAAAGAGGGGAAGAGAAACAGTGATGGAAACTGAGAGGGGAAGAGAGAGAGGGATAAAGAGAGAAGCAGAGAGAGACAGAGATAGAGAGAAGTAGAGAGAGATAGAGATAGAGAGAAAAACAGAGGACGAGAGAAAGGGAAACAGAGGGAAGGGGAAAAGGAGCCTCGGTGATAAACCACCAGTGATGGCAGAAGCAAAGGAAGAGAGAGAAAGAAAGAAAGAAGAAAGATGCAGAGAGAGTCAGAGAGAGAGAACGAGAAGGAGAAAGAAAAGAAAAACAATGAGGGAATGAAAAAAGAGTAAAGGGATATATGAGAGAGAAAAATAGAGGGAGTGAGAGAGAGCAACAAAGGGTTATAGAGAAGCAGAGGAAAAGAGAAGAGAAAAATAGAGAGGGAAAGAAACAGGGAGAGGAAGACGAAGCAAGGACGAGAGAGAGCGAGAGAGAGAGAGACAAAAACAGAAAGAGAAAGAGATTAAAGAAAGAAAGAGAAGATTACCCAAATTCAATTAGAGAGAGACCAACGAAGGAGAAGAGTTGCTGGTTACAGGTGGCTGCGCGGGGGAGGAGAGGCTGCGAGGGGGAGGAGAGGGCTGCGAGAGAAGAAATTGTTGTTTTGGAATATATATATATATAATAGGTTAAAGGTTGGTTTAGAGTGTATATGCATGTAGTGTGAGTGAATTTCAATTGAGAATTGAGATTGCTTGATCAAGGATAAAATAGGGTTAGGGTAATACTAGGGTATACATAAATATATGGTGTGAGTGAGCTAAAATTTTATAATATAAATTAAAATTCTTTTAAAATTGAATAATTGAAATTTAAACTAAACCATATATAATTAAAATTATTTTACCAAAATTACAAATAATCACTTTTTAAAATCAAATTTTAAATCACTTTATCTTTGAAATCAATTTTACAAAAATGCCCATTTACAAAGAGTCGGGATATTACATTAACCGTCGATATGTGTGTTACTTGAACAAATCCTCACTGAACTATCTCTCTGATGAGGTGGCACTTCCATTCTATGTGTTTGGATATTTTATGGATTCTTAGTTCCTTCGAGTTTGCTATAGCCTCACTATTGTCACAATAAAATGTCATGAGCTTGACAGCATCTGGAATGATTTTTAGAGTCTTTAGGAACTTTCTAAGCCAGACAACCTGCTTTGCAGCTTCACAAGCCACCACATACTTAGCTTTTATGGTACAATCAACAATGCAAGATTGCTTGATATTTTTTTCATACCACTGCTCCACCATTCAGGATGAACACCGACCCTGATGTGGACCTCCTGGAATCCTTATCCGCTTAGAAATCAAAGTCGGTATAACCCGTCATATTCAGGTTAGTACCTGAATACATAAGCATGTAGTTCCTCGTTCTCCTAAGATAATTGAGGATATGCTTGACAGCATTCCAATGCTCGAGTCTAGGATTAGATTGGAAACGACTAACCACTCCTATGACGTAGCAAATATCTGACCTAGTGTAAAGCATTGCATACATGAAACTTTTTATTGCTAAGGCATAGGGAATCTTTCTCATGTCTTCCTCTTCTTGAGGAGTGTAGGGAGACTACTCCTTGGAGAGGCTGACTCCATGCCTAAAGGGAAGATATCCCTTCTTGGAGTCTTACATACTGAAGCAATCCATCACCTTATCAATATAAGATGCTTGAGACAGTGTCAATTGTCTGTTCTTTCGATCCGGAAAGAGCTGAATACCTAAGACAAATACAGCTTCTCCAAGATCATTGATATCAAATTACTTTGCAAGCCAAATCTTGACATCAGACAATTTTCTCACATATTTTCCAATGAGTAGAATATCGTTCATGTACAAAATCAGAAAAAACCACATTCCCTTCGTATATCACCTTATACACACAAGGTTCGTCCATTAATTACTCAAAACCAAAATTCTTGACAGTTTCATCGAATCTGATATTCAACAAACAAGACGCTTGCTTAAGTCCATAAATGGACATCAGCAGTTGGAAAACATTACCCTTTTGGATTTTCTTCATGAACTTGTCTGGTTGAGCCATGTAAATGCGCTCTTTAAGATTACTATTAAGAAAAAACAGTTTTGACGTCCATCATGCTTTGATACAAAAATTATAAGCCAACATCATATTCTGCCATACAGACGTTTAAATACTAAATATGCATATTCAAAAACATAGGCTCCGATACCAGTTGTTGGATCGGGTTTTAATTTTGAAGAAAAATTATTGAACGGTGACAAGTTCATTGGCGGAATTTCAAAAATATTCTATACAAACGTTTAATCCAATTAAGCACAAAATCATCCAATGAACATGCATAATCATATAAACGTATCAAAAAAAGATTAAAACAATTTATACCTTTTCAATTAATGGAGAATTTCTGATTTGGTGGGATCTAATTTTTATCTCGGGTTCTTCGTTCTTCGCAGAGCTAGTAATTGATTTTCACACCAACCGCCCATTAGAATCAGAAGTATATCTATCAAAGATATCGGTAGGAATTGACTGTGGACTCTCAAAATAACGAGGGAATAGAGGTGACTAATGTTAAAATTGTATGTGATTCCATGTTGATTGTGGAACAAGTCATAGGGGAATACGTAGCAAAAGACCAACAGATGGTGAGTTATTTACAACGGGTAATTGATCTACTTAGCATGATAAAAGAATATGAAATCCAACAAATTCCAAGAATTGAGAACGGGCACGCTGATGACTTGGAAAATCTAGGATCTTCATTACGCTTCCCCTACAAAAGGAATGTCCCCATAGAAATTCTGAATAAGCCAAGCACTTCGCTCCCATTGAATAACGTGGCTGATGTAGAAGTTGAACAAGAACCAAGTTGGCTGGACGACATAATCCGCCTACTTGAAGAAAAATGATTCCTAAAGATAAACTACTTGCCAAAAAGGTTCAATAACGGGGTGCCAGGTATATGATGATTAACGGAGTACTATATAAGAAAATGTTTACAGGACCATACTTGAAGTGTCTACGAGAAAAAAAGACCCAATGTGTTAGCGGAAATTCATGAGCGCAAACGCAGAATCACACTAGGGGAAGATCACTAGCCCATAAAGTCATGAACGAAGGATACTACTAGCCCAGAATGCATCATGATGCCAGATAATATACCAAAAGATGTGAAAAATGTCAGGCTTTCAAGCCCATAGCAAAAATGGCATCCAGAGAACTCAAAAACATGGCTAGCCGTTGTCTGTTCATGCAGTGGGCCCTGCACATTGTTGGGCCACTCCCCATGGCCCCTTCCCAGAAGCATTTTTCATTGGTGGCAACAGATTATTTTACTAAGTGAATTGAGGCTGAAACCATTGCCAAAATTCGTTAGGAAGAAATAAAATGGTTCATATGGAAAAACTTGGTGTGCAGGTACGGGATCCCCCAGATCTTAGTATTTGAAAACGGACTTCAGTTCATTGGGAGCTTAGTAAAAAGTTTTTGTAAAGATCTGAAGATCATAAATTGTTTATCCACGCCTTACTAGCCATAGGGAACAGGCACGCAGAAAGATCAAATCGGGTCATACTTGACAACCTAAAGAAATGGATGGAGTTCGCCAAAGGGAAATGGGTGGAAGAGCTACCCGCAGTCTTATGGGCATATAAAATAATTCCGAGAGAGACAACATGAGAAACCTAATTCCCATTAGCATATGGAGCAGAAGCGGTCATTCCCGTAGAAATTGGAAGCCCTACCATCAGACCGAGCCAAATGAACAAAAAATGGAGAACTCCTAAGAAATGGTCTTGATAAACTAGAGGGAAGAAGGGAAGCGGCCCTGATCAGGGGACTTGGTCCTCAGAAAAATCTTCTAAATGGAAGTGAGGTCGGGCCGACCTGGGAGGAACCATACACCATCACCAAAATAGGAGGAAGCGGCTATTATCACTTGAAATTGAAGAGCGAACAGAGCTACAAAAGCCATGGAACGCGATTCATCTAAAAAATATTTTGTGTAAAGAATGTAACAAATTCATTGTAATGAGATGCCTTCCCCGTCGTGTTTTCCCCTCAAGGATTTTCCACGTAAAAACAGTGGCACCAATCTTCTCTCCATAGCGAAATCACTACTAAAAAGGAACTAAATGCATAAAAAGTCTTTGGAAAGGGCAATTCATAAGTTCTATTCTCATAAGGAACTAACGGCATAAAAAATTTTTGGGAGAGGCAGTTCATAAGTCTTACTTCCACAAGGAACTAACGGCATAAAAAGTCCTTAAGAGAGGCAATTCATAAATCCTACTCGCAGAAAAACTAAGGGCATGAAAAACCCTTGAGCCCTACCCAGGAAAAATAATTGAAGAAGGAAAAACCATAAAAGTAGGTGATTCCAAACAGGCCTGCTTGTAGTATACGGGAAGGGAATCAACCGATAAAAAGTAGAAATGATCAAAACGGCTAGACATACTCTTGCCTAGACATTTATTGAAAGAACTTTCAAGCGTTTAAAAGACTAAGTAGTTGATAAATTTCCTTAACTATCTGAAAAGATTAAAAGGGAAAAGTATCTTTCAATACTTATGAAAACTTCACTAAAGCAGTCAGGAAGACTAGAAAAAACTAATTGATAAACTTATACTAAGTGGTAAAGGAAGCGACATAGCATATTGAAGAAATGAGTCATTTCATTGAAAAATGAAAAATTACAAAATGATTCCAAAGAAAAAAGTACAAGACAATTAGAAAATGCAAGAAACGAGGAAAATGTGCTAAGTCTCTGCGTCCCTGGAAGTAACATCAACAGCAGCTTCAGTAGTAGAAGCAGGAAGCTCCACCTTAGAATCAACAGAATCATTAGGAAGCCGGACCAACGACATGCGGAGAGATCTATCAGTATTGGCATCGCGGTACCCCATCGTATAAGACATTTCGTCATACTCATTAACCATAGCCTGGTACTCGGCCGCAAGACCAGCCTCCCATTTACAGGACTTAGCCAAAGCTTGCTCGGCCTCAACTAACTTTGTCTCAACAATAGACATGTTCTCCTCGCTTATCTAGGAGATCCTATCTCAAAGATCACTTAAGCTTTAACTATTTTGCCATAGTCGCATCTTGCTCGGAAGTTAAACGGGCAACAACCCGTTGAAGATCAACCTCCACCTTCTTATGATAATCTCTTTCTGAGACAACGGCGTCGTAAGCCTTGGAAGTCTCCATTACCTTTCTCCTACAACCTAATATTTCCTCCTCAACAGCATGAATATCCTCATGTAGCCTATTGTGGTAAGTCACATCCTATCAAAAAGTGTTAGTTAAAATTGGGAAGAAATTTACACGAAAAAATGAGGATGTAAAGAGGCAAAAAAAGAAAGTACATGCATCATAGAATGACTCAAGATGATAACCTTGTCATGGATTAACATCTGGCGGAGAATGAAACGTCGCGTCAGACATATCCCATTCGTGACCACGTGCGAATAGCATTGATCCTTCAAGAAGCTGACATTAACGGGAACAGGTGGAGCCATCTCCTCACTATCACCTTATCACTATCACCTCGAGACACCCATCTCCTCAAACAGATGCGGGGAACCAGAGGAAGGGGAGACTAACTTCTTAGAAAGCAAAGGAGGAGGCACGAAAGTCATCTCCAAAACATGGGAAACCTCCTCAACGGGGGCAGAGAGATCAAGGACGGGGGCAGGGAGATTAGGGATAGGGGGAGTAACAACCCCTGAAGCAGCACCTGTGGAGCTGGCGTTCACCCAAGACGTTTCAACATTTAAAGCTCGTTATACGAAAATAAAAAAATCACATCGTGTTCATCTGCCTCCTTCTGTGCAGCTTCCCGTTGAGCCTCTAGTCTGTGCAGCTTCCCGTTGAGCCTCTAGTCTGTGCAGCTTCCCGTTGAGCCTCATGCTCTCTTTCTTCTTTAGCAAACCCCATATTCTTCCCGCTCGGACGCTGAAGGTTCAGAAGAACTTGACCAAAATGTTTGATGAAATGTGGGAACACGAATTGCAATGAGGATGGATCGATGGACTTCTGTTGCAGAAGATGAGAGGGCAACAGACTCAACAATCGTAACGGGTGTGGTTGCGACTTCGATCTCTCTCCTTGGGTCAAAGAGATCTCTCCAGTCCCATTCTTGGCAATCATATGTGACACAAAGTCACGCGGCTACTTCTTTTAGAATGAAAGACCTCTTTTTTAGATTCTTGTCTACACAAAATGAAAATAGGTTAGTGTTTAGATAAACAAAACAATGAAACAATAAAGTTAAAAACAATAAAAAATCAAGGGGAGCTTTATCCACTTACTGAACTCTCCCCTGATATGGGGAACGACCCAGCGGCCGTCGCCACCCCAATTTACACCAACAGGAAGGGTACCCTCCTCCCACCCTTTATCCCCATTAGGGAGGTCAGTGACTAGTCCCCGCTTCTCACTCACGCAGAGAGCTAAGTAAGAGGACAGTCTGTGCCTTTTCACTATATACACGACGCGGATCTCATCTACTCCCATTTAAATTATGCCTCCTATAGTGGGCTTCGATCCCTAAAAAACCATGTAAGTACTAGGGGTATAGTGGCAAGGGGCGATGTTGAAGGTACTAAAAAATTCTTGAAAAAGAGGAGAAAAAGGAAGTTTTAAACCTAAGGCTATGTACAGTGGGGCTAGAGAAATATGGTATAAGGGATTACACTGGATTCTTTCCCCGAAACCATATACTACGTCTGGCGGGAAGGCATCCCAATGATTGGCAAAGAAATGGTTGAATTTGTTCTTGTTTCTAACTAGGGGAATGGTAACCTTAAATGGATGCTCCTCCATTGTAACCAGAGAAAGAAATGTGAAACAGGAAGACGAGAAGAAAATAAACAACGCAGACGAAGAAGGGGAACTTACAGAAGGTAAAGATGAGTGTGAAAAGAAAAAGTGAGGCAAACCCCCATGATATAAGTTACGGACACCAAAATCGAGTTCACAATGTTAAATGGGTTTGAAAGTGAAAAGACACCAATTCTTAAAAGGGGAAGGGCAAACGGCAGACAAATGGGAAGAGATGTAATAAAATGACCATAACCGGTCTACCTAAAATGGGCAAGCCAATGACAACACGACAGCTAGAGAGAAGAAAAGTTAATGGACCAGAAATACGCATAAAGAAAGAACTATAAACAAAATGACGTGCATGGGAATAAAAAATGAGACTCACATGCCCACGTGTCATGGCAAAATAAGGTGACACTAAGAGAAAATGGAATTTTTGAGGAGCGTGTCAGCAACCCAAGAAACAAGGCAATGATGGTACGTCGTTTCATTATTTAAAAAATAAATAATATATGACTTTTTCTTGCACACCAATTAATACTTTACATGATAAAAGAAGATCTTGGATTGGTAAAAGTGAACCAAAGATAGCCGCTCTCCCAAAACTAGACTCGTACTGAGAGCATTCATTACACTTCGATTAGCATCGCCAAAGAGCAATGGGAAACAAATGAACATGTAAAAAATACTCTTTGCCACGTGGACAAAGGAGTCCTACTCAGGGCTCTCGAAAAGTGGTAGAAAAGTATAAATAAGTTTTGGGCTGAAGTCGCGAGACATCTCAAGAACGGGGGCCAACACCTCAAGAACGAGGACCAGTAGTTCAAGAACAGGGATCATCACCTCAAAGACAGGGCCAAAACCTCAAGAACGGGGACTAGCACCTCAAGAACGGGGATCATCACCTCAATGACAGGTTCATCACCTCAAGAATGGGGCCAACACCTCAAGAATGGGAGAGAACATCAGAACGGGAAAGATTAACTAGTTAACTGAAGCGGACGAAAAGGGTTCAGATCAGCAGTCAAGTGGCTGTGATTGATTGGGTAGGCTGAAATAATCTAGATGAGGTAGATTGACAGCCCACCACGTGGCTGTGACTGATTAGTGGTTGAACGAGATAGATGGGAAACGAAAAGGAGAGGACATGAAATACAACAAAAAAACATACATCCAATACAAACTCAAGCACATATAATTCAAAGCACTTTACTTTTTACAATCTCTCATTCCTGAACTCCCTCTCTCTCATTAATACTCATATAAGTTTGTCATTATCGAGACTTTTCCCTTCAATCCTTTATTAGCAGAAAAAATCTTTTACAAATATTAAATATCCAGTCACGTTTCTTCATATTTTCCTAAAATAGAATAAATATATTCTTGAAATTTGAAAATCAAATATTTTGAAACAATATTTAATATTCCATAAATATAAGAACAAAACTCTAAGAGCTACGATATATACAAGAGAAAGGAGAGAGTGTACTTTTGAGGTTATTTATGTTAAAGTAAAAGGTTAAGTAGTTAAGTTTGGTTTAGTTAGTTTGGAATATATTTGTTCTTTCATAAAACTAGTCGTTAGTGCCTTCTTCATCATGGTATTTAGTTCTTTGTTATAGTTCTTTTCTGGTCAATGAGCGATTGATGAATTCTTCTCTTCCTTCTTCTTTCTCTCTCACTGTATCATCATCATTTGCTTTTTCTTGTTCTTTTTTATTCCTTTTCAATTCTTCTACATGGTGTAAGAGCCACCATTGACACACATCACTGTCCATGGCTGTCCATGAGGAAACCTCGTCTTCTAAAAATCAAGAAATTACTGAAAACCAACCCCAATTTCAATCCAGCTCTCAAATAAACGTTCAATCTATACCCTCTTCCAGTGCGACTGAAGGAGTAACCAATAGCATCCCCAATATTAACAATACTGAGTCTTTTACTCATTCCCCTATCTTTCTTTTATCGAACATTTGTAACCTAATCTCCATTCGATTAGATTCTAGCAATTTGTCTTATGGAAATTCCAGATTTTTGTGATCTTGAAAGCCCACGCTGTCTTTGAGTTTGTTGATGGAACCATCAAATGCCCTACAAGAATCATCAAGTTCAACACCAACACTGAAATTATGGATCCAAGATATGAACAATGGATAGCCTATGATCAGGCGATGATAACACTGATAAATGCTACTCCGTCACTGATGGCATTATCTTACGTTGTTAGATGTAAGGCGTCCAAGGAGGTCTGGGATTCAATTGAATAAATGTTTTCATCTATTTCTCATACCAGTATACTTCAACTCAATTCTGATCTTCAATCAATAACCAAGAAGCCCACAAAGAATATAGATTCTTATTTACAGAGGATAAAGGAGATAAATGACAAATTCTCGGCAGTCTCTATTAGTGTTGAAGATGAAGATGTCTTCATCTACACGATCAATGGTCTTCCCATAGAATTCAACACCATTTGTACCTCTATTCGCACAAGGGCAGAACCTCTGTCTCTCAAGGAGCTTCATGTCTTACTCAAGCTTAAGGAACACTTTCTTGAGTCCCAAATAAAAAATCAAGAACATGTCTTCCAAAACACAGCTTTTCTTGCTTCCCACCCAAACAGAGGATCAAACGAGGGCAACAGTTTCTAAAACTTTAGGGCCAACAAACTATACAAACAGATTTAATTCAGGTAGAGGAGGGAGAAATCAAACTTAGGGTCCCTCAAAATTACCCTCAGTTCTGGGAGCACCACCAATACAGTCTCATCAATCTTTCAAACTTAATCCAAATAAACTTCTTACAACCATTTTCAATCTCATGGAGGTAAATTCAATGTCAGATATGTCAAAAGATGGGACACATTGCCCTAGGTTGTTTCCATCGCATAAACTTTGCCTATCAAGGAAGAAGCCCTTCTACCAAACTCTCAACTACGACTGCCATGACTCCTCCCTCGAATTCTATAGAAAATCAGGTATGGCTTACTGACACTAGGTGTAACACCCACCTCACACCTGGTATACAAAATATCTTCACTCTGACTGTGTATACTGGTGAAAAACACATCTCCATTGGAAATGGTCAATCACTGCTCATCTCCCATACAAGTTCTACTATTCCCCATACTCCCTCAAACTCCTTTTCATTATCTCATGTTTTGTGTGTTCCTTATTTGTCTTCTAATCTTTTTTCTGTGCATCAATTCTTTCTTGACAATAATTGCATGTTTATATTTTATGCCCCCTTTTTCTTTATACAGGACAAGGTAGTAGGTGATATCCTCCATAAAAGACCTAGTGTCAATGGTATTTACCCTACTCCCACCTCCTTGCGCAAACAACACGTTGCTTATATTGGTTTAAAGACTCCAGACTCTCTCTGGCACTATAGGCTTGGTCACCCTAGTCATTTTATAGTTAGAAATATTTTAGATACTGCACATATTAGTTGTATTACATCTGATTCTACTACTTGTCTTTGTATCAATTCCCTTATAAATAAAATGACTTGTATTCCTTTCCCTATTTCTGGATCTACTACTACTTCTTCTTTATTTGTCATTCACAGTGATGTGGGGGAGCCCTGTTCCACACCATCACTTATTGGTCATTTATATTATTTTCTTTGTATTGATGATATGATTCGTTACACTTGAATTTTCTCTATCACACACAAATTTGATGTTTTATGATTTTTAAGAGATGTAAAAATATGCCATTATCTATAAAACTTGACGGAAATAAGAGGCTAGTATATTCACCATCCCCATCATTTGGTAGAATTTGGTCTCACCATGCTCCATCATGCTTCCCTTCCCCCAAAATTCTGGAATTTTACATTTTCTACTACTGTGTTTTTTAATTAACAGAATGTCTAGTGCCACTACTCATAATACTTCTCCTTATGAAACTTTATTTGGCCACATACCTGACTATAAAGATATTTGTGTGTTTGGGTGTGCTTGTTACCCCAAATTAAGGTCATACATGTAAAATAAGCTCTTTCCAAAGTCTGTTCAATGTGTTTTTATAGGATATGTTGTGGTTTAGAAAGGCTTTTTATGCTATGATCTTAAAACTAAGAAATGTTACACTTCTAGAAATGTGTGATTCGATGAATATTCTTTTCCCTTTTCTACTACTCATAACAGGATGCTAAACCATCCACTATTGTCGATAGTGAATCTATAACAAGGTATAACTCTCTATTACCTTTCTTTAACAACTCTATTTCTAATAATCATATGAATGTTTCTTCTTCTGTTACTTCTGCTGTTGGTGATAAAAATACTCATATACCTACTTTACCTAATAATGCAAATACCTTGAGTACTGTTATAAACACTACTTTTGATTTGCATACTGCAGTGGATGCTTATTCTGATACTAGTGATACTTCTTCTGCTACTGTTTCTGTTTTATAGAATGACTTGCATCATGTTTTTTATTTTCATACAGAAATGGATATTGATGTACATAATGAATATTCTGATGCTTACAACCTTCATGATAAATCTTCTACTCTCACTATAGATCTTCCTATAGGTTCTATGCCTTCTAATAATAGAACTCGACTTGGTTCCACTAATACTCACCCTATGCAAACCAGATCCGATTCCGGTATCTAAAAGAAAAAGGCTCTTCTTGCCAATGGTTTTATGGTTTATTCTTCACAGTTTGAATTACTACCTACAATTCTGCTACCTAAAGTCTTGAATGGACCAATGAAATGATTGATGAGTATCATACACTTATGTATGAAAATACTTGGACTTTTATGCCTTTACCCCCTTCTAAGAATCTAGTGGGATGTAAATGGGTTTACAAACTCAAGTACAACCCCAATGGAACCATTACTAGGCATAAAGCTCGATTGGTTTCTAAAGGGTGCCATCAAAGAGAAGGTTTAGACTATGGAGAAACTTTCAGCCCTATCATTAAGAAACCCATCATACTTATTTTATTATCTTTAGTTGCTACCTTTGGATGGTCACTAAGGCAATTAAATGTAAAAAAATGCCTTTTTGCATGGTAACCTATTTGAAGAACTCTACATCAGTCAACCTCCAAGTTTTATAGACAAACATCATCCCAACTATGTGTGCAAGTTAAATAAGTCATTGCATAGATTAAAACACGTCCCAGGAGTCTGGTTTGAAAAATTTACCACTAATCTTATGTCTATCAGTTTCAATAGTTCATCAGCTGATAACTCTCTCTTTGTTCATGTGAATTCTAACTCTCTAACTTATATCTTATTATATGTTCATGACATTATACTTAGTGGTACTGATTCGATCTACATTGATAAGATTGTCAATAATCTGCAACAAGCCTTTGAAATGTCTGATCTAGGTGATCTTAAGTACTTTCTTGTATTGGAAATTACTAGGACTAGTGTTAATATCTTTGTAAACCAGCAAAAGTATGCTAGGAACCTGCTTCTAAAAGCTAAAATGTTATAAGCAAAGACTTGTCAGTCCCCATGTGCTTCTAAGTATCTTCTTTACAGCCATATTGGTTCACCTCTTTATGATATTACTCTCTATAGAAGTCTAGTACGATCCCTTCAATATCTTATCTTTACTAGATCTAACAATTAGCTTTGCAGTTAATAGAGTATGCTAGTTTATACATTCTCCTACTACTGCCCATTATTCAACTGTTAAGAGGATTCTTAGATCTGTTAGTGGTACTATAGATTATGACATCCTATTTAAATCTAGTTCTCTTAACTTGCATGAATTTCGTGACTCTGATTGGGTTGGTGATCCCTTTAATAGGAGATCCACTTCAGGCTTTGTCATTCTTCTTGGCTAAACATTGTCTCTTAGAGTGCAAAGAAGCAAAGCACAGTTGCAAGGTCATCTACAGAAACTTAATATGAAGCTCTAACTAACATGACTGCTGAGTTAAGTTGGTTAAGACAGATCCTACGAGATTTGCATGTTTTTCAAGCTCAAGCTCCTACACTCTATTGTGCTAATACATCTGCTATCTCTATTACCTCAAATCCAGTTCTCCATATCCACACAAAGCATGTTGAGATTGATTTTCACTTTATGCAAGAAATGGTGATGAAGAAGGATATCATTGTCAAACATATTCCCTCTCAACTTCAATTTGCTGACTTATTTACTAAACCATTATCTACTCATTAGTTTAGTTTCCTAAGAGACAAACTTATCCATAAACCTATGATAAGTTTGAAGGGGGATGTTAAAGAAAAAGGTTAAGTTGGTTTGGTTAGTTAGGGGTATGTTTGTGCTTTCCTAAAACTAGTTGTTAGTCGCTTCTTCATCTTGGTATTTAGTTCTTTGTATTAGTTCTTTTCTGGTCAATGAGCAATTGTTGAATTCTTCTCTTCCTTCTTCTTTCTTTCTCACTGTATTATCATTATTTGCTTCTTCTTCATCTTGGTATTTAGTTCTTTTTTGGTCAATGAGCAATTGATGAATTCTTCTTCCTTCTTCTTTCTTTCGCACTTTATCATCATTATTTTCTTCTTCTTGTTCTTCTCTTCCCTTTCAATTCTTCTACGATTTCAAGTTATTTTTACTATGTTATGATGAGTTATTCATCCATAAACTTTATTTTCCTTGATGATTTTCTTTGATTTGATTTCTTGTGATGGTGTTAGTTACAACAACATTGAAATATTTTAATATTAATTTTCAATTACACTTTCAAAATCTCTTTGAACGAATATTCTCTATTTAATTCTTCTTCTAATTAACTTGCACCTAAAAATGTCTTTTACTAAACTTTATGAGCTTCACATAAAAGTGGGGTTTACTTCATAAAATCGGAATTTGAATGAGAATACAAATGAGAATGAAAATGAGAATGAGAATCATTTTAGTATTTGGTTTGTACCACATAATATCTAAAGTAATGATTAATGAAGTTAACACCATTTTAAAAGGTGGATATAGATGAGGAATTAGAAATTAACTAGGGTGAGATAATGACGAGGAGAAAGAAAATGAGTGGAATGAAGATTTGTGGGTTGTTGGTGAGGAATGAGGATTCCTACACTCAATGAATCAACCTCACGAGTGGAATGAAGATTTATGGGTTGTTGGCGAGGAATGAGGATTCCTACACTTGATGAATCAACCTCAAAATGATTCCTAGTTTATAAAAAAATAATAACCAAGCATGGGAATGACCATTCTCATTCTCATTTTACTCCCCACTAAACACCACCTTAGTTTACTCAAATCTGCATGGCTATATGGCATGTACACCACCTTAGTTTACTCAAATCCTCATGGATATGTGACATGCATTGACATACTTACACAAAACCATTTATTTATGTTCATGTATGTACTTTTACGGTAGGGTATCAGCGGATACCGAAATTTATTGATGGAATTGACATCCCGTAGGCTATTAAGGGTGTATCTACTCTTGGATCCCTATCACACAATGGTAGTACTGTATGTGGCTTATATCTAAGAGTTCCCCGAATGAGAATACTGATATCAAAGACAATGTTAACCTTTAATAAGATTACATAGACTTCAGATTTGGATCCCCTCTTTTTGGGAGTCCAACATGAAAGGTTTTGTTGAGTTTGTTAGGATGTTGACACATCTCTCAACGGCTCATATTGACTTTACATAGAGTTTACTTTTTAAAGTCAATCTCAATAGCCGAATCAAACAATAACTCTAGGAATAGGAAAGAACATTGGCCCATGCACTTATTCATTTATTGTGTTAGAACATGAATAATTTCAATATTCCTCCACGTCAGCAAAAGAAGACCAATCAAAATGAACACCGCGCTGGAAAAATGAGAGGAGCTAAATTAGAGCTGTAGATCTAATAAATGGCCAAATCTGGTCGTGTAGTTAAAGCTGAAGATACGAGATCACAGGGAATTTTCTTGTTATTCCCTGAATAAAGTTGAAATTCCATATCTAAAAATATAATTCTATTTTGTAAAGATATGATGAGATCTCCCAGATTTGGGAGTGGCCTATAAATAGTGGTCGATTGTAAGTTTAAATGATTCAATACAAATCAGTGAAAATTACTCATATCATAGCTTTTCTCTCTACTTTCATTAGTTTATAAACTTTTCTCGTGTGAGGGAAAACATTCTTCTATATTTTGATGCTTTCACTGAGAGCCAAGAGAAAAAATCTTGAGAGACCCACCCAAAAACATTAAACATGTCTAGAACTAGATTGAACGTAGCCTAGAATGAAGGCAACGGAGCCAGAAATAGTAATGATTGTGCTGATCAACCAACCCCACCAGCGAAAATACTCTGGACAATTTTGACCGGAATGCGGGAGATAGAGGAATGAAATACAGAAACACTGCGTGACGCGTGGAAAACTATATAAGACCAGATCCTACTCTTTAGCAAGAAATGGCTCAAACACGTGCTGAAGTCAGTCAAAAGGCAAATAACGAAGAGCAAAAAATGCACTCGGAGAACAACGAACAAGGTGCATGACATGAGAACCATGAGAACAACAGGAATGTGCAACGAGAAGACGGGGAAGTTTAGTCTCAGAACCGAGAAAAGGAAGCCACAAGAGAAGTCTTCAGCCCAGAGTCATAACAAAGGAAGTGGTAGAGGAATTGTTGGAACGGAAAATGATGGAGATGAGAAATCTATGGAGTACGTGCAAGAGTGACCTCGAAACCCTCACCCACACTCCATTATGACTAGAAATCCTAGCGGCTCATGTACCCAAAAATTTGTAGCCCCAAAATTCAAATGCTACAAAGGGAAAATAGATCCGGTCGACCACCTCCATCGGTTCATACAAATAATGGCACTACACCAGTATGAGGATGAATTAATGTGCAGGATGCTCCCAACCAGCCTAGATGAGACAACTTTAAAATATCATTCCCTCCATGTCCATTCAATTACTAACTTTGATGTTATGTCATGTCTTTCTAGGGTAGTATTCCACATACTGGGCAATAATGGAGGACACAGAATACCTTTTGACAATATCTATTAAGAAAGGAGAGTACCTACGAGATTATACCCAGAGGTTCAAGGATGAAATAGCGAGGGTTGAAAATTGTGATGATCGGGTGGGCCAGATTGGCTTTTAGGCGGGGGCTAGATCCAAACTCCCTCATGTTTGAAGATCTGTCCAAAATGAAACCTCTGTCTATGGTAGAAACTTTCCAACGAGCTTAGACTTATATCATACTAGAAGAAGAAAAGAGGAGTTTATTGAAAGCAGTCGAGCAAAAAATAGGAATGCCACAGAAACGAGAATGAAATTCTAAATCTGAATGAAATAGAACAGACAAAACTGAGAGGGATGATGAAAGCAACATTATATGGGAGAGAAACAAACATCGAGGATGGGACTCTAAGAAGATAAATCCAAGGGATAGATTCTACACAGCTGTTGACCCTTCCAGTGAATTAGATTCTTGATTTTATCAAAGACAAGCATTGGCTGAAAAGGCCATCTCCACTCACAAAGGAGCCGAATTACAAGGATAAGGATAAGTATTGTTCTTTTCACAAAAGCAGCAGACACTACACTAGAGCATACTTCCAATTTAAGCACTACAATAAGGAACTCATGAAAAATGGGTTCCTCTATCAATTTGTGACAAAGGAAGAGCAGAAATAAGAGGTAGCGAAGGAAACCCACAATGATGAAAAGTGTGACAACGGGAAAAAATCCATCCGCATCATCAACACAAACATTGCACTAACAGAGCAAGAAAGAACAACACGAAAGGAAAGGAAGATGTACTACAAGAAACTAATGTTGGAGAAATGCACAGGAAGTTATTCAAGAAACAGCAGGAATCGCTCACTAATATTTGATGATCTAAATCTGGAACATGACGGGCACCACAATGATGCCCTTGTCATTTCAATACAAGTTGGCAATTGCTTGTTAAGAAGAGTTTTAGTTGATGACAGGAGCATAGTAAATATTATTTTACTGGACTATCCTAGAAAAAATGTCAATGGGAGAACAAAAGTTGCAAGGAACCTCACAACCATTGATAGGATTCAATGGAGCCATTAGCTTCTTAGAAGGAACCCTCATCCTCCATGTAAGTGTTGAACCCTACAATTATATGACTGAATCTATGATTTTAGATACTTCGTCTCCCTACAATGCTATCCTGGGAAGGATATGGCTGCACAAGATGAAGGTTGTAGCATTACATTACTACCAAGTCTTGAAGTACCCCTCACCAGAAGGGATAAAAACCATTAAAGAAGACCATGCTACTGCATGCATATGTTCTATGACCGCATTTGAGTCTGCAAAGAAAAAGATTATTGAAAAAGCAGACAGAAAATGACCTGAAAATGCAGCA
This sequence comes from Datisca glomerata, assembly GCA_003255025.1. NCBI lineage: Eukaryota > Viridiplantae > Streptophyta > Magnoliopsida > Cucurbitales > Datiscaceae > Datisca > Datisca glomerata. The sequence continues at coordinate 1,358,052 of QANY01002227.1, forward strand.
CAATAACAACCACAGGAGAATGGGCTAGACATGCCAAGGTACGAGGCAGGAGAACAAATAGATTAATGTGCTTAGAGGAAGGGACACAAAAAATGACGAACATCGACACCCGCCTTGAGCAAGCAGAAAAGGATAAGCTGATAGAATTTTTACAAAAAAAACAAAATATTTTTTACAGCTACTGCACACGAGATGCCAGGTATTCTAGAGGAGATCATATGATACAAGATGAACACAGATCCGACTGTTAAACCAATAAAATAAAAGAAGAGAAGTTTCCCTCCAAAAAGGAATGAAGCAGTGAAAGAAGAAGTTAATAAGCTCCAGGAGGTTGGATTCATTAGAGAAGTTGACTACCCAGAGTGGCTAGCTAACGTAGTGATGGTACGAAATAAGAACGGAAAATGGAGGATCTAAGTAGATTTCACCGACCTAAATAAAGCGTGTCCTAAATATGACTATCTTTTACCAAGAATTGATCAAATGGTTGATGAAACTTTAGGGCATGAATTCCTCAGTTTTATGGACGTCTACTCCGGATATAACCAGGTGAAATATTCCAACCTGACTAGGAGAAAACTTCTTTTATTACTGAATACAGTATCTACTGTTATAAAGTAATGTCATTTGGACTGAAAAAGAAGGAGATACATACTAGAGGCTCGTGAACAAATTATTTCATGATCAAATCGGCAGAAACATGGAAGTACATGTAGATGACAAGCTAGTGAAAATCAAAGAACGGGGAGATCATTTCTGAGATCTTGAAGAGGCTTTTTCTGTTCTAAGGAAAAACTCCATGAAGTTAAATCTGGAGAAGTGCACCTTTGGTGTCACAGCAGGAAAATTCCTTAGACATTTAGTGACCCAACGAGGGATAGAAGTCAATCCAGATCAAGTGAAAGGTATAATGGAGATGAAGTCTCCAAAGAACAAAGAGGAAATTCAATGATGAACAGGAAGGATGGCGACACTCAACAGATTCATTTCCAGGTCAACAGATAAGTGTAAACCACTTTTTGAAAAACTGAGGAAAAAGCCTTCAACAAAATTATGGAATGCTTAGTAACTCCCTCACTACTCTTGAAGCCAATGTCAGGCGAGCAACTCTTCTTATATGTTACCATTTCAGAAACATCTTATAGTGTCGTACTCATCAAAGAGGAAGAAAGAAAGTAAAAACATATATACTTTGTCAGCAAAAGCCTAGTGGCGGCTGAAAAGAGATGCAAAAGATGAAAAATTAGTACCGACGATCGTGAGTGCTGCTAGAAAACTAAGGCCGTATTTCCAAGAACACCGTATTAAAGAGCTGATAGACTCACCTGTCAAGAGTCTTCTACACTCTCCAAAGATAAGCGGGAGGATGACGAAATGGTCAATAGAGCTAACTAGTATGAAATTCATTTTGAGCCCAGAACTTCCATCAATGGGAAAGCACTACAAATTTTTGTTGTAGACTTCACTGGAGAAAAAGTCAACCTAGAACCATAAGAAAAAATTGAGAATGGATTGTGGAAATTATACTTGGTGCTTTAAACAAAAAATAAGCAGAAGTTGTTGGAATAGCAGCCCGAACCCCATTTGGGGAAACATTAGAACATTCAATCTTCTTTGGACTCAGTGCAACAAATAACAAAGTCGGAGAAGAAGCATTGATCGTGGGGTATCTTTACTAAGGGAATATGAGGTACCTGATGTGAAAATATTCTGTGATTTTATGTTAGTTGTGAAACAGGTCACAGGAGAATACGTGACGAAAGATGAGAGGATGGTAAGTTATTTGTAACGTGCAAAAGACTTATTAAGGTCATTAAGAAACTATGAAATTCAACAAATCCCAAGAGCCGAGAGCGGACACGCAAACATGCTGCCAAATTTGGGGTCATCTTTGCGATTCCTGTATAAGAGGAGCGTGCAAGTGGAATTTTTAAAAGAACCAAGTGTCTTACTCCCGTTGAACAACCTTGCTGAAGTGGAGGCTAAAAGGGAGCCCAACTGGCAGGATGATGTAATTCACTACCTTGAAAAGGAAGTACTCCCGGAAGATTAACTCCTTGCGAGAAAAGTGCACCAGCAAAGCACCAAGTACACATTGATAAATGGGTTATTATATAAAAAGTTATTTTCAGGTATGTACTTGAAATGCTTGAAGGAGAAAGAGGCCCAGTATGTTCTAGTTGAAATTCATGAATGGATATGCAGAAACCACACTGAGGGGAGATCGTTAGCTCACATAGTCTTAAATGAGGGATATTATTTGCCCGGAATACATCAAGATGCCAAGCAACGTGTAATGAGATGTGATACATGCCAACGTTTTTCCCCAGCCACTAAACTGGCTCCAGGAGAATTAAAATATAGTGACAAGCATGTGGCCTTTCATACAGTTGGCACTTGACATCATTGCTCCACTCTCAATGGCGCCAGCTTAGAAGTGTTTCTTACTAGTGGCTACGGATTATATTACTAAATGGATCGAAGCTGAGGCTTTCACGAGGATCCAGGAAGAAGTTAAAGGGTTCTGATGGAAGAGTATAACATACATATTTGGGATATCAAAATATTGATCTCAGACAACGTACTACAGTTCACAAGAAGAATAATCAAAGGCAGTTGCAAGGGGCTGAGAATCATTAACCGTTTCTCTACTCCATATTATCTACCGGGGAATAGGTAAGTAGAAAGGTTAAATTGTATTATACTCGACAACCTGGAGAAGCGATTGGAGTTAACAAAAGGGAAATGGTAGAGGAACTATCAGTAGTACTATGGGTATATAGGACTACTCCTAAAGAAACAACATGAGAAACTCCATTTGCCATAGCATTTGGAGCGGAAGCTATAATTCCTGTCGAAATTAGAAGCCCAACAGTGAGATCAGAACTGAACCAGCAACAAAATGAGGAACTCCTTAGGAGAAGCCTTGATCAATTGGAAGAATGAAGAGAAGCTACACTAATTAGAATGGCGCATTATAATCAGAAAATGAAGTTCTATTTTCAAAAGGAAATAAAAAAATGGGAGTTCGAAAAAAGGGATTTAGTCTTGAGAATAGTCTTTCAAATAGAAGGAAAAAAAGGACCATATATATCGTTAGTGGAAGAGGTGGAATCGGGTATTATTACTTCAAGACAGAAGAAGGAGCAGACCTGGTCAAACCATGGAATGCATCTCATTTAAAGAAGTATTTTGTTTAAATGTAATTTTATTATAGTGAATATTTTCCCATGGTTTTTTCGCGCAAGGGTTTTTCATGTAAAAAATCTATGGTGTCAACTCTCTCCATCTCTCCTCCAATAGAAGTAGAATTAAGAAAATTAAGGGCGTAAGTCCTTGGGAGGGGCAGTTCATAAATTTTACTTCTAGAAGGAACTAAGGGCGTAAGTCCTTGAGAATGGCAGTTCATAAGTCTTACTCCTAGAAGGAACTAAGGGCGTAAGTCATTGGGAGAGGCGATTTATAAGTCCTACTCCCAGATGGAACTAAGGGCATAACTCATTGGGATAAACGGTTCATAAGTCCTACTCTTAGAAGGAACTATGGGCGTGAGTCCTTAGGAGGGACAGTTCATAAGTCCTACTCCCAGAAGGAATTGAGGGAGTACGTCCTTGGGAGCAAGGTTGTCATAATCATGATCCTACCTAGGATCGTGGAGAGATCTCATGAATCAGATCGTAGCATCGAATCATGGATCATAAGATCCTACTATATACTAGTAATATTACGAAAAAAACACAATTTACAAAACTACATATTAAAATTCTTAAATATAGTTTAATTAACCAATGGTAAATTTCACTATTTTACTAAGTTTAACTTAAATAAATCCATAACAACTTCAGACTTGAACAAATTAAATGAACTTTATATTATTTTCGTATGAATACGGTACAAAATTATTATTAGTAGGATCATAAGATCATAGTAGGATCGTAAGATCCTACCAATCCAAGATAAAAAAAATATAATAGGATAATAAGATCCTCCCAATTTAATATTCTACTTATGAATCGGATTGTGGGGTTTAGACATGATCATAAAATCGTAAAATCTTATTATCTGAATTTGGAGTTTAAAAACCATGCTTGGGAGGGGCAGTTCAAAAGTACTACTCTCAGAAGAAACAAAGGGCGTGAGTCCTTGGAATAGGTAGTTCATAAGTTCTACTTTCAGAAGAAACCAACGACATAAGTCCCTGAGAGGGGCAATACATAAGTCCTACTCTCAAAATGAATAAAAAATGCAAGTCTAGATGAACAAAGATGCAAGAATGGGTAAAAAAGTTATTATAATGGGAAAATCAAACGCGACAAGTTACGGCTCAAACAAGTTCAGTCCTTCAAATTGACTTTATGAGAATTAGAACGGGAAAATCAAGAGTTAGAAGGTTACGATTCAAACTAATTCAGTCCTTCAAATGGACTTCACGAGTTAAATCCTTTAAATAAATTCAACAAATTAAATTTTAATTGTTATTTTGGATCACATAGAAAATAAAAAAAGAAGGCAGAAGGTGACATTCAAAAGAAAAACTTTTTGCATTAAAAAGAAAAAGAAAAGGTACATGCAATATAGGAAAAAGTGAAAACATTACAACCAAAACAGAAAATTCAAGGAGTAGCAGCATCATCATCAACAGGAAGGATCTCAATAGAAATGTCAGGGGGGCAGAAGTGTTTCTAACAACGGGAGTCTCAATAGCAACCACCTCGAAAGGGCTAGCCTCATCGTGTCTTGTAGAGGTAGTGGCCTCACTTTCTATATCAGAAAGGATGTCACAAAAAGGTTTCATTGGAAGGGCATTCATTAAGCCATCCCTATAGCTTACACTGTAGACTATTTGCTCAGCCTCGTAAAAAATGGCCTGGTATTCCTCTCCAACCTCCTTTTCCTTTTTCTTAAAGGCTTGAGTTTTGGCCACTTCAATACTAACCAAGGATTCTTGAGCAACCTTCAGAGTCTCATTTGTAGCTTCCAAAGACTTTGAAAACTTCTGGATCTCTGCCTTGGCTGCATCAGCCTCTATAGCCTGTTTTTTCAGAATTCTACGTAATACAACCTCTGACCCTTTCAGCTGGTGAATTTTACCATTAAGACCTTCGATCACACCTGCACATTGGGCAACGTCCCTATGAAGCTTTTGCAATGCTTGGTCTTGGGCAATGTAGTGCTCTTGAACATCATTATGATGGATTATGAAATGAAGTAATTGTTAGGGGTCATGCCCTCAAAGCATGTGTATAACATTTTGATATAAAATTTAATGAGGACTACATTTTCTTATAAGTGTTCTTTTAAATTATTATTGAATAATTTATATAAATATCTAAAATTCCATATTCATTAATGATACTATGATCTTGTATTAGTACGAGAGGATTAAGATTATAGATAATAAATAAAATTGTCAGCAACATATTAAAGTATGAAATCTTTAATGAATGGTTGTTAATATGGTTCACTAAGCATTATGAATGTGTGTGATCTAGATCCAGATAATTGATGTGGGTATAAATCTTAGTGAACGTACTTTATATAATGAGATTATATATGACTAGACCGATGTAAATTAATATATTTATCAACGTGTCGTTTATAATAAAGATTTAATACACATCAATTCGATGATCATATGTACATTAGTCTGAATCCTGAGTAGTCATAAACTCATATACATGTCTACTGGATTTTTTGATTCACTCGTTAAGATTTATTTGTAAAACAGGCTAGTGACTTTTGTTTTATAGATTCAGTGATATGCATGGCTGAGAACATGATCTTACAAGATTTAGAATCCAAGCTTTCTTAATGGATCGTATATTAGTTCTCTTAAGTGTTAATTCTTGAACTGAATGTTTATTGATCTCAAATTTATAATAAGATTATAAATTAGTCATTCACTAGTCGATTAATAGTACTTAAGGATCAAGAGATAACTAGAAGGGTAAAATAATAATTTTGACCAATTCTAATTTACGAACCAATAATTGGAGAACAGAACTACATGAATTAATTATATTAGTGGATTACATGAGAATACTCTGTAAATATAATCTATAATCTCTAAGAGTGCAATTTCATATTTATAGTGGAGTACGAACGAAATTAATAAATAAGATAATTTAATTAAAGAGTTTAATTAATAATCTAGTTTATTAGAGCTTAGGATTATAGGTTCAAGGCCCCCAAGTCACCTTTATACTATGTAATCTAGGGTGTGAATATTTCAGGATATGAGAATGGGTGTCAGAGGCTGTTACCCCGTGGCCAACTCGAAGGGGCTGAAGTTCGACGCAGAGCTTTTTGGTTGTTAAGTTATAGCATCACTGAGCAACATCCAACAGCTCCAGTCCTTCTGCTTTCCACTAAAGTTCCTTAAGTATCCCTCGAAGAGTCCGTTTATTCTCTCCGTCTGAGCTTTCAAAGATATACCGACCGTAGGTATCTTACCATCAGATACCGATAGTCGTCTTCTAACATTACCAACCTTTAAATATCGAGTTTTCCTCAATTTCATATAACATATAAAAAAAGTGACAGGTTGAGAGATATCAATAATTGAACAACCAAGAGGTTGACATCCGATCCAACCTAGTAGTAAGCAATTCGCCAAAAGCAACCAAAATATTCCTTGGTGAATAGGGCAAAAACTTGAACTACGCATATACATACTTTAAAAAAAAGGTAAAGCCAACTATTGAGCCGCAGATTGGGGGTGAAAGCCTTTCCCAAATCTCTTTACGTTTGATTTGTCGGTACAAAGGGAAGGAGCTTCTTCCTTATAATTTCTTCTTCGAGAAAGCTTGCTCCATCTTTGAGAGTAAAAGAAGAATCATCTTATAACGAGCGAAACCCTCATTTTGTGTTGCTGAGACATGCGCCTAAGGAGAAATCCCACCTTCACGAGACAAGAACAACGGACACAGCTGCCCCTGACGAAATGGAATGAAATACGAAAGACTAAGCCAAACCGTCGAGGACAACCCGGTTCAAGCATCCCAAAACAACAACAAGCTAGCCTTAATCAGACTTCTCATCCTTATGATGCAGTGCCACCCTGTTATGGAAACTTTGACAAGCAATCTTCTTTCTTGCTTGATAGAGGGGCTTCCATTCACCAATGCAGACTAAAAGTGCTCTCCGAACCGTGCTGGATAGTCACCCATCACATGGCTTTCTACAATAAGTCTGTTAACACTACAACTTTCTTCGAATAACCTTCCATAAAAGGCCTAAAAGAGTTTGCCAAACCCAAGAAAGATCTCAATTCAGTGATCTTAGTGGGTGTAGGCCACTCTTTTTATTCTACGATAAGAACATAATTATGAGATAATTATGTGTGATTAATTAATTGAATTATTTATATATATTAATGTAATTTTCAGAATTAATGTATATAAATAATTATTGATTATTTTTTAATTATCGATAAGTGAGACAAAATATCTAATTTGTGAAATTAGATTAATAAATTATTATATAATAATTTGAATCAACCAAATCTGTTATTTGTAAAATAATAGATAATTTAGTTGATAGGGATAATTGAATATGTTAATTTTTAATGAACTAATATCTAGATATTTATCTAATTAAAAGAAATAGTTAATTTACAGTAATTGCCATGTGTTAGGAATCATAGATTACCATGCACTGTTGCAGTGCCATGTGGCACTACAACAGTTGGCGTGTAACACTACAGTGCGGTGTGGCATTGCAGTTGTGCACCATTATACAGCGGGTCATACTGTATCGGATAACTTGAAATTAAATATTATTTTTAATTTTTAATTATCCCTAAATATCCGATACGCCATTATCTAGAATAAGATATAGATTTTATTCTCATGATTAGAGAATCAGATCATGAATCAGGAGTTGAGAGAAGAACACAATTTTTCAAAAAGTAATTTTTCTACGAATAAGAGTTAATCAAAATCTCTAAAAGAATCATCATCACGTTTTTTTAGAGAATCGTCTCACAAAAGTAATTCTCAGTTAAATATCAGGATCCCATGTGTTGAGTACATCTAGAGACAGAAAAGTGTCTTTGTTATATTCTACGTGCCCACACACGTTCTAGTGCGTTGATGATTGATTTGGAAGATCTTGGTGTGGATCTTAGAGTCTGCTGATCGTTGAAACAATTTCGTGGGAAAGGAGAATCGATCGATTTTGTGAGGAAGCTTGATTTAGACTACAAGAGATATATGATTCCTAACCTTATATGTTGTTAATTTAATATATAAATATATAATGGATCCTACTTGATTGAAAAAAAGTTTTCACTAAAAATTTTTTTGGTTATTGTAGCGTTGCACGATTTTGTTTTACTAAAAGATTCAATTTTTTATCAAAAGTTTAATTTTTTAAATTGCCACGCGCCACACGCTTCTGCCGCGCACACGACGTGATGACCAACAGTAATACGCCAGGAAAAGAAAAGAGAAGGAATAAGGAACGATGCTCTAATCAAGTCATGGATAAGAGAAGAAACGAGGTCACCAATCCTAGTGTTGTGAGTCCAGGCCAAATCAACATTAGAGTTTATTCCCCAAGAAACAACATGAGAAGACGGTGAATCATCCAAGAAACAGACTATTGCAGGGATATCAGCAAATGGTACCGCCAAATAGCAGGACCTTCAGTTGCCCCTGAGATCCAGAAGCTGGCTCCTGCCTGGCACCCGGCTGAACATGTACGGGAGCAGCAGGAGGAGGAGGAGTTGCAGAACAGGGAGGTAAATTCTCACCCTAGGTAGAAGGGACATCTTGAACGGGAGGATCTCCTAAGGAGTTGGTCTCATCCGTTCTTGGATGGGTTCGTCTTCCAACCTCGCCCACCATAGTACGAAGACATTTTAACATCCTAAGGTTCTCTGCTACTTTTTGGATCAAAGTATTATCTTCTGCAAATGCCGAAGAACCAAAATTAGAATCTCTAGGAGATGATGGGTTGGAAGAAGCACGAAAACCCCTTAGAGGATGGGAAGATGATGATGGGGTAGATACGAGAGACATAACTTAGGAGGCTACAGGAACACCTCTTGGAGAAAAGACGATGATGACGCTGAAACTAAAGTGAAACGACCAAACTTGAAGGTTGAGAACAGGCGAGAGTGACGTCACCTCGGGGGTCTAGAAGCTCAAACCACTTCTTATGCCAACAACGAAAAGGTAAAGTTAGCTTTTCAGAAATATCCCTCATGACATAGGGTTTCTTCTTCTTGAGCTTATCTACAAGAAAGAAAGAATCAGTTAGGAAGTAAAGGAAAGATCTAAAAAACAAACATAAATACATATAAAGAAAGAAATGAAAACGGGGAATGGAGCTCTGAGTACTTACTAAAAATTTTCCAGATTTTAGGAATTATCCAGCAGCCATCACCATCCCAATTCCCACCAATCATAAAAACATCCATCTCCCAACCTTTGTCACCTTTCGAGATTTTTATTACCATTAGCCCGTGGAGAAAGGTAGTATGTCTCACCCTATACTTGATAATGTGCCAACACCTAAGTTCATCAACTCCCAAATCTAGGCCATATCTTATATTCAAGACCTCAAAGCCAAGAAGAACCTTATAACTGCTAGGAGTAAATTGAGATGGGGCAAGACCGTAAAAATGAAAGAACTCTTTAAAAAAAGGAGAAAACATAAGTATAAGACCCAAAGCTATATATATAGGGGTTAGGGTGATTTGGTAGGGAGATCTACAAGGGTAACTTGGATGTTTATTTTCTCCTAAACCAACTACAACATTAGAAGGGAAAGCATCGTGAAAAATGGTCAAAAACTCTGTAAGCTCAACCAAAGTCCTAACTAAAGGGACCGAAAGTTTAAACTCAACTCTACCGAGACTCATGGCTACCAAAATCGTTGAAAGAAAAGAAGAAGAAAGGTAGAAGGAACAAATAACTTACAAAGGATGGAGGAGAAATTTGTGTTTTGAAAATGATAAAAAGAAGTTTATATAGACAACAGGCATAAAATAAGTATAGAAATGCGTTAAAGATGATGAAAGGACAACTGACCTGTACTAGAGTGAAACAAGGATTGTAGGGAAATGAATCGTCGTGGCCACTGACCGTTAAGAGACTAACAGCTGGAAAGATAGAATGACATGCCCTGCAAAAAAATAATAATAATAAAATAAATAATACTAATTACCTATAAGTACGACAATATAAAATGACGAAAGAAATGAACTAAGTACATGAATATGAAACTTTGAAATGGAAATAAATGGAGTACTGGAATACGAAGTGACGAACAGAACACAAAGCGAGAACGGGAATATGAATCACCAAAACAGATTATTGCTGACGAATGGAAGACAAAATAGAAAAAAAGGAAATTAAAAGTATTTGTGTGACCGTCAAACGTGCACCCATCTGGGTAAAATAATGATCACTTCTACATAAAATATTGTTACTTTTACGTGTCATTATTGTTATTGTAGGTCTCAATAAATGAAAGAAGAAAGAGAAGGACACAAGGAAGATCTCGTCAGAAAAATGGTTGTAAAAAGGCTATTCTAGAAAGCAACAACGTGCACACTACAAGAGCCTAGTGTTGGAATACGGAAATCATATCATTACACTTGAACGAAGAAATACTTGGTTAAGTGTAATGAGAGTAAATGAACAGGAATAACTTTAGTATTCTTCCACGTCAGCAAAAGAATAGCTAATCAGAATGAACACCACGCTGACAGAATGGGAGGAGCTAAATTAGAGCTGTAGATCTAATCAAACGGCTAAATATGGTCATGTAGTTAAAGCTAAAGATACGAGATCATAGAGAATATTCTTTTTATTCTCTGAATACAGTTGAAATTCCATATCTAAAAATATAATTCCGTTTTTGTAAAGATATGATGAGATCTCCCAGATTTGAGAGTGGCCTATAAATAGTGGCGATTGTAAATTTAAATAATTGAATACAAACCAATGAAAATTACTCATATCATAGCTTTTCTCTCATCTCTCATTAGTCTATAAACTTTTCTCCTTTGAGAGAAAAAATTCTTTTACAATGCTAAATTTCGTTCTTTAAAAGTTGGGAGGGAAAGTGAAATTCAAAGAAAACAAATGAGACATTGGCAGTAAATGTTGTTGATATGAAATTGAGAGTAAATAATTTTTAAATTAAAATTATGGGAATATAATGGTATCACACATTACTTTATTTGTTTTATGAATTATGAAAAAGACTCCCTTAGCCTTATACCAAACATCTCTTCTACTTTTTACCTTATAATTTATTTTGTATTTTCTTTAAAACAAGAGTCTTTAGAGGTAGGATAGAGGCATTAAAGTCTAATATACTATGCTTTTAGCTTTCACAAAAGCAATTATTAAATAGATAATGAACTAATAAGATTACTCTGCTTCCTGAACAAGGAAAAGAAAAGATAAAAGAAAAGAAAAAAGGTGACTGAACCATAGTTTTCTGTTTATTTATGGACACAACCGCAATATAGTTTAAAATTCTGATTAATCGTGATTAGTTGCTAATGGAGTTAATTATTAATTAGTCAATATTTTTCTCTGTCTAGTCAAGCAAGTCAAAAAAAGGCAAGGAGAGGTGCAGCTGTACTAACTTTCTCCGTTACTCAGTTCTCTGCACAAGAACCATCACGATGGAGGTCAGCATATACGATCACGAGCTCCCTTACGATACCTACAATCGGTACGACATCACTTTCTTCTCCGATCGCATCCAAACCCTCCTCACCTCTTGCCCCTCCATGGTCGATTCCTGGCTCTCCGAAATTCTCTACATTCACCGCCGCAGACTCCAACACCTCATCGTCGGACTCGACGTAGAATGGCGCCCCAATTTCATCCGCAACATCGAAAACCCCGTTGCGACTCTCCAGCTCTGCGTGGGTCGTCGTTGTCTCGTCTTTCAACTGATTTACGCCCCTGAGATCCCACAGTCCCTGATTGATTTTCTGAACGATTGTCATTTCACTTTCGTGGGCGTTGGAATTGAGAGCGATGTTGAAAAGCTTGTGGAGGATTATGGACTGAACGTGGCCAATATGGTTGATCTCCGAGAATTAGCTGCGCAAGAGTTGGGTCGGAGAGAGCTGCGGAATGCTGGGTTGAAAACTTTGGCAAATGAGATCCTCGGAAGGGAGATTAATAAGCCGCGGAACGTGACGATGAGTCGGTGGGATAATGAGTGGCTTAATTCTGCTCAGGTACTATATGCTTGTCTAGATGCATTTGTGTCTTTTGAGATTGGCAGGCGCTTGATTGAAGGGGCTTAATGGCGATTTAGTTTGCTGTTTGGATTTTGTGTGTGTCTGGGTTTGGTGATTGTGAATAACCATTATGGACTAGAATATGAAGAACCGATGACTGATGTTTAGTATCACTTCTTGCGTGGGATGATCATAGACAAATATTAATTACGGTTCTAGCATGTTGAGATCGTTTTTCATTTAGTATTATGAATGAGTTTTTACTAATGCTAGTGGCCTTCTCTGCATATTTGATAGCATTGGATGGAAATGGATTCTGTCTTTCTATCGTCTGATTGTTGAGTAGGCGTTTGATCATAGGGATTTTTTATACAAGACTAGCAGACTTACTAATATGGTTTTTCTTCATTTTTTTAACAACATCACACAGTCATATGCACCATTCTATCTAAGCTATTGTAATAATTATTAAATGGTTCAGTATTAGTTTTAGTTCATCTTATTCTTAATAATATCTATTCAACGGTTGTTTGTAGGGAATAAAATCTTACAAACTATTTGAGAACGTTTCAGGGATATAAAATAAATCAATGTGACCCGTCATCTACTCTTTCATAGTATTTTGATTCATATGCTTGCAGAATCTGATCTTATGATGGGATTTTTCTGTTTATTCCTAGTTTTAGTAAAAGTCATAGACATTACTATATGCTGTTTTCTTAGCTCATGAATCAATTTGGAAGAAAAACAAATGTTTTTTTCAAAATAAAAATAGAGAAAAAGAAAGAAAGAGAAAATCATCATCTTTCGCACTGAGTAAGTGCAACCCAACCGAACTCTGTGCTTCCCAAACAGAGCAAGCTCAAAAAAATGGAGAAAATAGAGCACAATTCCATAGCCACCAATGGAATATAGCATCAATAGGCGAAGGGCCAGTCGTTCTTCTTCTTCATGGATGTCCGGACCTTTGTTACTCCTGGCGCCACCAGCTCCTCTACCTTTCCTCCGCACGATACAGAGCCATAGCCCCTGACCTCCCTGGCTATGGTGACACCGATTCACCTCCTTTCCATACCTCCTACACTGCCTTCCACTCGGAATTGACCAGATTTTCTTGGTCGGCCATGACTGAGGAGCTATTATCGCTTGGTACTTCTGCTTGTTCCGGCCCGATAGGGTAAAGGATTTGGTCAATTTGAGCGTCCAATTCATGCCTAGAAACCCTAAAGTAAAGTTCGTGGACGGCTTCAGGTCTTTGCTTGGTGATGATTTCTACATGTGCATGTTCCAGGTAAGAAATCATCGAATCAATTGATTGATGAATTGGAAGTCGACTTTTATTCTACCTGATTAAGTAATTATGAGTAACCGATTGAATGATTTAACCATTCGTATTGATGGTGGGGTTAGAAACCAGGAGAGGTGGAAGAAGAATTTGATTCAACGGATACAGTGGAATTGTTTAAGAAAGTTCTAGTGTGTTGTGATCCTCGTGCTCCCTGCGTTCCAGCAGAAGCTGGATATAAAGAGGTTTCAGTCCCAACGACTCTACCCTCATGGTTATTGTTGGCTGTGATCACCATTAACATCAGTTCAATGAAAGAGATATAAGTGTCTAGTCTATTACCGTTAGTTGGGCGGCGTTGTTTTACTAAAGGTTTTAAACAGATTCACTCACCTCGATGGACACGTGGAAGCTCGTGTATCAGCATGGGCTGCGGTTTGTATTTAACCAACGTAACACACAGATTTGCTACATTTTTTTCTTGCATTCTATTCTTATGATTTGATACCTTAAGATTAAGAGCGATTCTCGAGGGTTTTGAGAGCTTGGTGTTTGTGTGTTGTTCTTGGTGTTCGTATCTTCTGTGTAAATTTTTTCGAGAATGTATTGGGTGGGTGGTCGTCCATCTTTGTAAGGAAAGAACTTGTAATCTTTGATATCTCTGTAATCTTGAAGCTATAGTGAAAGGGGGTTCTGGTTTTAGAGCTCAACTGGATGTAGGCTTGCATTAAGCCAAACCAGTATAAAACACGTGTATTTCTTCTTCTCTCTCCTATTTTTTCCTTCATTTTGGATTTCACTGTGTTTCGTGAAGTTATTGGGTAAATTTGTTTAAAGGGTGTTTCTTGGAGATTCCTCTCGATTGTGATTGAGTTTGGAAATAGATCTTGAGTAGTGTTCAACAATTTAATCCTAACAGTGGTATCAGAGCTTGTGGTTGAAGGCTGAGAGACTCAAGATCAGAAGGTTTCTTTCTCAAACTTAGTCACGGCAGATTCTAAAGAGGAAATCTTATTTGAAGATACTTTGTGCAACAAAGTCTCTTCAAAAGAAATCTTGGATGAACAAGGACTTGTTTTTTATCAGGAGCAAAGGTTGGAGGAGGAAAAACCAAGTGTAGAGAACGGTGATAGCAGTAATCAAGAACTTGTGAAACAAAGAAATCAAGAAAGTTGATACAGTTGGTACATAGCAAACTCAATGGGGTCTACACATTTTGAAGTGGACAAATTTGATGGAACTGGAAACTTTATCATCTGGAGGAGAAAAAATAAGGCTCTTCTTTCTCAACAAAGAGTCTTGAAAGCACTCGAAGTCCTTCAAAAATGCCAGTCACACTTACTGAAGATCAAAAGGCCGAGATGTTGGAAACAACCTGAGGTACAATCATTCTTAACTTAGTTGATAATATGCTTAGGGAGGTGAATGAGGAGGACACTGCATCAAAGGTATGGGAGAAGCTTGAATCTCTCTATATGAAGAAGTCCCTGACTAATAAGGTCTATCTAAAGGAGAGGTTGTTTGGTTTCAAGATGGACACTACTAAGAACTTGGAACAAAATCTTGATGACTTCAAGATAATGTATAGATCTTGCAAATTCTAAAGCAAATGAGAAACTTAATTATGAAAATGAAGCTATTATCTTGCTGAATTCTCTGCCAGATTCCTTTATTGAATGGGTGTCTGCCTTGAAAGAATGTATGCCTGCCCTAAGGTCTAGCTTAGAGTTCTGTAACTCAAATTTTGATAATCTCTGCAAAGAAAATGGCATTTTGAGGAATAGAACAATAAGACATACACCACAACAAAATGGCATAGCAGAAAGAATGAACAAGACCATTCTTGATAAAGTTAGGTAAGGGTGTAAGCAAAACTGAAAAAACCGCCCAAACCGACTGAACCAAATCAAACCGATGCGATTCAGGTAGTTTTCTCAATTCTGGCGGTTTGCAGTTTGTGTGCAAAAATTGCATTGAACTGAACCAAACCGCATATATATACATATATATATGTCTCATTTTAGTTTTACCCCAACTTCCCCATGCGCCCTCACTCGATTTCTCATTTGTCAACTCGAAAAACCCTAACCCCCTTTGGCGATTGAAGACTTACAATTTCTCATGGCATCTTGCTTGCGTTGCTGATTGCTCGATGTTCTCGGCGTTGCTCAGCGTTACAAACTAGTATACCTCTCGGTCCTCTCTCTCTGTGTGTCTCTCTCTCTCTATCCTCTCTCTCTATCTATTGTAATCTTAACATATGTACATGCTCAGGTAAGAAAACCAGTGGTGAAGACTAACTCAGACCCGCATCTCTCATCTCTCTTCCCTCGAGTCTCCATCTCTTAAATATCTCACCGTTGATGAACTTTTGTGGCCAGCAACTGCCAACACTACACAGTCGACGAAGATTACGAAGATTTTGTTTTCACCTCTCTCAGATCTGAGTCGAACCCACACCAGAGCATTTGTGTTCATCTCATCCTGATCTGGTAAAATGAAAGAATTTTCTTTCTTTTTTTAAATTACTTGTTGTGTATTATTTTTTTGAATGTTTTATCCCTATTTTAAGGCTTTAATTTTCCAACTTTTCTCTGTGATATTTGATCTGGATGTATAGGATTAAAGACTTCTTCATCTTTGATTTTCTGAGATTTGGTATGTTCTGGAGTTTTTCTGTAAGTTTCTGTTAATCTGCCAATCGATCCGGTACTTTTCAGTTTCCTTTGTTTCTCCGCAGACCGGTTTGGTTCGATTTACGTACATTGTTCGGTGTGGTTTGGTTTTAACACTCCAAAAACCGCAGTTGCGGTTCTGTAAGACCCCGATTCACGAGGGTTAAACATGCTTTAAATTTCACATTTCAAAAATTCTCAATTCAATTAAAATCCTAATTTGAGAAAATCCTCAAATTGAAAACCCAAATTTTGCCCTAATTTTAACGTTAAATAGCGAAAGCATAAATTTATTTTAAAAGAATATTAACTCATTAAACTGAAATAAATAATTCATTAAATTATAATAAAGTGAAGTACGAAAATTCATAAGACATGAAAGTTGAACATGAAAATCCATAAATTTCTTAAATAACTTAAGTCAAACTGAAGTCATAATGTTATCATTTAACTTAAAAATCATAATCATGCTTCTTATGGCAATCCCTCACTCCCGCTGCTTACCATCACCTGCAACACAAATCATCTATGAGGGGTGAGTATTAAAAATACTCAGTAAGTAAATTCGCATACTAATAAGTTTCATATGACGTAAATATAAATATATAACTCATGCAAATTTATTTCACACATTCACTGGTCACATAAAATACTTGTAATAACACGCCAATTTCATGGTTAACAAATAACTTGAACTTGTACTAATATATGCTAATACTTATTCTTGCTTGATCATAATTCGATTAGACATATCCCTCGATTAACAACCTAACCAGAAATATTTCACAACTTGAACTTGAACTTGTAACATGAACGTGAACATGACAGATTGGGTGTCTTGAAACTTGATGTCACTTAAGATTATCTGAACCTTAAGAACGCTAACATGAACATGGTGACACCCAACCGTATAATTTGATAACATGACGTGAACAATATGGTTACTTGATAACCAAAGGAGATGACTAAGTCTACTCCTTGGTTAGTTATCACCTTACTTGAATTAATATTCATAATTCACACTATCACATATACATGGGTAAACATATAACTTGTTCATGAACATAAATGATATAACTATTACATGTATAACTCAAAATATAATCGTATATAACATGGTAAATAATTTCATCATGATATGAAAAATTAATAAAACACTTGATCATAAGATTGAACATAAAGAAATAATAAAACAATTTCACATTATATATTCTACACTTATAACATATGAACCGAATTATTATGTAAATCCACTTACCTGGATTCTCTACGAATTAAATTCAGCAACTAATGACTTGAAATCCAAAGATCCCAGATCACAACAAATTCATATAATATCTACAATTATTTAATTAACTAAGCGAGGTTGGGAATAGGTGGAAACCACATTGGGTGTAATTTATCAAGCGGATTAAAACGGTTCAACAAGGTTCGGGTGATCTGAACTGGTTCGGTTATGCTATTTTGGGCTGGTTTAGTCTTGTCAAGTTGAATCAGTCTGGTCTGACCGAGTCGGTTTGGTCTGGTCTGGTCTGACTGAACCGGTTCGGCGCAGTCTGAATAAACTGGTCCGGTTCAAGAGAAAGGGGGAACACAAAAGGGAGACAAAGAAGATGGAGAGAGAGAGAGGGAGGGAAACGCGATAGAGAGGGGGGAAAGAAGAGAGAGATAGACAGAGAGAAGCAGAAATAGAGGGGAAGAGGGAGACGAAGGAGGGGGAGAGAGAGAGAGAGAGAAATGCAACAGAGATGGGGGAAGACGAAGGAGAGAGAGAGGCCGAGAGAAGAAAAAACAGAGGGGAAGAGGGAGATGAAGGAGAGAGAGAGACAGAGAGAGGGAGACAGAAAAATAGAGAGAAAAAAAACAGAAATGAGAACATGAAAATTACTGAATTGAAGCTTGCAGGCGGCGATGCGAAGACGATGCCAAAAACAGATACAATAGGATGTAAATTACTGGAATTTGAAGACTAAAAGTTCATATTTGGATAAATATATATAGATATAGAAGTGGGATATTTGAATTGAGAAATAGAGAAACTAGAAAATAATAAAGAAATAGGAAGAAAGAAGACAGCTTACCAGAGAATCAACAATGGAGAGATACAAAGAGGAAGAAGGAGAGATGGAGGCTTGTTGTTAAATGTTTGAGAGAGGAGGTGAAGAACAATAGTTATAAGCGAGCAAAACTGCCAGAGAAAGAGGGAGAGATGAAGAAGAAGATGTGTTTTAGAGTATATATAATATTAGTTGGTGGGTTACTCTAGGGTCTAGTGTGTGTTAAGGCGTGAGTGGCGGGTTAGAATTACAAATCTACCCTTTATAATGCTTGGGGGTATTACATTCTCCCCTCCTTAAGAACTTTCGTCCTCGAAAGGAATTTACCTTATTGAAATAACTCTGGATACTTGACACGTATCTCCGCTTCTCGTTCCCATGTTGCTTCCTCGACTCGATGATTTCTCCAGAGAACCTTGATTAACTGAACCGATCTATTATGAAGAGTCTGATTCCTACCCTCTAGAATTCTGACTGGCTTTTCCTCATAAGTAAGATCATCATGAACTTGCAGAGGTTGAAAATCGATGACATACGTTGGATCAGACACGTACTTGCGAAGCATCGAGACGTGAA
Source organism: Datisca glomerata (assembly GCA_003255025.1). NCBI lineage: Eukaryota > Viridiplantae > Streptophyta > Magnoliopsida > Cucurbitales > Datiscaceae > Datisca > Datisca glomerata. Next base: position 1,376,862 of record QANY01002227.1, read on the forward strand.
ACACATTATGAACACCTGAAAGAGCTGGTGGTAAAGCGAGCTGGTAGGCCAAATGACCGATACAATCCAAAATCTCAAAAGGGCCAATAAACATGGGGCTCAGCTTCCCCTTGCGACCAAAACGCATAACTCCCTTCATTGGGGAAACCTTGAGAAACACATGATCACCCACTTCAAATTTGAGATCCTTCCTCCTGACATCTGCGTAACTCTTTTTCCTACTCTGAGAGGTCTTCATTCTATCTCTGATTTTCTAAATAGCTTCATTCTTAGACTGAACCAAGTCAGGGCCCAAAAGCTTTCATTCGCCAACCTCATCCTAGTGAACTGGTGACCAACATTTTTTTTCCATAAAGTGCTCAAACGGAGCCATACCAATCATCGGCTGGTAACTGTTATTGTATGAAAACTCGACGAGTGTCAAGTGCGCGTCCCAACTGCCAGAGAAATCCAAGACATAAGCTCGAAGCATATCTTCCAACGTCTAAATCGTTCGCTCAGATTGCCCATCAGTTTGCGAATGAAAAGTTGTACTAAAATTCAATTGAGTACCCAAAGCTTTCTGTAAACTCTGCCAAAAATTTGATGTGAACCACGGATCTCGATCTGATACTATAGACACCGAAACCCCATGAAGTCGAACAATCTCTCGGATATACAACTGAGCCCAATCCTCAACTGAAAATGTAGTCTTGCCAGGCAAAAAGGTGCAGACTTGGTGAGATGATCTATCACAACCCAAATGGAGTTAAAACCTTTTACCGTCTTCGGTAGCCCTGAAATGAAATCCATTACCACATACTCTCATTTTCATTCAGGAATACTTAAAGGTTGCAAGACCTCAGATGGTCATTGTCTCTGTGCCTTAATTTGCTGACACACCAAACACTTACTAACAAATTCAGCGACGTCACGCTTCATACCGTTCCACCGATAATGTATGGTGAACATATCATGATACATCTTAGTACTGCCATGTTGCACAGTGCATGGTGAACTATGAGCCTCCGTGAGTAATTCCCACCTGATGACTGCGTCTTTTGGAACACAAAGCCTCCCATGAAAGCATAGAGCTAAATCGTTACTAACATCAAAACCTTGTCTTTTGTCCGAACCCACTTTATTACGAATCAAAAGTTACTCAGAATTTGAGTTTTGTGCATCGATAATACGTTGTTGCAATGACCGTGAACAGTGAGTTGAGCTAACTGCGCTGTAGTATCTTTTAGCAAAACCAGAATCTTGGTACGTTCAAAATCCTCCAAGAGATGCTCTTGAGACGTAATAAGAGCTGTTGAATGTGTTGATTTTTGACTTTAGACATCTGCCACTACGTTTGCCTTTCCTGGGTGATAAATGATCTCATAGTCATAATCCTTCACCAATTCCAACCAACAGCATTGTCTCATGTTAAGCCCTTTGCATAGTGAAAACGTACTTAAGACTCCTATGATCTGTGTAAATCTGACACTTATAGCCATACAAGTAATGTCTCCAGATCTTGAAAGCAAATACAACTGCAGCCAACTCCAAATCATGTGTAGAATAATTCTGTTCATAAGGCTTAAGCTGACGAGAGGCATGTGCTATGACCTTTCCCTATTGCATAAAAACACAACCCAATCCTTTCTTGGAAGCATCATTGTAAATCAAAAAGTCACTCTTACCATCTGGAATAGTCAACACGGGTGCTGTCACTAATTGTTGTTTAAGTCTCTGAAAACATTTCTCACACTCAACCATCCAAGTAAATGTGGCACTCTTCCTGGTCAACTGAGTAAGTGGAACAACAATCTTTGCAAAACCCTCAACGAACCTCCTATAATATCCTTCTAAACCCAAAAAACTATGAACTTCTCCAACATTTGCCGGTGCAGGCCAGTTAACCACTGCTTCAATCTTAGACGGATCAAATGAGATTCCATTTTGAGATACCACATGACCAAGGAATGATACTTGTTGAAACCAAAACTCACACTTCTGGAATTTAGCATATAACTAGTGCTTCCTTAATGCTTGCAAAATAATCTTGAGGTGATCCATATGCTCAGTCTCTGATCTAGAGTACACCAGAATATCATCAATGAAGATGATTACAAAAGAATCCAAGTACTCTTTGAACACCATGTTCATCAAATCCATAAAGGCTGTCGGAGCATTAGTTAATCCAAACGACATCAGTACAAACTCATAACGGCCGTAACGAGTGTGAAATGCTGTCTTAGGAATATCCTCATCTCGAATCTTGAGCTGATGGTATCCTAATCTTAAATCAATCTTAGAGAATACCGATGCTCCCTAAAGTTGATCAAACAAATCCTCAATACGCAGTAATGGATACCTATTATTGATAGTGGTTCTATTCAACTCCCGGTAATCAATGCATAGCTTCATTGATCCATCTTTATTTTTAACAAAAAATACTGAGCGCACCAAGGTGAAACATTGGGTCTAATGAAACCCTTATCCAGTAATTCTTGAAGTTGGTCCTTAAGTTCCTTCAATATTACAGGAGCCATATGATACAGAGCTTTGTATATAGGGGCAGTGCCTGGTACGAACTCAATACGAAAATCTGTCTCCTGAGGAGGAGGAAGTCCTAACAAATCATCGGGAAAGACATCCAAAAATTCAGAAACTATTGGAAATGATCCAATATCCACATTGGTCTTAGTTGTATCCATAACAGAAGCTAAGTAGCCCCAGTTACCACGATTAAGTAGGCGTTGTGCCCGTAAAGTAGATATAACTTTCAGTATAGGTTGTTGCTAAGATCCCATAAACTTGAAGCTAGGTCTGCCCGAAGGTAGGAATCGAACTTCCTTTCGATAACAGTCTATGTTGGCATAGATAACAGTCAATCAGTCCATCCCTAGGATTACGTCAAAATCATGCATCCCTAGGACTATAAGCTTAGCATTCATAACACGATCTGATATCATCACTGAAAAACTCTCTATCGCCTTATTAGCCAGGAGAGAAGCTCCGAAAGGCGTAGAAACGCATAACTCAGAACTCAATGGCACAAAAAACAAAGATGCATGAGTCACAAATGAAGCAGATATAAAAGAATGCATGGATCCTGAATCAATTATTGTAAAAGTTGAATGTCCTAGTATAAGTAATGTACCTACCACAACTGCATCCAACTGCTCAGCTTCCTGGCGAGTTAATGCGAAAAGTTTCCCTTTAGCTCTACCACCTGCAGCATTACTAGGTTGTCCTTGAGCAAGTAGAGGGCACTTCTCACACTTAAAACAAGCATTGTTCGCCTTGAAGCATTGGCCGTTATGGTGCTTGTTACATGTAGCACATAAGGGATTTGATTTGATCATCTGCCTTTTTGCATTGTAGGGACCCTGATGAGAATCCTGTGATTTCCTCTTTCCATGAAATGATTGCTCTGACCGTGGTGGTACACGTGGAGGAAGATTCTGTTCCATCAACAAAGTTGCCCCAACCACCGCTGCGTAGGAGGTATGCTTATGGAACGACACTGATCCCTAAATCTCTGGACACAGTCCTCTTTCAAAAATAGTGCCTTCTTTATCTCGCTATCCACATAATGTGTGGCGTACCGAGAAAATTCTTCAAACTTCTGCTAGTATCCAGCTACACTCATAGCTCCTTACACAAGTCTGAAGAATTAAGCCTCCTTCTGTGTCCCGACCATGATCAAAAAATATTTCTAAAAAAAAGTTCCTTGAAACGATCCCATGTCACTGGATTACGATCGATGTCATGAGCTTTCCGTATGAGTGCCCACCATTTTCGAGCCTACCCCGTCCGCGTAAATGTTGCACAAACAACCCGTTGAATCTCAGAACACGGCATAAACTGGAAGATATGCTCCAGTCTTGCAATCCATTCGTCAGCTAGCAGTGAGTCGGACGAGTGACCATCAAATTCAGGTGGTTTCAGCCTCCCAATTGTCTGGATCAACTGCTGCATATTAACCTCCATCTTCTATTGCTGAGTTGGGCGAGCCATAGCTGTGTGCCTTAACAACTCCAAAAATTCATGAAACATATCCATCATAGCAACTGGAGGGTTAGCAGTAGGATCAACTAGTGCATGATTGTTGTTGTTCCTTATAGGGGGCGCCATCGCACTGCTACCCATAAACCCAAGACTTACCAATGTGTCGCTCAAATATAACATAAACATAATTCAAACATACCATAATGAAACAAAGCACATCATACTCGATCAATAATTAAAACACATATAACATGCGTAAATGACTTGTAAGATGGGGGAGGAGCACTGTGAATGACATGCCATATATTTCACTTAGAAAAGTCTACAGAATCTAAAACTATGGCTCTGATATCAAACTGTAATACCCTGATTGCCGAGGGTTAAACATGCTTGAAATTTCACAATTCAATTAAAACCCTAATTTGAGAAAATCCCTATATTGAAAACCCTAATTTTACCATAATTTTAACGTTAAATAGCGGAAGCATAAAATTATTTTAAAAGAATATTAACTCATTAAACTGAAATAAATGATTCATTAAACTGTAATAAAGTGAAACACCAAAGTCCATAAGACATGAAAGTTAAACATGAATATTCATAAATTTCTTAAATAACTGAAGTCATAATGCTATAATTTAACTTAAAAATCATAATATGCTTGTTATGGCAGCCCCTCACTCATGCTGCTCACTATCACCTGCAACACAATCATCTATGTGGGGTGAGTATTAAAAATACTCAGTAAGTAAATTCGCATACTAATAAGTTTCATATGACGTAAATATAAACATATAACTCATGCAAATTTATTTCGCACATTCACTGGTCACATAAAATACTAGTAACAACATGCCAATTTCATGGTTAACAAATAACTTGAACTTGTACTAATACATGCTAATACTTATACTTACTTGATCATAATTCGACTAGACATATCCCTCGATTAACAACCTAACCAGAAATGTTTCACAACTTGAACTTGAACTTGTAACATGAACGTGAACATGACAGATTGGGTGTCTTGAAACTTGATATCACTTAAGGTTATCTGAACCTTAAGAACGCTAACATGAACATGGTGACACCTAACCGTATAATTTGATAACATGACGTGAACAATCTGGTTACTTGATAACCAAGAGACATGACTAAGTCTACTTCTTGTTTACTTATCACCTTATTTGAATTAATATTCATAATTCACATTATCATATATACATGGGTAAACATATAACTTGTTCATGAACATAAATGATATAACTATTACATGTATAACTCAAAATATAATCGTACATAACATGGTAAATAATTTCATCGTGATATGAAAAATAAATAAAACATTTTATCATCAGATTGAACATAAAGAAATAATAAAACAATTTCACATTATATATTCTACACTTATAACATATGAACCAAATTAATATGTAAATCCACTGGATTCGCTACGAATTAAATTCAACAACTAATGACCTGAAATCCAAGGATCCCTGATCACAACAAATTCATATAATATCTACAATTATTTAATTAACTAAGCGAGGTCGGGAACAGGTGGAAACCACATTGGGTGTAAATTATCAAGTGGTTTAAAGCGGTTCAACAAGGTTCGGGTGGTCTGAACTTGTTCGATTCTGCTCTTTTGGGCTGGTTCGTTCTGGTCGGGTAGAACCGGTCTGGTCTGAATGAGCCGGTTTGGCCTGATTTGGTCGGACTGAACCGGTTCGGTGAAATCTGAATGAACAGGTCTAGTTCAGGTGAACCGGTTCAAGAGAATAGGGAAAGAGAAAAGGGAGATGAAGAAGAGGGAGAGAGAGAGAGAGAGAAACGCAACAGAGAGGGGGGAGACGAAGAAAAGAGAGAGACGGAGAGAAGCAGAAAACAGAAGGGAAGAGGGAGACGAAGGAGAGTGAGTGAGAGAGAGACGCAACAGAGAGGGGGGAAGACGAATGAGAGAGAGAGGCCGAGAGAAGCAAAATCAGAGGGGAAGAGGGAGATGAAGGAGAGAGAGAGAGAGACAGAAAAATAGAGGAAAAAAAGATAAAAAGGAGAACATGAAAATTACTGAATTGAAGCTTGCAGGTGGCGATGCAATGACGATGCCAAAAACACATACAGTAGGATGTAAATTGCTAGAATTTGAAGACTAAAAGTTCAGATTTGGATAAATATATATATAAACATAGAAATGGGATATTTGAATTGAGAAATATAGAAACTATAAAAATAATAAAGAAAGAGGAAGAAAGAAGATGGCTTACCAGCGAAACAACAATGGAGAGATACAAATAGGAAGAATGAGAGATGGAGGCTTGCTGTCAAACGTTTGAGAGAGGGAGGTGAAGAACAACGGTTATAAGCGGGTGAAATTGTAAGAGAAAGAGGGAGAGATGGAGAAGAAGATGGGTTTTACAGTATATATAATACTAGTTAGTGGGTTACTCTCGGTTGTGGTGTGTGTTAAGGAGTGAATGGGGGTTAGAATTACAAATCTACCCCTTATAATGCTTGGGGGTATTACAAGTTCGGTTCAATATAATCCCTTATACTGAATCAAACCGAACCGCTTACACCCTCAAAGTTAGGTGCATGCTCCTGAGTTCGGGTTTGAGCAAACGGTTCTGAGGGGAGACTGTCACTACAACAACCTACTTAATCAACAGAAGCCCATCAAGTGCCATTGATTTAAATAAACATGTAGAAAAATGGTCTGGAAAGCCTCCTAGACTAGATCATATTAAAGTCTTTGGCTGTGTAGCCTTTGCTCATCAAAGGGCAGGAAAGCTTGACCTTAGGGCTGTCAAAAGAATTTTCTTAGGTTATGTCAATGGTGTAAAGGGATAAAGGTTATGGGATAAGGAGGAAAATGGTATAAAGATTATCATTAGCAGAGATGTAAGATTTAATGAATCTGATATGCCATGTTTTAAGATAAATTTAAATGTTGCAGAGACGTGTACAAATGGAATCAAAAACACAAAGGAAATAGAGTTTAAGGTGGATTCTTTTCACTCAAATCCAAATATCAATTCACAATATAAGATTCAAAGAATGATAAGACAAACATGACAACAAGAAGGAAGTTTTTCTCAAGAAACTCAATATGGGGCCAGTGAAGATGAAACCTCTCTAAAGGGCTACCAACTTGCCGGTGATAGGGAGAGAAGACAGGTAAAACCAAATCCAGGTCAGTAAGAGAAGCTTTGAGGTCAAATGATTGAAGATAAGGAACCCCAGTCAGTAAGAAATGCTTTGAGCAGCAAATTTACAAACAAATGGCTTACTACTATGGAAGATGAGATGATGTCTCTTCATCAAAACTAGACTTGGGTACTTGTTCCAAAGCCAGATAAGCAAAAGATCATTAATTGCAAATGGATGTTCAAGGTGAAAGAAGGAATCACACCTGCAGATCTAGTGAGGTTCAGGGCAAGAGTTGCAGCAAAAGGCTGTACACATAGAGATGTAATTGACTTCAATGAGATATTTTCACTAGTGGCTAAGTACAAAACCATTAGAATTGTCTTAGCACTGGTGACTCAATATAACTGGGAGCTGAAACAGATGGATGTGAAGATAGCTTTCTTGCATGGAGAGCTGGAGGAAACCATCTACATGAAGGAATTTTGAAGTGAAAGGAAAAGAAGAAATGGTTTGTCAATTAAAGAAGTCTCTCTTTGGCTTGAAGCAGCCACCATGACAGCGGTACAAAAGGTTTGACATCTTTATGGAGAGAATAGGATTTTTGAGAAGCAACTATGACAGTTGTCTCTACTTTGACAGAGACGAAATGGAGAAAGGGTTTTCTATTTACTAATTTAACTTGATGACACGCAACTGGCATGTCATAGTAAGGAAAAGATTAGAAAGGTAAAGGGTCTCTTGAATGCTAAATTTTATATGACGGACTTAGGTGAAGCCAAAAGAATCCTAGGAATATATATCAAAAGAGACAGACAACAGGAGACCCTAAAACTATCTCCGAAATTATACTTGCAGAAGCTGACATAAAGGTTCTCCATTGAGGGTGAAAAACTAGTAACCTCTCCTCTTACAGCCCATTTTCAGCTATCAGCTCAACTGTGTCCAAAGGATGACTTGGAAAAGGAAAAGATGGAAAAGGTTCCTTTCTCAATGGTTGTAGGATCAATCATGTATACCATGATAAGCACCAGACTAGACTTGGCTTATCCAATTAATTTTTTGAGCAGGTACATGGCCAAACCTGGTGATGGTCATTGGAAAGCTATGAAGTGGCTTCTAAGGTACATAAAAGGTACAGTTGATGTGGGATTGATCTATAGTAGAGAAGGAGATAGAATCAATTTAGTTGGGTATGTTGATTCTGATTATGCAGGAGATATGGACAAAATAAGGTCCACAATTGCATACATATTCACCCTTAATGGAAATTGCATAAGCTGGAAGACAGCTTCAAAACATTATGGCTTTATCCACATCTAAAAAAGAATAGATAGTAACAACAGAGACAGTAAAGGAAGCTCTTTGGTTACAAGTTATATGGAAAGAAATAGGAGTATACAAGGGTACTGCAACTATTCTTTTAGATAGCCAGTCTTCCATCCACCTGTGCAAAAATCCAGTCTTCCACGAAAGAACAAAGCATGTGGAAATAAGGTATCACTTTGTGAGAGACATACTTAAGAAGGGTGAAGTTTACTTGGAGAAAATCAGTACTAAAGAAAATCTAACAGATATAGGGACAAAAGTAGTTCCAGTTAAGAAGCTCAAACACTGTTTGAGACTTCTTAAAACTGATACAAGATGATGTGATCAAGGTGGAGCTTCATTCCAGTAACTTGGGTTCACTAATATTCTTCAGATGTTTGTGTGTGTTATGGATATCAAGGTGGAGAATGTTGGTTGTGATCACCATTAACATCAGTTCAATGAAAGAGATATAAGTGTTTAGTCCATTACCGTCAGTTGGACGGCGTTGTTTTACTAAAGGTTTTTAACATATTCACTCAGCTCGATGGGCACGTGGAAGCTTGTGTATTAGCGTGGGTTGCAGTTGGTATTTAACCAACAAATGAATATATTTGCTACACTATTTTTCTTACATTCTATTCTTCTGATTTGATACCTTAAGATTAAGAGCAACTCTTGAGGGCTTTGAGAGCTTGGTGTTCATGTGTTGTTCTTGGTGTTTATGTGTTCTGTGTGAATTTTTTCAAGAGTGTACAGGGTGGGTGGTCGTCCATCTCTGTAAGGGAAGAACTTGTAATCTTTGATATCTCTGTAATCTTGAAGCTATAGTGAAAGGAGGTTCTAATTTTGGAGTTCAACTTGATGTAGGCTTGCATTTAACCGAACCAGTATAAAACATGTGTATCTCTTCTTCTTCTCTCCCTTCTATTTTTCCTTCATTTTGTGTTTCACTTTGTTTCGTGAAGTTCTTGGGTAAATTTGTTAAAAGGGTGTTTCTTAGAGATTCCTCTCAACCGGGATTGCGTTTGGATATAGATCTTGAGTAGTGTTAGACAATTTAATCCTAACAATTATCTGAAAAAGATATCATTTATTTTAGTGGCAAGTTTCTTCCACCACGGCTTCACTGTCGAATTAAAATACTACCGAGCTTTGGATTTTTATGTTCTACCGCTTCATTTCCCTTCTTTGCAAACAACATTTCTCATTTTAAGTTTGATTACCAAACATGGTGGAGCGGTGATTGTTGAAGATCTGTCATCCCTTGATTGTGCAACAAAGAAATCTTAAATTTCATTAGGGATATAGACATAGAAAATTATCTTTATCATTCATTCCAATACTAACTTCTGAATAACGTTTATAAATTATTAAGATGAACAATCTAACATGAAAGTAATATGATAAACTATTTGAATGGTCGTTGTAGAAACTGGGAGCTCACAGCACCATTACCTGCGAAATTCATAGTCGGTGAATTAGATTTGGCGTATAATTTTCCAGGGGTGAAGGAATACATACACAATGGAGACTTCAAAAAAGACGTTCCATTATTGGAAGAAGCAGTAGTAATAGAACGGGCAGCTCATTTCATCAACCAATAGAAGGAGGAGGAAATCAATGCTCGCATATATGACTTCATCAAGAAGTTTTAATCTCAGAAGCTCATCAGCATCCAACCATATATCCTGCTAAGAATTGTTGCCCATTCTTACAAATCTCAGTTTCATTGATTTGTAAATTAAAATAATTTGTGGATGTTAATTGCAGATTGTGTTACAAACTTTGAACTACTTTTCCAGATTGGAATTGGATATTGTTGTAAAGCGTTTTTTCGGTATGGAGAACCCTCTATAATGATAAAGATCATAACTTAAAGAAAGAATGAGAGAATAAAGACACCATCATTTACGAGAAAAACCCTTGAAAGGAAGAAAAACACAGGAAGATTGTTGTTATTCACTGGTGTAAGGGATTTTACACACTTGTTGATAAGAGAATAGAGGAAGGGCAGTGCTTTTAATTGGGGTTTGCTTAGGTCTTCCTTTTCTTTTTACATGAGCATGTACTTATAGGCATTACAATAATAAGAATAATAAAAATGGGATGATCACATCCCCTATGCTTTCTGCTGATGGGATTATTTTCAGGCGTGGGCTCATTTACTTTACTCATTTCTTTCAGCTGTTTTGTCATCAGCAACTGAATTAGTCATAGCCACTTAGTGGTTTCTTATGGTTCAGGCCAATCGATCACAATCACTTGACTGTTAGTCTGAACCTCCATTTCCATTCTGATGTTCTGTCATGTCTAGGAGGTAATGATTCTCTGTTCTCGAGATGTCAATTCCCGTTCTAGAAGCGATGATCTCCACTTCTTGAGATGTCGATTCCCGTTCTAAGAGTGATGGTCCCCTGTTCTGGAAGCGATAGTCCCCCTGTTCCATAAGCGATAGTCACCCATTTCAGAAGCGATAATCCCCCTGTTCCAGAAGCGATGGTCACTTGTTCCATAAGTGATAGTCACCCATTCTAGAAGCAATTGTCCCCATATTCTAGAAGCGATATAGTCACCCGTTCCACAAGCGATAGTCACCTTGTTCCAGAAGTGATAGTCCCCCCATTCCAAAAGCGATGGTCCCCTCATTCCATAAGCGATAGTCATCTGCTCAGAAGTGATAGTCACCCACTCAGAAGCGATAGTCACCCTGTTCCAGAAGCGATAGTCACCCGTTCCACAAGCGATTGTCCCCCTTTCCAGAAAAGGTCTCCCGCTTCAGCATTCTTCCCCATTCTGAAGAGGTCTCCCGCTTCAGCATTCTTCTCCATTCTGTAGAGGCCTCCCGCTTCAGCGTTATTTCTGTACACGTGTCTTGGGTGATTTTTTACCTGTTCATTCCCCCCATTACAGTCAATAAGTTTTACTTATTGAGGTGTAATGGTTTGTCCTTTTTTATTCTATCGTTACGCTCCTCTATTCGCATTCACGAGCGATTGGCATTTCTCGACTAACTTTTTTACCAGATCGATGTCGATGATGTTCGATTCCCTTCATTTGCTGTATTGTCTTTCCAATCTTTTAACTGCGGGCTTATTGATAGAGTTTTTCCCGTTTTCGTCATTATGACCTCATGGGGTAGGTTCTCTCATTTTCTTCAGTACGAGTTCAGTGATAGAGTTTCTCCCGTTTCTTTATTTTTCATTTTTCTTCTCTCGTATGTTAAGATATATGACAATAATGTTGTACAAGAACAATAATAATTTATTGAAATGAATAAGGAGCGAGTATACTGTTCCATAATCGCATCGCACGAGTTTGAGTTTGACCTTCCACATTTGTTGGTAGAGATTCTGCTGTTTCCATATTTTCTTTTTCCTTCTAGGAACGATGCCCGTAGACACTCCCAATAATTTAGGCTCCTTCTGTGGAACCACGACCCCTTTTTGATTTCCTTCTGAGAGTAGAACTTATAAACTACCCCTTCCAAGGGGAGAGAGAGTTGACAGTTTGCACGTTATCGCGTTACACATTTTGATTGAGAGCTCCAAATTAAATTCTGTAAATTTCTCCAATAAGTAGACTTCTGCATCTTCCTGATGATATAAAATTCACCGTATAGTTGCCTTCCAATAAATACAGTTTAATTTTCAAAGTTGATCATTTTGCATAATCTATTTTCCTGGCCAGTATTCATGAAAATTGTCATAGCCCTTTTTTACTCATCTCTTCTTTTCTCAGCGTTTCTTTATTGAGCTGGCGGTCTTTCCACAACTTCTTTTATTTTCTATTAAGTTTTTTTCTCAACTTCTTTTCTTTTCTGTTCTGAAGACTTTCCCGTTGCCAAGCTAATTATATTCAAGTTCTTAGGACTTTCCCGTTCTCAGGACTTTCCTATTGCCAAGCTAATTATGTTCTCATTCTCAAGAATTTTCTGTTCGGGACTTTTCCCGTTCTCAAGACTTTTCCCGGTCTCAGGACTTTTTCGTTCTCAGGACTTTTCCTGTTGCCAATCTAATTTCGTTCCCATTCTCAGGACTTTCTTGTTGCCAAGCCAATTCCGTTCCTGTTCTCAGAACTTTCCCGTTCCCAGGACTTTTCCGTTCTGAAAATATTTCTTTTTCCGTTCTAAAGACATTTCTTTTTTCTTCTGAGAACGACGTGCGTAGACACTCCCAAGGACTTAAACTCTTTCAGTGGAACCATTGTACCATTTTGATTTCCTTCTAAAAGTAGGACTTTTGAATTGCCCCTCCAAAGACTTACGCCATTAGTTCCTTCTAAGAGTAGGACTTATGAATTGCTCCTCCCAAAGACTTACGCCCTTAGTTTCTTCTGATAGTAGGGCTATGAATTTCCCCTCCCAATGACTTACGCTCTTAATTCCTTCTGAGAGTAGGACTTATGAATTTTCCCTCCCAAGGACTTACGCCCCTAGTTTCTTCTGAGAGTAAGACTTATGAATTGCCCCTCTCAATGACTTATGCCCTTAGTTTCTTCTAAGAGTATGACTTATGAATTGCCCCTTCCAATGACTTATGCATTTAGTTCCTTCTTAGAGTAGGACTTATGAATTACCCATTCTAATGACTTACGTCCTTAGTTTCTTCTGAGAGTAGGACTTATGAACTGCCTCTCCCAAGGACTTACGCCCTTAGTTCCTTCTAAGAGTAGGACTTATGAATTGCCCATCCCAAAGACTTACGCCATTAATTCCTTCTGAGAGTAGGGCTTATGAACTGCCTCTCCCAAGGACTTACGCCCTTAGTTCCTTTCGAGAGTAGGACTTATGAACTACCCCTCCTAAGGACTTACGCCCTCAGTTCCTTCTAAGAGTAGGACTTATGAACTGCCCCTCCAAATATCTTATGCCTTTAGTTCCTTATGAGAGTAGAACTTTGAATTAACCTTCCCAAGGACTTACGCTCTTAGTTCCTTATGAGAGTAGAACTTATAAATTACCTCTCCCAAAGACTTACGCCCTTAGTTTCATTGTCAAAGAAGAGAGAGAGTTGACAGCTTGCACATTACAAGTTTTGATTGAGAGATCCAAATTGAATTCCGTATATTTCTTCAATAAGTAGACTTCTGCATCTTCTTGATGGTATAAGATTCGTCATATAGTTGGTTTCCAATAAATACAGTTTAATTTCTGAAGTTGATCGTTCTGCATAATTTGCCTTCCTAAGTAGTCCTCATGAACATTGTCATAGCCCCCTCCTTTTTTTGGGAGCTCCGAATCAACTTCATCAAAATTCTTCAAGAAGTAGATATCTATGTTTTTATATGGAGCTCAACTTGAAGTCCGTAAATTTATTCATGAAGCACACTCTCATATCCTTATGATTATGTGACACGTCATGTAATTTTGCTTCCAGCTTTTTTTCATTTTATTTTCCAATTTTATACCCGTTGTCACTTCCATTGTTAAGACATTTTTGTTCACATCATCACGATGTCTTTGTTTTTGTACTCAGGATGTCACCGTTCACGTTATTTGTTCATCTTTTATTTTCATGAACTCATAAATTCCTTTTGAATGACTGAATTTGCTTAAATCATAGTTTTCCCTTTTTTGGTCTTCCCGTTCTAAAATATTTGAACGCAGTCTCCTTGGTTTTCTCGTTCTGAAATGTTTGAGTGACAGCTTTCTTGCTTTCCCTTCCTAAGAGGTTTGAATGTGATACTCTTTGCTTAGCTTTTTACTCTAAAGTTTTTGCCTTGAAATTCCTTCCGAAGTCTTTTTTCTTTTCTAACGAAATTCTTTTCTAAAATCCTTTCAGGTTTCTATTCTAAAATTCTAACACTCTAACTTTTTCTTTTCTGAAGAGCTGGAGCTTCTCTGATCTGAACTTAAACTTTTCCGTTATGAAGCTCTAACTTCGCTTTCTGAAGCTCTAACTTCTACTTTTTTGAAGCCTTTTTTTTTCATTTTATGAGCTTTCTAAGCTCTTCTGATATGAGTTTATGAGCTCTTCTGAACTTTCTGAGCTCTTTTGAGTTTTTTTATCTAAACGTTATAGGCTCTTCTGGTCTGAGCGTTTTTGAACTTTCTGAGCTTTTCTGATCTAAGTTTTATGAGTTCTTCTTATCTGAGCTTTTTTGAACTTTCTAAGCTCTTCTGAGCTTTTCTGATCTAAGCTTTATGAGCTCTTCTGGTCTGAGTTTTCTTTTCTTATCTGCTCTGATATTTTTTAACTCATCCTTCCTTTGAATGGATTTCTTTTCTAATCTCCTTCCTCTCTTTTTTTTTATTTTTTTAGAAGTTGATAATGATGTAAAAGAAATAAGCCAATCAAATATGCAAGGAATGAGTTTACCATTTTCTGTTTCGTTTCCAGTTTTGTACTTGTTGTCGTTCCCATCTCTGCTTCCAACCAGTTGTCGTTTATGTTCTCGCTTTCCTTGTTGATGGGGCATTTGATTTGGTATTTGACATTTTGGGAGGGATTTTTTGAGTTTTTCTCTCGCTCTCAATGAAAGCACCAAATGTAAAGGATTTTTTCAGTATAGAGAACCCTCAACGAACAAATGATAAAGATCATAATTTAAAGAAAAAATGAGAAAATAAAGACACCATCATTTACGTGGAAAACCCTTAAAGGGAAAAAAATCACGAGAAGATCGTTGTTATTCACTGATGTAAAGAATTTTACACACTTGTTGATGAGAGAAAAGAAGAAGGGCAGTGTTTTTAGTTGAGGTTTGCTTAGATCCTCTTTTTCTTTTTACATGAGCATGTACTTATAGGCATTACGATAATAAAAATAATAAAAAGGGGATGATCACATCTTCTATGCTTTCGGCTGATGGGATTATTTTCAAGCGTGTACTCATTTACTCTGCTCATTCCTTTCAGCTGTTTTGTCCTCAGCAACTCAATCAGTCATAGCCACTTGGTGGTTCCCTATGGCTCGGGCCAATCAATCACAACCACTTGACTGTCAGTCTGAACCCTCATTTTCTTTCTGATATTTTATCATGTAAAAGAGGTAATGATTCCCCATTCTCGAGCTGTCGATTCTCATTCTGGAAACAATGATCTCCCGTTCTTGAGATGTCAATTCACGTTCTGTTGTTCTTTCCCGTTCTGGGAGGGATGGTCCTCTGTTCTGGAAGCGATAGTCCCCCCGTTCCAGAAGCGATTGCCACCCGTTCCAGAAGCGATAATCCCCTCGTTCCAGAAGCGATAGTCACCCGTTCCAGAAGCTATAGTCACCCGTTCCAGAAGCTATAGTCACCCGTTCCAGAAGCGATAGTCCCCCCGTTACGGAATCGATAGTCACATGCTCCAAAAGCGATAGTTACCCCGTTTCAAAAATGATAGTCACCCGCTCCACAAGCGATTGTCTCCCGTTCCAGAAGCGATAGTTCTCCGTTCCAGAAGAGGTCTCCCGCTTCAGTATTCTTCCTCATTCTGAAGAGATCTCCCGTTTCAACGTTCTTTCTGTACACTTGTCTTTGATGGTTTTTTACCTGTTCAATTGTGTTTGTATAAGGTGCTGCAACATACAAATTAACATTGCTAAGAAAGCTACGAGTGTCTACAGAGGCAATATTTTGTCCGTTACTAAAAATTGCATTGAAATATCCGAATTTTCATTTTCTTCTTCATTTTTTCTTCCGGTTTCCTTTCATTTTTTATTCCCTAAACCTCTAACGATTTGTTATCTTGACATTCACGCGAAAGAGGGAAAGGTGAAATTTAATTAAATAAGATATAATTAGTTTATTAACATTTCTTCTCTCCTATTTAAATTTTAATATTAATTGCAACATTCTCAAAGTTTTTCGCTTGAGAATTAGCTGTGTTGAAGTCCCTCGTGACCGACCATCATCTCTAGATGCGTTTTTAGACATTGTCTTAGCTGCGTCCATATACTAATTTTCATTAAACCTTATTACAACTCCGTCCACGACCATGCTAAACTGGTTCAAACCTGTTTAGAGGTAGCCGATCTCAGATATATGTAACATAAATGAGATATATCATATTGAATCATTATTTTTGCAACACAAATTGAGTACTTAAGATGGCATATTTTACTTATATTGCATGCACATTATTTTAAAATATCGAGATATAGTAATAGTTAGAGCTGTATTTGGCAACAAGTTTCTTATTTACCAAATGAAATTGGTTGATTAATTGAGAAAGAGTTAAGGATCGTAACGGAAAGGTGTAAACATCCCTGATGTAAACTTGTTCTATTTCTAATGAAATCTTGAGGAATTGTTTGAAAAATGTACTTCATTTTACTCATATGTAACCAAAATGATGACAACCAACAAATATAACATAGATGCATTGCCATTGCCAAAAAAAACATAGATGAGGACAATGAAACAAGTTCTTCGTAAACTGTGAGAATACTCTCTCATCTTATGCGATTGGTCTATCAATATGAGGATAATTATAGGATACCAGGCCGGTTATAAGATAAACTCCGTGTGCTACTTATATATGTCAGGAACTACGTAATGATCTTAACCTTTTTTTCGTTTAGTCCAACCTATGAAACGACGAAACAATACCGACTCTGTTTTTAATTTTAGCTCCTTGACCAACAAAGCCTACAAAATAGTGAACATCAAACCACACACACACAGAGAGATCAAAGGATGGAGAAGATTGAGCATCTAACCATATCCACCAATGGCATAAATATGCACGTTGCTTCAATCGGCAAGGGCCCAGTTGTTCTCTTCCTCCATGGATTCCCTGAACTCTGGTACTCCTGGCGCCACCAGCTCCTCCACCTCTCCTCCTTGGGCTACCGAGCCATCGCCCCTGATCTCCGAGGCTACGGTGACACTGACGCCCCACCTTCTCCTTCCTCCTACACTGCCTTCCACATCGTTGGTGACCTTGTTGGGCTTCTTGATATTCTGGGCATCGAGCAGGTTTTCTTGGTCGGCCATGATTGGGGAGCGGCCATGGCCTGGTATTTTTGCTTGTTCAGGCCTGATAGGATTAAGGCTTTGGTCAACTTAAGTGTTCAATTCATGCACCGGCACCCAACCATTAATTTCGTCGATGGCTCCAAGGCCTTGCTTGGTGATGATTTCTATATATGTCGATTTCAGGTGAAGTGAATTTTAATACTTTTGTCGAAATTTTTACTTTTGTTTTATTAATTTTTTAACGTGATTGGACCATTGGATTTGGATTTTGGATACAAAAGAAGAATAAATGGATATAACCTTTTGGAGTAATAAGTGATCGAACTTAAATGCAACATTTAATTGTCTGTATTACAGTTCCTTAATGGCTTTTTAGCATCTAGCCAGCAATGTTTCTATTGAATGTAGAACTATGACCACTTTACTAAACTCTTTTACTAAGCCATTGATATTTGGACAATTAATAATCCCATCTAAAATGGCATGGAACTTGTTGTATACCTCTAAACTAGCTTAGGATTGTTACTTTTTTTTACTGTAGGAACCAGGAGTGGCTGAAGAAGATTTCGGTTCCGTTGATACGGCGATTATGTTGAAGAAATTTTTGACGATTCGAGATCCTCGTCCACCATGCATACCCAAAGACGTCGGATTTAGAGCACTAAAAACACCGGATACCTTGCCGTCGTGGTTGTCGGAGGAAGATATTGACTACTTCGCTAGCAAATTCAGAAAGACAGGTTTTACTGGAGGACTAAACTATTATCGAGCTTTAAACCTGTATGTTGAACACTCCTTTTGCTCCTTAATTGAAATGCATAATATCATTCTTATCTTTTAAGGCAGCAAATTATTTCATAACATTCATTGGTTATGAGTCTGATGATTTAGCTTATCAAGAACCAAGATGTAGGTTTTGTTCGGATCATAGAAAATATGAAGCAAAAGAAAATGAAACGAAAAGCTGTGGGTTGAAAATACACAAGACATGCCCATAACTCCAAACCATGAAAGTACAAATCAGTTTTTATTTAGCCAAGCCAAACCTTGGAATACAATCTTCTATAATTTCGCTTTCTCTCTTCTGATTTTCTAGGTCCAAACAGAACCTAAGAAACAAAGTTCTACTTTTTCTTTTTTGTTTTGTGGTGACAGAAACTGGGAGCTAACAGCAGCATGGACAGGGGCACAAATTAAAGTTCCGGTGAAGTTTATTGTGGGAGAACTAGACCTGACCTATCATTTTCCAGGCGTGAAGGATTATATACAAAATGGTAACTTCAAGAGAGACGTACAGTTTTTGGAAGAAGTTGTCATAATGGAAGGAGCAGCTCACTTTATCAACCAAGAAAAGGCTGAAGAAATCAGTGCCCACATCTATGATTTCATCAAGAAGTATTAGTCTCTCATTTGAAGACATTTTGGTATCAAAGTTTCTGTGTTATTGATGTTGTCTTTCATCAAATGTCTCTATTGGCATGACATGAGGTTGAATAATAATCACATGCCTTGTAAGTCTTCTTTTCTATCAATGTTTGAGGGTTTTCTATCCTGTGTTTAGCTGATTGGTGTTGCCTTTTCTTTCTTTTCCTTTTCCTTCTACTTAGGTGTATTATTAACAACCAATAATAACCTTGTACGGTTCAGTCTACATATTGCTGTATTTTGGTTTGATACCTTAACCAAGGCTTGAAGTCTTGGCCCACGTTGTTATTCCTTCAGTGGTATCCAATATTTTTACGTAAAAAATGTTAAATTCAACACTCGCTCATAAAATAAGAAAAATTGGACATCCATGCCGTATTTCTGTTTTTTTTTTCAATGCTAAAAGTCGACTTAGACATTTTGGAACATGATTATTAGTTGAGGTGGTCTTTAATTGTGCAACTCTAATAGTCAATTTGAAGGACCAATTTCAGCTATTTTGAAAGTTCAAAGAATATTGTTGCTCATTTGAAAGTTTTTGGGTATAAATTGTCAATGTCCCAAAATAAATGGGTGTAAATTGAATTTAACAAAGAAAATCAAGCAATTGTGGTTTCTTCAAATTGGCTTGGCCACAACTGAGATTGGTCCAAGTATATAAGCCCTTCAAAGTTTTACCTAGGAAATGAATTTCAAGTTACTCACATCTGCAAGCCCTTCATAGTTTTACGTTTTCTTCCAGAAAATGAATACAAGTTAATTGCTATCAAAAGCATAGAAACATGATATGAATAGCCATATCAATCAAGGGAACAGTCAGTCTGCATCAACCAAAACAACAAAATTTTACTTGCTAAATAAAATTTAGAAGACAGCCCAAATTACACCCTCAACAAGTTTACTCAGTTGTCATCAAATTATGCCTCAATGTATCAAGTAACACTAATGATGATTCCGATTCGGACACATGGAACCAAGGTAAAAAGAAAAAAAACTATTCCATTTTAAAATAAAAGTAACCTTGCTTAGAGCAAAAAGGAAACCGGAAACTAGAGAACAGAACACAAAACAGGTGAAGCCCCTGCATAGAGAAGGTACACTTATTTGCGGGGGAACGGTTTCAACTCAAACCCTGAAGCCTCTGCTGTTCCTTCTTCCTCTAGCCTTTTCGAATTTTCTTCCTTTTGATCGAACATAAGGTTTGATGTGGCTGTGCGGTACACCAGGAGCTGGGCCAAAGTGCTTCACAGCTTAACGAGTATTCTTTGGACCTCTCAATAGAACCTGCAGCAGTTGCAATAAATTTTCATCGACTGAATTATTCAATTTTCTGAATAAATTAAAAGTATAAAGAACGATCAACATAATCAATTCTTCAAAGATGTGTTTAAGACCATAGCATGTAATTAAGATATGAAATGTACTCCGGAAAATTTCAGATCACTAAAAGACTACGAATAAGGGGCATTTAGCTCTGTAATTACAACTATACAAGATTCAAAAAGCAATATAGCTTACTGTGTTCTGGCCAAGAGGGACTCTAAGAGCAAGCTGGTCAAAGGTCAAACATTCTCCACCAGCTTTTTCAATCCTAGCTCTGGCAATCTCTGTGAACCTCAAGGCTGTCACTTTCACTGCTGGAACTTCATATACCCGAATGTCATCCGTCACGGATCCAACAACCACAGCAGTCTTACCTTCCTAGAGGATTAAACAGAGAAAATAGTAACCTTCAGTAAATTCGAGAGAAAACGAAATAACTCGAATGATTGATGCAAGTTAAGTTAATACAATCAAACGAATTCCAGTCCAGCAGAAAGTTTTGCCTAATTGAATACTCATTATGGCAATTCAAACACCAAATCAAGTCAGTAATCATATTTACTTTTCTTTTTACCCGCTTCAGAAGCCAAATAGAAAAGACTCACCTTTCCCTCCATGTAGCGGATGAGTCTAGAGAGAGAAAGAGCCGGCTTGTTGACCTTGCTCATGAAGAACCTCTTCAATATCACCGCATTGAACCTGCTTCCTGTCCTCCTCACCAGAAATCGGTAAAGCTGCACTCAGATCCATCCATGTCAAACCAAAATGCTCTGTAGTCTATACCAGATAGAAATTCTAACATAAATATACATATGAGTTAATCAGCACAGACTGAAAGCGAGAAGTGAAAATAAAGAGAACCTTCACGAGAAGCTTGAGGTAAATATCATCTGATTTGGGGGCAGTGCGTTTGGTCTTCTTGCTCTTGCCTCCGGCAACCAAATCTATACCCTTCAAACAGAAAATTCAGAGGGATCCGGCGAGTTGTTAATAGAAACACTAGCCTAGAATTAAGGAGACAAATACCATTGCTGCTGGTGTTGCAGGTGCTTCTACTCGGTGCGTGAAACTGAAACAAGTGTTTCAAACAAGAACTAGGACTTTGGATCCTTTGTCAGTTACTAATGGTAAAAGACGAAACCATTTATCATCATGTCCCTACAAATTAAAAAGCTAAATCAACACGCTGCAGTAGCGCGAATGACTCAGTACACTCTCCATTTAATCAAAATGTGGGTTTTGAAGGTTTAAACAAAACGCGTGTTTTGGAGAATATAGAGAAGCGGGAAAATGAAACACATTCCATCATCATATCAATGACACGTGTCAATATGCCCTGATACTCACCGTTAGATTAGAAATCAAACGGATTGTCACTCAAAAAGCACTAAAACATCTAGTATCGTCGAAACCCTCCCAACCCACGAAGAAACAGACCCTCTCCAAGCCATTGAAACCGTCCACACAACTCTATTGAAGCCGCCATTCTTCCTACTTGAAAGAAAACCTAACCGCAAGGAAGAAGTTATTAAAGGAGCTCAAAGGTCAACAAACATTCAGCAAAACAGGTATGAAAAAACCTTCTTTGATTTATGTTTTGACAGTATCTAAATTAGTTACCTAATTTTGGTCTTTTTATTTTCGGTGGTTTAGATGCATATTAAGTCCCCAATTTAATTAAATCTATCAAAACTAAATGATTTTAGTATCTAATTTAGTTACAAAAGCTACTACTAAACCTTATTATGTTAGATTCTCTTCTGTAGAGTTAACTAGTATATAGATTAGTGACCTAACAAAATATAAGTCAACTTTAGTTTACTATGTGCATAATTTTGAATCTGTTACATGCATTTTATAAAAAGACCAAATTAGTATCAAAATCGGTTGCATGTTGGTCTATAATTTACTGAGTACTCGGTATAACTCATTACATGTATTATATGAATCTGTTAGATACATTTTATAGTATCAAAATTTGTTACAAAAAGGTAATAACATATCTGATATCTGTCAATAATTTTGATACTGGTATGACTTAATTTTATTATCAATGTATGATAACTCACTACTTGTTTTTCCAAGAAGTGAGTTATCAATGTAGATATCTGTCAATAATTTATATATTGGTTTAAAAAATATGGTTGCTTAAAAGTATGTTGTTATTATGAAAGATGACTCGAGCTAAAACACAATGAGTAAAAGGGTTAAAAAAAAGAAACAAGAAGGATCATCACGTAGAACGCGATCACAACTTCAAATAAAGGAAGGTAATCAACAAATAGAAGAACAACTCCCGATAAATGAAGAATTGTTTCAAACACAAGATGAAACACAATCGACCCAGACAACACAAGATGAAGATACGCAGTCTATAATGGAAGATGATACACAACCCATACATGAATAAGAGGAAAAATAATCTGAAGAAGAAGACGAGGATGATGAAATGAAAATGATGAAGATGCAGCTGAAGAATCTGTTGAAGAAGAATGCAATGAACCAGAAAAAGAAGAAAAAGAAATCTGAGATGAAATCAATTGAGGAAAGCGTGTACAATTCAAAGGTAAAAACATCTTTATATTCTGATATCTGTCAATAATTTAGATACTGTTGTGATTTAATTTTATTACCAATGCAGGATAACCCATTGCTTGTTCTGCCAAGTAAGTGGAACTCTAAATAGCGGATAAATCTCTATTTTAGTCTTTTTCTCATTTCAACGATAAAGAAGATTTTGAACTCAAAGAAACAAAGATGTTTCAAAAAAGAGAAATGTTTTGGACACTTATTGGACATGCAAATTCATAGCTTCCCCTCACAGCTATTCATGCATCTAATGAGGAGACAATGTCGTACCATCAGCAAAATTGAAGGGGTAAACTTTAACATTGATGGTAATATTATGAACTTTGGCTTAAAAGAATTTGTACTAGTGACGGGGTTGAACTGTGGGGAGTATCCACTGATACGAAAGGGGGGAATGAATGAAGGAATGCTAAGAGAGACTGTTTTCCCATCAATGAAGTCGAAAATGCGCAAAAACCTTGCATTATCATTCAATGCGATGCAAGGAGCGAAAGAGGAAAATAAGATAAAGGTTGCGCGATTATAATTCTTGGAAAACCTTCTCTTAGCTCGTCAAGAGAGCATAAAGATCGACATTCAACACGTCAATATAATTGATGACGAGAAAGCATTCGAGAGATATCCATAGGGAAGGTTGTCATATGAACTAACAATCAAATTCATTAAAGACTATTTCAAGCACGTAGATGCGATGAGATATGGTGTTGGTGGTTTCCCGTATGCTTTGATCTTTGGGCGTACGAGACTATCCCCAACATTTCATCAAGGAAAAATTAATTTTTCAAGAGGATAGCGACAACAATTCCAAGGATTTGCAACTAGGAATCGCATGTACATCCTTCGTGGAATGACTTGGCCAATACTATTTTTAACAATAACTTAATACGTAATTTAATTACCGTTACTTAAAATTATTTACTATTGTTGAAAAAGCTGCTTTTGAATAACCTTATTTTATTAAATGATCAAACAATTTCGAATCATGTTGACAAGAATGGTACCGACCCGGAAGGAACTAGAAGCACCATACATGGAGCCTTTCCATAACACCAAAGAGACAACGACAAAAGGAAATGAACTAATAATGGCTAATGTCCAATCCGAGGAAGATGGCTCATTTGAGAGACTAATGAAGAAACCTCATAAGAATTATAGAGAAGCAGGGAGTAGCGGACCAAGAGCCGATGACGAAACAAAGGAACAGTTGCATTTGATATTCGTAAGCTTGAATACAATATCAAACGATATTAAAAAAAATTGAAAGATTATACCAACAAGCTGGGCAGCAAGAAGTGGTAAGAAAATATATACGGTTCATTATAAAATTATGAATATTATTACTGATATATTATATATTGATATATAGGAGCATGAACAAGATCAAGGCCAAGAGGAAGGCAAAGAGGAAGGCCAACGGGAGGAAGTATTGATGAAGGTTTTTAGGAGCAAAGGCAGATCTTCAAAGAAACCGAAAGGAAGAAGACGGTTGGTCATGAAAAGCAAAGCTCTTGAATCACCATATATGGATGAGGGAGCAAAAAAAGTGAAGAAGACGGGTAGCGAATGATCAAGGACCGAAGCCAACTTCACTTGAAACCGGACCAAGCTTCTCCCTTGGATCTCAATTTGATTAGTGGGTTTTAGATTTATGTTTTTAAGAATTCGATATGGATTAAGAATTCGATATGGATTTGTGTTAGTATGGATTTTTAACAAGTTCTTAGATACCGTTATATGAATGTTTATGAATATGTTTTTAGAATTTGAGAAGTATTTAAACATATAATTGAGTGCTGCTATATAGTATAATTTCTTGTGCATGAGCTGGATTATTTGGGGGTATCATGTAAAAATACGTAACCCCTTTTCAGTTCAAAGTAGGACAATATATAAATCAGATACACAAGGTATATAATTTTATGACGAGCTTTATACAACTGTTAGAGACATAACAATTTTAAAAACCTGCCTAAAAACTGCCTATCAATGAAAAAAGTGCACATAAAATAAGCATATTTAAATAGTCAACTTCAAGCAACAACTAAATTGAAATTAACAATTAAAATACAATTTAAATTGAAGTTTGTCAATAAAAAATAACTTGCATTAAGACTCATAAAAAAGAATGCTCATAAACAATAAAAGTACAAATTTAATAATATCAAATATTAAAATAATAATTATGTCTACTTGCTACTCCTACAAGAGGAAGCATGAATTGGGTTCTTGCATGTTTTCTGATTGTGACCAAATTGACCACAACGACCACATTTCACACGTCGCCTAGTTTCACATATAGAAGGAATACATTGCTTCTTCGGTCTCCCAGCTGAACGTCTCACATCTGAGGTAATGTCTTCAATTGACCTTCATCCTGAATATATAACATGATCCAATTTCCGAATGGGTGAACGACGCATTTATAGGTTGAAGCGTATTCTGTACTTGAAAAACAATCACTAACATATGAATATGAACTCAAATTTCGATTGTAAAAGACAGCACAAGCATGAGCACGGGATATGATCCAAATCCTACCTCCGACAAGAACACGTACGACTACTCAAGTTCAAAACATCCATGACACCACCATGGCTAACATGAAATTCATTTATATCGGATGAGCCAACCTGAAAAGCCATAAAAATAGGTTAGACATAACCATTATGTTAAAATAAAACCATATAGTAACTAAATAAAATACAGGACACATACCGACATAGCTCGAGCAACTATATACTCGTCCCTCAAATGTCCCTCAGTCGATGGTGTAAGCTTCATTTTCAAAAAAGATGTTGTTCTACGCTCGTAAAACCACCTCAAACACATTTGATGTATAAATTCTAACAAACGTATGATAGGAAGTTCATGTGCTTTAACTAAAACATTAATAATACTTTCAGAGATGTCTGAGGTCAGCATGTTATACCGCTAACTAGGAAAATAAGCTTGTGCCCATCTAGGAAATCCAATTCCCTCCAAATAAGAACGAACACATGGAGATATCTTATCCAAACTCCGCATGTGACGCTCAAAGTCAGGCATAAGATAAGCCTTAACATATGCATAAAAAATGGGATCAATGTTATTCGGTAACTTAAACCTAGTTTTTATATTCTAACATAAATGGAACGTGCGTTCTCCTTGATGAGCATCAGGGAAAACAATACTAATGACATTGAGAATACTAGTGTGTCGATCAGAAGCAATAACTAAATCAACATCTCCAATGCAAGAATGCAGCTTACGCATGAACCATATCCAAGAATCATCATTCTCTGAATCAACTATAGCAAATGCTAATGGAAAAAATTGGTTGTTACCATCTAAAAAACAAATAGTTAACAAAATACCCACATACTTCACCTTTAAAAACGTGTCATCAACTGATATCCATGGTCTACAGTGTCTCCACCCATCTAAGGACGCAGCATTAGACAAAAAATAATACTTGAACCTCCCAGCAATAAAAAGTAAAATAATAGTAACTAAATTATATGCTATATTTACTAAGCATAAGTAACTATGTCTTACCAGGATTAGTTTCATGCAATGCTGCAAAAAAATGAAGGAATAACAGCGTATGATTCTTCAGAAGACCCCAAAACAGAATTCATAGCAATTTCTTTCCCCCTTAAAGCTTTATGATAACTAACATGGACACCATGTTTCACACACATGTGGTCAACAATCTCCTTTGGATGAATCCAACACATTACAAGATATCGTCCCAACATCAAGAACAACATTCATAACTGTATTTTCTCGTGTAGCAGACAAACATAATTCACGTATAACCAAATCTAATAGAACTCCAAATGTTGAATCCTCATCAATAAAAACCAGTTTTCATTTGTTATCCACATATATATTGGTATCACACCACCTACCATCATAAAACAAAATAATAGGAACCTTCGACATGTCTGAAAATACAAATATTCATAAAGTTCAGAAAAATAATAAGACGGTACATAAAATTTATACTGACAGTATATAACTTAGTTACCAATATACAAAAGCAAGACTCAAAATAATGTTTGTCTGAAAAGAAGCAAGAATAATGCTTCCTAACAATAACACAAAATAACGAAGAAAATACATAGACTCAAATAAAAATAATGTACATAATCTAACAAGAACATTTCATAAACAAGAACACAAACTAAAAGAACAAATCAACGTAGAAAAAAATACATAGAAGATAAACAATCAAAGAAGATAAACAATCACAAATTTTCTATTTAGAAAATCTGGAAATAACGAAAGTTGCAAGAAATTGCAATGTAAATCATAAATTTTCTGAACAATATAAAACAAGAAATTGCAAAGTAAATCTTAATAATGTGAAAAATCAAGAAATATAACTCACCTCGCCGGATAAGAATAAACAGAAAAGGCGATGGAAGCAGCTCGCCGGAGAAGAAGAACAACCAGCAGCACGTCGTAAAATTCTTGTAGTTCATTGAAAACAGAAGACTTGAATCTGAAAACAGTATCAGCTCGAATCTCTTAGCTCGAAAATAAAGATCATTACAATAGGGTTGTTCAGAAATCGCGACTTCTTCCGATGAGGAAGGAAGAAGCGCATTACAGTATGGTTGCCAATTTTGAAAACCCACAGCTCGTTTCCATTCTTGTAGCTCATGATAGAGAAGGGCAAAATAGGAAAATGATAAAATTTTAACTTAGCACGTGCAATTTCCGACCATCCCTGCAATTTAAGAAAAAATGAACATTTTGTTAAATACACCCACCCAAAGTGATGAAAATTGCAAATTTCCCTAGAAAATAACCTTCTAATTTTTAAAAGGGCAAACTACAGTTCTGCCCCTTGTAGTTTGAGGTAATTTTTATTTTAGATCCTTCATTTTAAAAATCTATAAAATAGATCATACAATTATCTTTTTTATTTATGTTACACATTCCGTTGGATCTCCAATATTAAAGGTCCATCACGGTTTACTGGATGTGACATTACATGGCAAGTAACTTAACGACACGTCAGCTTTTTAATTACCCAGCAGCCACGTGGGAGGAAAACCCTTGTTCTCATCCATGGCGTCCCGACCAAAGTTGCCATTGAGCAAAGCTTGGAAGCTCTAATGGTGAGAGAACATTTTCCTTTTGTTAATTGTCTCACTCTTAATCTTGTTTTCGTTTACATTTTCTATTGCGTAATTTTTAAAGGCTCACGTGTAGGAGCTTTTTCCCCTTAAATTGAGTAATTTTTTATGATTTCCTTTGAAGGATTTTAATTTTCTTTTTGAATGGTTTATTTTTTGGGTGTTAAATATGATCAGCATTTCAGGATGAAATGGAATCGAACACTTACAAAAGTTTTGGAAGTGGTGGCACTTCTGCTTATTTGCGTTACCTCCCAGATCTGAATTGTATAATGAAAAGAAGAATAAGGAGGAGGAAAAATGTTTCTTTTTCAATTGCATAATTGAATAGCAGGAAAGGAACAAAAAAAATACTGCTCGAGTGCGTGGAAATGAGGTTGCAAGTACAACCCAGAATAATTTTTCCCAATTGTCAAAGAAAGTAGGCCCTCTCTCTTAAGCTGGCAAACAAAAAAAATAAAAATAGGCAAAAAATTCCACGGGCAGCCTAACCCCAACCCTTCATTAATGGAGGAGGAGGAGCCTCTGCAAAAGTGCTATTTGTGAGCCACATTGTCAATTTTTCTTTACCATTAGGGGAACTTAAAAACCAATGGGAAATAAAAGATGGGTCATTGTGCTGGCGGGGAAAGGAAGAATCTTTGTGAGAATGATGTGAAAAGGTTGAGAGAGAAAATAAGGAATCTGTAAGAGGAAATTGGGGGGGTGTATGAGAGGGAGAGAGAGAATAAAGGGTATGAGACATATATGTTGGTCTATGCATTTAAGGAGGCAGGGTGGAGGGAGGAGAGGAAGAAGTTAAAAGGGGAAGTGAAGATGTTGAGGAAGATGGTGGAAGAGAAGAAGGAGAAGGTTATAGAGATGGAAGAAGGGATGAGTGGTGTCAGTGTGGGAGAGAATGGTGAGAAAGAGTGGGAACTGAGGGAAGAAGAAAGAGGGGGATTAGGGGTAATTTGAGTAATTCCTCCCACATGGATGTTTGAGTAATTAAAAAATTGATGTGACGTTAAATTATTTGTCACATAATAGCGCATCAGCAAACCGTTAGTATTTTTAAGCGGAGATTAAACGGAAAGTCTAACGTGAATAAAAAAGTAACTGTATGGTCTACTTTGTAAATATTTAAAATGAAGAGTTTAAAATAAAAATTATCTCAAACTACAGGGGGTAAAAATATAGTTTATGCTTTTAAAAAAATTACAAGCACATTATTACTAATTTTAATAGTTCATATTGACAGGTTATTATTATTTGTCATTTCTCAATTTTAGTTGTTTATATATTATATTTTGAAAAAAATCTTTTATTTTGACAGAAATATATAATGTTTGGATCAATAAATAGCGCAATAGTAATTGAAGAATCACATTTTTTACCTTTGATTAAGGGCGAGGGAGTTCTGTGTAGATATGAAAACTAAATAAAGTGTTCGGGAAATTAAATCAAACTTCAAAGAAGGCTCGTATAATTTATCATTATTGGAAATTGATAGCACAAAATTACTCAGATGATTACACATATTTGGTTTTACTAAATCCCAAACTAGGTGTCTTGCAGTTTTATATCAAATTAATGATATAGTGACAAATTAAAAATTTTAATATTTTAAATTTTCAGAAGTTTCAGAATAACATACATTTTTATGTAAATTTTGCATACTCCATTTTTTAGCTCAAAAACATAGAGCACATAAAATGAAATGTTTTAAATTGAAAATTAGATGATTGAAATACATATGTGACATTGTTCATTGAATAATGTAGAAGATAATTTTTTTCTCTGTAGTGTTGCATTACTGAAAAATGATTATTCCAGCAAGAGATAATTCCTTTTATTTGAAAATATTTTACAATTTTCTCCCAACTCTTTTTTCATGAATCATCATTTCCTGTTAACATAAATATGATATGATATTTAAATTAATCTACTTAAAGATCAAATATTATCAATTGAAAAATAAAATTTTAAAGTATAAAATATATCTAAAAATACATTTATACAAACATTCACGCTTCCAATAGCATAGTATATAGACGCACAAAATCGCTCTTTGGCAACAAAGAAAAAAGAGATGATGCCGAGTATGGAATACATTTTCTTTGTATGTATGTTGGGGTCCCAACTGTTTTAGAAGACGGATCAATATTTGCTAAGATTCTACCCATCTACTCTAGTACTTGAAAATTCATGAATGTGTTTAATTCACTGTGGTACACTTACAGCACTCATATGTTAAGCATGATTCAAACCAATTCATTTATTAAATAATTTATAAGCTAAGTGGTGGGACATGTTTTTTTGTTCATACATACTCCTTTTGGTTGGCAGAGGCGCAGCCAAGCTGAATCTCATCCACTCTACAAACAGATAGAAAGCTTCTATTGTCACTTCCAACCACCAAATTCCAACACAGTTGGTTGATCTACAGCTAATAGCGCATCTTGATGATAGAAAGAAACATCTTTTTACTTATTTATTTTTTTTGCGGGAAAGAGAGATACAATTTAACCACGATTAATTTGACAATGATAAAAAGTATCAGATATAATTATATCATTATTAGATCACTTCACATAATATTAATAAATAATTATATTAGAATGATAACACTTTTATATGATAAAAAACTTTTCAATTGAACCGTCATCAAAACATCATTTTATTGGTTTTTATATTTATTATTTTCACTTTTATCACATTTTCCCTATCAATATCATAGGTACACCTTACGAGCTGAAAAAATGACCATTACATACAATTCTCAACTACCTCTCTTGATTTTTATAGCCGTAAAAATTGTGCGCCAAAGTTACAATTTTTGTTTTTTATGAGTTTAATAAGTTGATGACTCAAATGTACAGCCTCCTAGATTTAGGTATGTGGTCGAATTCATCTTGCCATTTATTTTTGGGTTAAACGTGTAAACAATCTCGATATTTCTGCGAGTTTACCGCACACACATTTTTTGGTATCTGCATTTTATATATTTTTAATTGGACCCACAATATCAATTAAAATTAGTGACCTAACTCAAACCATTAGCATGTATTTCTTTATTCAGTATACTTATCATATTTTAATGACAGATTAACTCGGTGATTCAATGTTGATTTTAAAACTTTTTTAAAATCTATCAATGGCATTTTTCATTTTTTAAGGATTTAAATAATGTTATTAAAAAAAAATTGAACATATTTTGTTGACATATTCATACATAAGCCTATTCAAGCAGCTTAGAAGTCTTGTTGCAAGATCTAAGCGTTCCTCCTATATTGGGCTGGCTAACATATCATTATGCTTATTTGATGTTTGAATCCATATGGTTAGTTGATTGTTATTCCAATGTTCATTTTTTATGGACAACTGGTTAAGAACTTCATTAATTGATTTGGTTGATGATCGTCATCTGCTATAACCTCCTCTTAAGTTGAGTCACTTATAAGAAATGCGTAAATTGATTTAAAGGATTAGCATTTTCTTGCATCCTTTTATTTGTCTTATCTGACGCTTACTACGTATTTGGTGAACTCCTAAAACCTAATCGCGATGCATAATAGGTGAATCACCAATTTTTAACCCCTAAACGTCATCTTAAATGTGTTTATCGCATCGTCAAAGTCAAACGTTAGTTTAATACCTCTAATCGCCTATTTCAGTCCCTATTCGCCATGTTCAAATAGTCGATCACCAATCTCCCTCTCAATCGCCACTTTTTTGCTCATAATCGTCATTTATATGGCTCTAATCGCCATTCTTCACATTTTTCATTAAAATTGACATTTTTATAATTATTTACGATACACTGAGAAAATCATTGATAAAAATAGAAAAAAAAACTCGTTATTTCAATGCAAACATTCATGATACTCATTTACTATGTGAAATTAGATTGGATTAATTAAGGATTTCTGGAACAATTGAACACTTAATCATAACTTCGATAAAACTTGTCATTGACAATGTTGTTGTGCTATTGAGATAAGTATCAAGCAAGATGAGTTTTCACCAAATATAATTACATATCGTGATGTTATGATGGTCGATAAATCCTATTTATCAGTTTAACGATTATGTATAACCCTTAAGATCGGATTCTACTGTTAAATCGAACATATCCGCTAAAAATTTTGAAATTTGAAATTTAACCTTTTTATTTTATAATAATAACCTCATAATTTTTGGAAAATGACATTTTATGTTTTAATTAATTTATTCCTATAAAATTAATTTTCAAATCTAACATTATTTCTTATCAAAATTAACCACAACATTAAAAAAAACCCTTCCCCTTATTCTTAAAAAATCAATACCTACCCTTCCCCCTCTCTCTCAATACATCATTTCTCTTCACTCAAACTCTATTCTCCTTCTTCTTCATCTCCATCTCCATCTCTCTCTTCATAGCTCGAAATCCATCAAAACTGATCAAAATCCATTGCAACATACGAATCAAACCCATAATCTCTCATTGAACACATCCCTTACAACACACGAGTCAAAACCCGCGCCAAAGTGGAACCAAATCCCTCCAACCCGCGACCCCAAACCCCATATCCTTATAATATTGTATTTTTCACCAATAAAGGATAGAGGAAAGCATAAAGTTACAAAGGGAATATTGAGTCTCACGACGCAACCAAGTTCAAGCTCGAGCGTCTCAAAAGGATCGTATGATGCCACCAGTTATGGGGTGAAATGATTTCATCCAAAGAATCAAAATCTTAGTAGCCTTATTCTTCATATTGCTTCAACGGAGCATATATCTCACCCAAGCAAACAAGATGTAAGTTTTTCTTTATAGATTTTGAATTTTATGTGTTAGATTGTTGAAACACCTAATATATACTTGATTCGTTCTACAAATTGGGTGTTTTTTATGTGATGATTATAGAAATGCATGGTTGTTGGTAGAAATATATGTCTTGGATGAAAAACTATAGTATTTTCATGAGTGCCCGTAAAATGTGCAACGAAATGTCATAATGAATTATATGGTGCATTTTTTTAATTGTCCGTAAGGTGTTTGATATAATGCCATATTGAGGTTTATACTATATTTATATGAATGCCCGTAACATGATCGATGAAATGCTATAACCCATCCAAGGATAAAATGTAAGTTTCTTTAACAAAAAGTTTGTTGTTATGTTTATATTATTAAAACACCAAATAGATACTTGAATCATTTTGAAAACTGAGTGTTTTTTATGTGATACTTCTAGAAATGTATGATTATTGGTAGCGATATATGTTTTGGATGAAAAATTATAGTGTATGTTTATTGCCCGTAAGATGTTCGACGAAATGTCACAATAGGGATTAAAGTACATTTTTCTCCACACACCTTTTCACTAAGCCATACTTACATTTTGGTTTCTTAGGCTGAGTTCTATGATCTTGACATTCGTGATTTTGGGAACATTACACTAGTAGCTCCATGGTACAATAGGCTTCCTGAAAATGTGAGAAGGAATGTCGATACCTCCGGGTTTAGTTATTTTATAAGTACATTGAAAAAGGGCCAGCTGGATCACGTCCTATTGAAAAGTCTGGCCGAGAAATGGTGGGATATAACCCACACCTTTCATATAGATGAAGTGGGTGAAATGACAATGGCCCCATTGGACTTTGCTGTGATAACTAGCCTAAAAGTCGAAAACTGTTGTTGGAGGTTGGAGAAAAAAAGTTAGTTATCAATGGATATTTGATAATTATGCTAGGTACGAATGTACTACTCCTAAGCAGGAGGACATTTTGACAAGAGTCTTTCTTATGATACTCTTGGGTGGTACAATTTTTTACGACGAGAACAATAAAGTTTATTTGCACCTCCTACCCATCCTATAGAGATGAAATACGGAAGTGTAATTGGGGTGGTTCAGCATTGTCCTTATTGTATTGCAATATGAAATCTTTATGTCGCGGGAAAAGTGTAGGAAATGGAGGTTTTTGAAGAGCATGAGAGGTGTGAGCTTGTGAGCACTTTCCGTGTTTGGCACTGAGCAGATCATTGGGTGGTCCAGATACGTTCTCGAGAGCAGCATGTTAGATATACATGAGTCGGGAACAAAGGATGTTGGTCACTGCCTAAAAGAATTTCGTGTTAAACTTTGATACATGAGGCCCAACGAGGTATGTGTTTTATTATATCAATTCTTATATTGTCCCCCTGAGTATGAATATTATTTTACTGAAAAACTATTTGTTTTTTAACTTGCAGATCAATTGGTACCCTTAGGAAGAACGTACAAACTTGCATGACTATTGCATCGACAGTATACTCCTACCACCATGAGGATCTTACTGCAAGGACCTGCTGGAAGAGCATGGTACTTGGGTGAGTGCGTCTCACGGCAGAGTATGGGAACCAAGGCGCTGTACATCCCATCAAAAACCCAAATTTAATGTTATGTGATCAACCATTCACCAGAGAGGATCTGTCTGGTGGTCTTGGAGGTTTTAGAGCGACACACTTTATCCAGGATGTAGATGGCGACAACGAAGATACTTATGATGAATTCTGAAAAAAGTGGTTGTCTTACAACTATAACGGGGAATCTTCATCTTCACATGTGTTAAACGTCTCTAAGTGGTTTTTAAATATAAGAGATTATTCATTTTGGTATACAATGTAATTCTATAATCTACTATGTATAGGCGGCATCAGCAGCAGTAACCGCAACAACCACAATAGTACCGAGGAGCATCAGGGTTGGCTAGAGCGACTGTTGATGATATAAGAGTGGCTGACATCCCACTACCATCGTGGTAGATTCCGTTACCACTCCCAGATGGTGGTGGTGAGTTGATTGACAATCCAAATGATGTTCTAGTCTGGGGTCTTCTATCTGCTTAAGTAAGTTATGTGAGTTATGATGTTAATATTTATTATTTAGTCATTCAATATCATATTAACGCGTAATTCGGATAATGCAAGTGTAAGTGGCGTGCGCGGCAAGTATGATGCTCATGATTGGTGGTCTCAACAAACTGTTATTCGAGAAAATGTTGAGCGCACGTGAGGCAATGATAAAGGCCAAATCATCAATGAAAAAATGATAAGAAAATTGTAAACTTACGATCTTTCCCTTTTATTTTTTAGTTTGAAATCAAAATGTACTGAATATGGACACTTGTAGGCAAAGTTACAAAGACGCCTGCTTATGTACGAAACTCAAGCAAGCAGGCATGATAGTGATGATGATGAAGTTGATGGAGATGATGAAGATTTAGTTAATGATGATGAAGACAAATGGATTTGAAATCCTGATTTTATCTAAAATATTTTCCTGTTGAAAATGAGCAGATTTGCAAGGATTTGATGGATTTTATCAACAAATACAATCAATTACATTTTTACCCAAATAAAGTAGCTTCGATTTTATCGATAAAATCGTTGCTGCTCCTCTTTCATCCATTCCAGCTTCAAGCTTTTTCACTTCTCACCTCTGTAAGTTCTCTATCTCTCTCTCTCTTTTGTTTCCTTCTTTCTCTTCACCTTTGTAAATTTTCATTTTTTTTGTGAAAAATTGTTTCTAAATTTTTATTTTTTGTAGCAAGTAACCACGTTTTCTTTCTCTGACTTTCACGATTCCTAGTCAAACTCCTTTGCGATACCTTCTCTCTCTGGAACTTTCTTTCTCTGTCTTTTTATGATTTAGCTCTGTGGTTGGTCTCTCTAAGCCAAAATTTTGGAGGGTATGTTTCTCCTTCCCGTTTGACGCTGTTTATTTTCCCTCATTTAGCGTCGACTACTTTTCGTCTGAATTCACCGTCTAGGTTTATTGGATCAAATATTGTCTGTGGCCACATATACTGAGTATTCACTTGAAATATGATTCATCAATTGCGTAAATTAGTTTAATATCAATATTCTGCATATTTTTATATACGAGTGTGAATTCGTGTAAATTTTGGTCCTTAGCTACTTCGAAATGGTCACTTGCTACTAACTAACGGTCTTGCAATAATGTTTTTTTCCTTTTTGGTGTTGGTTTGGATGCGCTCTGTTGCCAAGAAAATTGATGAAAATAGCAATTGGAGTCCAGTTAAAAGTTAATCTTGTTTTGGATTGATATGTGTGTCTAATGCTGTCAAATTTATAACTTACCATTCCAACATGAGTTTTTCATTTTTTCTGAGCATAAAGGCATATATTTTCATAGTTATGGTCTCCTTAGTCCCAATGATGTGGGTATCAGTGAAACTAATTAGCACTTTAAGGTTTCTAGTTAAACGTGAACAACAAATGAAGTATGTAGAAAGTATAAGTAATCTCACTACATGGTATGTTTTACACATTATGGAACTATTTTTTTAAGTGAAATGGGGAACGGAGAATAAGAAGATTTATGAGCTCCATCTAGTTGACGAGGACCATTGATCAGATCTAATTTATTCATACGTATTGAACTATTTTGGTTTTAAAGATCTCAGTCCTTTTGGATATAACAATAACCATTGCAAATTTCTTGTTTTTCATGCTTCAGCTGTTGTTTGTAGGAATGCTTCGAAATGGTCACTTGCTACTAACGGGCTCACAATAAGGTTTTTTCCTTTTTGGTGTTGGTTTGGATGTGCTATGTTACTTAAAAATTGATGAAAATAGCAATTAGAGTTCAGCTAAATGTTGATCTTGTTTTGGATTGATATGGGTGTCTAATGCTGTCAAAGTTATATCTTACCATTCCAACATGAGTTTTTCATTTTTCTGAGCATAAGGCAGATAATGAATTGAAGAACGAGAGTCATATTTATTTCATAGTTATGGCAGATAATGAATTAAATTTTTATAGGAAAACATTATCTAGTTAATTCGGGGTTTATATTGAGATCTGTATTCATCGCTCTATATTGAGGGACTCGATATCATCTTAAAGAATATTCTACTCATGCACCGCAATCCCCAAAAGGGACTGTTTAATCACCGACATGCATCATTGCGTAAACGTTATTGAAAGAACTTTTGGAGTATTAAAAATTCTCTTCATTGGCAGTGGAACTGAACAACAATATAGTTTTTATACACAAACAGAAATTGTGTTAGCCTGTTGCATATTGCATAATTTTTTAATAGGTATTGATCCAGATGAGAGACTAATTGCAGAAGTTGATTCGTGAAGTTATGGATAGTGAAATAGATGTGGATCAAGTATCGTCTTTGAGCTTAACTGAAGATAAGAGACGTGGACAACAAATTCGAGAGTCCATAGCAACTCAAATGTGGCAAGATTACACTAATGAACATTAATTTATATATTCATTATGTCTTTTATTATCTACCTAATTTCTTTCATCTTTCGTATAATGTGAAACAATTCAATTATTTATATATTTAATAATTTATTGCATGTGTAAGAATTAAGATTCTTAATTTTTTATCTATATAATTATTATTTTTCCTATCTTCTTTGTTTACTATTTTGACCTACAGATGTTTACAGGTGAAATATTGATCCATACAAGTTGATGGATATTGTCAATGGTGAGAAGAAAAAGTATACTAGTTGGATCCTAGCAATAGATAAGTATCTCATAGAAGTTCTAAAAGAACAAAAACTACTTGGACAAAAACCATAGAGAAGTTTTACAAATGAAGCTTACCAAAATGCGATTCAAGCTATGAATTCAAAATTCCAATTAGAGATATCAAAGGAGAATATCACTAATCGTTTGAAGACGATAAAAGATAAAATGACCATAGGGTTGGAAGTGTTCCGTTGTGGTAGTGGCTTCAGCTAGAATAGTATCACGGAAACGATTGAGGCAGAACCAGTTGTATGGGATACCCTAATACAAGTACGTGCTCTTCAAATTTGATATTTCTTTCATTAATTTAGAGTTAGCGGTACCATTATTATATGAATATAAATATTAAACTCAATCTATTGACTTGTAGTCTTTTCCAAAAGTACAGCAAGTTCGTGGAAAACCAATTTATAACTACGAAATTTTGAAATAAATTTATGTCGAAGATAGGGCAACTAGATCAGCTACAGAAAGTGCAAAAGAAAAGGTACGTCGTTGGGCACAACAAGATTCAATGTGTATCAATGATATTGATGAACGTATAGTACGAGATGAGATACATATTGAAAGTTTCGATGAACCTAAAGATAAAATGTCCAACATCAAAACATGTCATCTGCATATGCTTCATCTTCTAAGCGTGTTAAGAAGAAAACACACATAGCCGATGTAATAGAAGATAAATTGAGAGTACTTACAAGTTCAATGGAGAAAGTCACAATGGTGTTTGATAAATGTGATGTTTTTTTTCAAAAATCATTTTTTAATTTCATACGATGAACGCATAAGTATTCACAAAATGTTTTTATATGTGAAGCTAATGATGTCACTAGAGAAGCAAATGCTATTGCTCGAGAGCACAATCGTCGTATTTATACTGCAGATGAAGTGTTTAATGCACTGATGGAATATGAATGGATAACGAATTTATATTCAAAGCCATTGAGTTCCTACTATCTGGTCTGATAAGTGTTGATACATTTTATGGGTTTCCAATGACGGAGCGCAAACAATGATTGTTTTGGAAGATGTCAAATCATGACAAAAAATAACTTACTTCGAGCACACATTTTCTTACTATTATTGTTGCGACAATTAAATAAGTGTTTATCTTGATCATTAATTTATGATACAATCATTGTTGTTTTATTTGTATTTTTCTTATTAATAATAACACTGAACAATTGAGTGTGAGCACTTTTGGAACATAAAATTTCGTGTGCTTTTATATTTTTTTAATAATACTAAATAATGTCATTTTTATATATTAAAAAATTACTCTATTTCATATTTTATATTAATTATTAAATTGAGAGCATAATAATAAAATAAGTTTATCTCAATTCATTTCTTTTCAAATCCATATCATTTTTAAAAGGAGAATTAAATCTATTTCATTTCAAATCAATTTAATTCCAAACATTAATATTGATTTGAAATCATTTCATTTACTTTCATTATAAGAACTTAGAAATCATTTTCATCTTAAAATTAGTTTCATACGGACCATTAGAAAATTTCTCAAGTACTAATAATAACGCGCTTTGGTAGCGTCTTCAGCAGTTAATCTTTATCTCTCGGACACAGTCGTGCTCCTGTGGCACCACAGTCAAATTTCATTTATTTAGAAAGTCAATATTATTCTAATGCTTGTAACAACGTGATGACCAAAATACCCCCACTGCAATCTGAAAAATTACTTTCTCTACCTCTACGCGTTCCCAGTATGCCAAGTACTATTTCCGTCAAGATAAAATAGAAAATCCTAATCCAACCCATCGATTTGGTTGCTTTGCACCCCGTTGTCAAAATAACGAAACCATCTTCCCCCACCCTCCTAAATTCTCTCCGTCCTCAACTCCTGTATCACCACCCTGTTATCCCGATTATTCCGAAAACATCATCCACGATGTACTCCAGTAAAGCTCGCCGGAAAGTAGCGCCGGTAGTTTCTGATGGGGGAGATTCCGCCGATAAACTCGATCAGCTTCTATTGTCCTCTGCGATCTGCAACGGCGAAGACTTAGGACCATTTGTTCGGAAAACCTTTGCTTCTGGCAAGCCAGAGACGCTTCTTCTTCACCTACGTCAATTTTCCAGGTCCAAAGAGTCAGAGATCGAAGAGGTATGCAAGGCCCATTACCAAGATTTCATTCTGGCGGTTGATGACCTCCGATCCCTGCTCTCAGACGTTGATTCTCTCAAATCTTCTCTCTCTGACTCCAACTCTAAGCTTCAGTCTGTTGGTCTCCCTCTGCTCTCTTCCCTTGACGCTTTCGTCGAGTCCCGAACTGTCTCTAACAACCTCAACCTCGCGCTGAACGCGGTCGGCGCCTGTACCCGCCTGATGGAGCTGTGCTCAAGAGCAAACCAACATCTTGAAAGCGGAAATTTCTACATGGCTTTGAAGTGCGTGGACTCGATCGAAAACGACTTTCTAGATGAAACGCCGTCGTCCACGCTGAAGAGGATGCTGGAAAAGAAAATTCCAGACATCCGGTCGCATATAGAGAGGAAGGTGAGCAAAGAGTTCGGGGATTGGTTAGTAGAGATCCGAGCGGTTAGTCGGACCTTAGGACAATTAGCCATCAGTCAGGCCTCGTCTGCTCGGCAACGAGAAGAGGATCTGCGCATTAAGCAGCGCCAAGCCGAGGAGCAGAGCCGGCTTAGCTTAAGAGACTGCGTCTACGCTTTGGAGGAAGATGACGACGAAGGCCTTGGAACAGTTGGTGATGACACTAAGGATGGGTATGGCAGTGGTGGAAGTGGAATTCATGGATTTGATTTGACTCCCTTGTATCGAGCCTTTCATTTACACCAGACATTAGGCCTGGAAGATCGTTTTAAGCAGTATTACTTCGAGAATAGGAAGCTGCAGTTGACATCGGACTTCCAGGTATCGTCGATGACCCCCTTCCTTGAATCACATCAAACATTTTTCGCTCAAATAGCTGGATTTTTTATCGTGGAGGATCGGATATTTAGGACGGGAGGGGGTTTGATATCAAAAATGGAGGTTGAGAATCTGTGGGAGACTGCAATGAGTAAAATGTGTTCTGTTCTAGAGGACCAGTTTTCTAGGATGCAAACTGCCAACCATTTGTTGTTAATCAAGGACTATGTGAGTTTGTTAGGGGTGACTTTACGTAGGTACGGATACCCAGTTGATGCATTGCTAGATGTTTTGAGCAAGCATAGAGATAAGTACCATGAATTATTGTTGTCAGATTGCCGAAAACAAATCACAGAAGCATTATCAGCTGACAAGTTTGAGCAAATGCTAATGAAGAAAGAATATGAGTACTCGATGAACGTGCTTTCATTTCAGCTACAAACATCAGATATTG
Source organism: Datisca glomerata (assembly GCA_003255025.1). Lineage (NCBI taxonomy): Eukaryota > Viridiplantae > Streptophyta > Magnoliopsida > Cucurbitales > Datiscaceae > Datisca > Datisca glomerata. The sequence goes on from QANY01002227.1 coordinate 1,417,540, forward strand.
TACCAGCATTTCCTTACGTTGCTCCATTTTCTTCAACAGTGCCCGATTGCTGTCGTATTGTGCGGTCTTTTATTGAGGACTCTGTTAGTTTCATGTCTTATGGTGGACAGCTAGAATTCTATGATGTGGTTAAGAAATATTTAGACCGGCTATTGAGTGAGGTCTTGGATGGAGCATTGTTGAAGCTAATCAGTACATCTGTCCATGGAGTTGCTCAAGCTATGCAGGTTGCAGCGAATATGGCAGTATTGGAGCGTGCTTGTGATTTCTTTTTTCGCCATGCAGCACAACTTTCTGGTATCCCGTTGAGATTGGCTGAGAGGGGCAGGAGACAATTTCCACTTAGCAAAGCACGTGATGCAGCAGAAGAGACTCTTTCTGGGTTGCTTAAAGCAAAGGTTGATGGGTTCATGATGTTGATTGAGAATATTAATTGGATGGCTGACGATCCTTTACAGAACGGAAACGAATATGTGAATGAGGTACTTATATATTTGGAAACTTTGGTGTCTACTGCTCAGCAGATATTGCCTGTTCAAGTCCTCAAGAGAGTTTTACAAGATGTTCTCTCTCACATATCAGAGGTGATAGTTGGAGCTTTAGTTGGGGATTCAGTTAAGAGGTTTAATGTAAATGCTATCATGGGGATTGATGTGGATATTAAGTTGTTGGAATCGTTTGTGGATAATCAATCTCCTATATTCCCCGAAGGTGATGTTAATCAATTAAAGACATCACTTTCTGAGTCAAGGCAAATGATTAATTTACTTTTGAGCAGTAATCCAGAGAATTTCCTGAATCCAGTTATTCGAGAGAGGAGTTACAACCGTCTGGACTATAAGAAAGTTGTGACCGTATCAGAAAAGCTTAGGGATCCTTCAGAACGCTTGTTTGGTACATTTGGCAGCCGTACTGTTAAGCAGAATCCGAAAAAGAAGTCGTTGGATACATTGATAAAAAGATTGAAGGATGTCAGCTGATTAGTTTGGCGGTGTTTGTACATTCATTGTTCTCATTACTTCTTGGTGGCTGTGATGGTGACTTTTTGTGCGGTTCATTGCTAACTTTATTTGTTTTTGGACAAATCCTACCGATAGTTAGCTTCTGATTGTATTACAAAATATCATGTTTTTCTTATTGTATCACTATGATAGGTATGTTATATTGATTCTTTTCAGCCATATCATTGAATGACATCTTTGGAGGTGTATCAGGGTAAGCATGTTATTCTTCTAACATACAAATGTTCATTTGCTCCAGGCATCTGAAGATGAGAGTGGGACACCGATTTATGCTTTACCATGCCTGAGGCAAATAAATGGTATGGTCTGCACACAAAACCCTTTCTGAGGTTACTTTTGATTCGACTAATTTATCACAAATAATGGTTTGTACTTTTAGCCCCTTCTATTGGCGTTTTCTTGCATTCTTTCTAGGCCTTCCATCAGAGGTTGGCTTAATTTCAGTTAAATTTGTTTACCAAATTACCGCTCAAATTCCATCTTATTTTGGACCTGACAGTATTGTTTTCGTGATCATGTTTATTGTTATTTATGTTAACATTTGGTTGTCTTTAGATTACTTGCTTAAGGCGATGCATGCGGTAGAACTATAGCCAATTATTGGCATATGATCATAGTAATCTCTCTGAATTTCAAGTGATCAGTTCCCCAAAGTTGCTTTTATAAGTATTTTAGTTATGCAAATGCTACTTCCAAGTCGGTAGAATTAAGCATTATGCATGCATAGTTTACTGTTCATGCTCATCTTAGCACATATACCGGCTCAGACTTGTCTTACCTTACATATGGTAAGAGAGTTGCCATGTCTTTGCATGGTATGGCCTCAACATCGGCTTTGGTGGAATAAGTAACGGTGTTGTCCTAAGGTTGGCTAGAGACCATAGACCGTAACCTGGGTAAAGTTGATAATTAAATGCTGAAAACTGAAATCCTTAGAATCTTACCCCAATTTTTTGGCTGAACTTTGCTTAATCTGTTCAAACATTTCTAGTTTGGACAGTCGGCATATGGGCTGCCATAGGATTCCTATGATAGGAATGCTTTCTAGAATTACAGTGAGATTGAAGAAATATAACTAACAGGCTACCAGAGGATGACTCCATTTTTTAACAGCAAAGACAATTTGATGAAAACCCAATTCAAGAAATAATAGCGGATTACTAGGAGGATAGCAATTAGCATATCATTATGCTAGGCTGAAATCATCTAAACAAAGAGTTATGGTTATGGGCACTGTTGAATAGGACTTCTAAGCCCTAATCTAGACGTTGGATATATATTTTTTATAGATAAAATAACATTTTGAGAAGGAACATGCCCCTGTACGTTAATTCTTTTAGCTTGCGGTTTTGTCTGTGCCTATTCCTATGATGTAGTGCTTACCGTCCCATCTTATATTTTCTGTTGGGTGTTCTAGTTCTAGTTCCAGGTTTTTTTGTTTTGTTTTTTTGTTCCTCCCATTTCTTCCGACTGGAGAGAGTCCCATTCCCCATTCCCGGTAGGTTTCCCACCCATTCGCTCCCAAATTTCTGTTTGATTTTATAGTCATCTCATAGCTGTAATAAGGTCACCTTGTTTTATGTCTTGTTTTTCTTTATGCAATTTGATAGGTTCCGATTTTTAGCACTGACAATGAGGTATATACCTAGGATATTACTGAAACTATTTTTGTTTGAAACGCTTTTATGCATTTAGCGGGTATCTATTTCCTTAAGATGTGACTGTGGTTACAAAAATATGATTGGATTTTAAGTGAGATACCATGTAAAAACGTGAGAAGTGATTTTAGTTATATTTGTATTAGGCTTCATAGAGTATTATTATCGCCTGGTTTATGTGTGTAAAGAGAAAGTACGAGGCAAATGAATAGCTTTCGCAATGGTCCTCTACCATCAATATCAATAAAATCAACAATATAAATTTGTGAAGAAGTTGAGAAATTTGTGTTAGATTTATATATGAATAATTACGTGTCGTAGACTGTTAAATAATATTAAACTTAAAAGAAAATTATATAGATCTCCTCTATGATTTGATTAAATTACATAAATAGTCTCTATTTGATAATTACATTGACCTCTTCAGATTCTATAACAAACATATCCATTTTTAATAGATTTTGTCAACGCCAGTTAAATGACTATACTCTATCCACAATTTAATTCAAAATTATAAAAACATCACTATTTTAATAAAAAAACAATTCATACAACAAACTAACTAAGCAATCCAAACAGCATTTCAACAATTTAATCCAAACAACGTTATTTTCATCCATATCATCCATAATAGCGCCAATTGAAAAAGTATGATTAACATAAATGCATTAAATCAGAATGACTCTCAACTCAGAATGCAGAATAAATTAACACTATCTATTGTAGAATGCATTAACTCAAAATGATTAACAAAAATGCAGAAATTCTTTCTTGAATTAATTCCTCATTAATAAAATCAAAGCAGAAATTCTTCCTGAGAATACAAAAACCCATTTAACTCATAATGCAGAATTCCTAAGTCAAAGCTCACCTTAGTCTGGCCGTCAAAGAGGAAGACTCGTCGAAGCTCTGAGCCGAAGAAGAAGCTCTGAAGACCGGCGGAGCTCGTGGCCTTGGGAGACCGAAGAAGAAGCTCTGAATATTGGCGGAGCTCGTGGTTGTGGGAGACTAAAGAAGAAGCTCTGAAGACTAGTGGAGCTCGTGACCTGTCGGAGACTGGAGAAGATGACGGACCCAAAATGGTTCGATTTCTCTCGCCAACAGGGTTTGAAGAAGAAGCTCTGAGCTCTGAGCCGAAGAAGAAACAGCTCTGGGATCTGAGCTCTGACCCGAAGAAGAAGAATACTGGCGGAGCTCGTGGTCAAGCTTTTCGTGAGGTGGGTGGGGTTAGTCGCGGGTGTGGGTTACGGTTGTGGTTGTTTTGTATTGAGAGGGGTATTTTTGAGTTTTCAATAAAAAATTACCAGATTTGGATGGAAAGGTAACGGATGAGAGGTCTGTATAATGGATGAGATGTTTGTGTAAATTAGTCAAACAACAAGGGAGATCTTTGTAATTTTTTCTAAATCTAATAAAAAGTGATTAGCTGAGATATTAGTGATTTGAGTTTTAATGTATATGATAGGTTGTTGACATTTTGATGTGTAGAGATTTTAAGATAATATTTATTTTTATGATGAGTTATAATAGAAATATCAAAGGATAATAAGTAAGTTATCTATAAGTGATTATGGTCCACAAATCAGACCATGAAGGGCAATAATTATATTCTCCCTAATATCTCATTGTTAGAAAGAAAATAGATTTAGAATGTCTACCACTCGGCTCTAAATTGCGATCTACTTTCATAGATTCATTTACGTTTCTGTTTTATCAGTTATTTGATTTTTGACGTGTTCAATATAAAGTTGATAGTTTCGTTTCATTTCATTTTGGCCGGAATTGTCGAAACATTTCGGTTCCGATAAGGAAACAAAACGATATAGGGTTGTAAATTATGGTCTGGAAATTCGGTGTTTATCAACCGAAAAAAATCCGAAATCAGAAGGAGAGCCCAACTCACTCTTAGTCCATCTGAGATTCTAAGGAGCCTAGCTCATCTCTCAGTCCATCTAAATTCTAAGGGCTCGTTTGGCAGTCGTATTGGACAGTACTAAAGTCAGGATAGTATTAAAATATTTTTGTACGACGTTTGGCAAAAACATAAAACTCGTACTAACTAATACGGTGAGACTAAATAGTCTCACTCACACCGTTATTCTGCTTTACTCTGAACAATCAAAATATTATCAACCCCATTTTTTCCCCTTTTCTCTTCTCATTTCTTAGAAATTGGGGGACGAGAAGGATATAGAAAGTAAACTATCAAGGTAAGAAGATGGAGAGTAACATCAAAATCTGAAACTTAAGCTGGTGATAGTTCAGGTGTTTGGTAATTTTGGTGTAAATTAGCTGTGGTTGCCCGAGTAGTAGTCTGTGGTGGTTCTTGTCATGGTATAGAGAAATCGTTGATGACAGTATTCTTAAGCGTCTCAAAGTGGTGATATTGATATTGGCTTGAGGTGGGTTATTACAACATCATTGGGGTGGGTTATTTCTTCTGATACTTTTTACTGTTTCAACATGAAGTTCTTGCTTCATGCCCTGTTGAAGACTTAATTGCTCATCGTGAATATAGGTAGGTTTGCAGTCTCTTTTAAGTTTAAGCGATGCAATATAAGAAATCCTTTGATGACTGCTAGATAATTCTTCAATTGTAATTTGATCTTTCATGATGGTAATGTTATTTAATATGATGTGTTTGTTGAATTTTAATGTTAATATGATGTTTTGTTGAATTTTAATGATAATTACGTATTATTTGCATGATATAATCTATTGATTCAATTTTTTTCTTAATTATATTATATATAATAAATTTTATAACATTATTTTAGATTATCAGAATTTTTTTCTGAAACGGCATACCAAAACATCGAAATATCCGAAACGATTCAATTTTTCAGAAAACCAAAACGGTTACCGAAACAAAATTGACTACTATGGTTCAACAAGAGTTCTTGGGGTTTTTATGATACGGTTTATACCAATAAGAATTTTATTTAACAAGTGGTATCAGAGCAATTCATGTCGAATAATTGAGAATAAGAATTGAGTTTTTAGATCCATGATTATGTGTTTATATGGTTATGTTCTGAAGTTCTTAAATTTGATAATTGTTTGACAATTTATTAGATTTGAGAATTGATGGTATATTATATATATATTTTTGGTTAAATTCGGTTGTCGGCCAGCGGCGGTGGGCGACAATGGAAGGAGACATGTGCAGTGTTCTAGTTGTGCAGGCAAAGAGAGCCGCGACCGTTTGGCCGTAGCGGCTAAAGAAAGTCATGGCCTAGCCGCAGCTGTCAGAAAAAGCCACGACTACCTCAAGCAAGCCACGACTGTGACGGAAGCCGTGACTGTAAAGAAAAGCCGTGGCCCGGCTCTGGCGATTCAAAAAGTCGCGGCCTGGCCGCGACACTAGGGGTGAAAACCCTAGGGTTGTCCTAGGGTTTCACAATTTTTTTAATTGATTATTTTATTAAATTAATTTTAAGAATTAATTGATAAATTCATTTTGTTTTGCAGATTGTTTTATTAAAATAATTTCAAACCAAATTTTTTCAAGGCTCGTAAAATTAATTGTTTATCAATTAATTTAAGATTTAATTATTGTATAATTTTAAATTTGAACATTGGTATGTTTATATATATTTTGAGATGAATCAATTGAAACAATATTTCACCTAAGTGACATCTTTTGTGATAATTAATTTTATCTTAAAATATAAAAGGTTATGTGTGTAACTTATGTGAATATTTACCGTCTCAAAGGAATGTAAATATTTGATAAAATTATATGTACTTCTATGATAATAAATATGTGATGATTATTCAGTTTTACATATGAACAATAAATCAACCAAAATGAAGGTTTTTTGTTCGATATGTTTTATATCATCAGAATTTGATTACTGCACCAAGACATCACTTACAAGTTAATAACTTTGGCCAAATTCAAAATATTAATGGAGTGTCCAGTGTCTTGAGATGAGGTTTACTTTTGTTTGAATTTATTATTATTTCTGGAACTTATGTGAGGTTGTAGGTTGGTTAATTGTTCTCTATTAAGTTATTACTCAAGTTATTGTTGTTGGAATTATGTCCATAAAATATAGCGTAATAACTTTTTATGACTAAACAGTTATTTATTGACATTTATGTATTATTAAATCACAATTACAAACACACTTTAATTAAAGGAAACTTTAATTAAATTTGGCAGTTTGCATCATAAACTTTAATACATTTATGTTGGAGTTGCCTGATCCACAATATGGAATTCGTAGCAAGATTGTAAAAGTAACAATATCACCTTATGCTTTATAGATGAGTGTGTGAATAAATAAACCGGGTCTGATACTCGATAACATGAGTCATTGAATAAGACATGGTGGTCTATATGAAACACTTCACTGATATGTCTTTCTTATTCACAGTTAATGAAATATTTAAGGTAATAATAACTAGAGGAATAAAATGATAATTTTACATCCTGCTCTTGTTATTGATATTCATGAAGGATAAAATCATAAAATATTCCATGGACCGTAAAATATAAATGTTTATTTGCACAAACAGAGAATGTAGCGCGCATGAATCGAGAGTTCTATCGACATCAGACCTATAGTGGAGTCGTACGATGTCGGGATTACATAAGTCGAGAGTTTATGAAGATAAATTAGATGGGTATTTGAATCTCATAGCTTTATTCATGATGGTCCATTCGGTCTCAGGAGTAGCTCATAAGGATAGGGATGAGAAACAACGACAGTTGGACCAAAAACGTGTTTTGGACTTAGGTATACTTCCTGATCTCCCATATGAGATGGGTGTCATCACTCAATTAGTGAAGAGTAAAATTAATGTTCAAATTAATAATTTTGTTATTTTTAATTATTGAATAATTAGTAAATAAAAAATTAATTAATTAATTGATATGGGTCAACTTAATTCATCAATTTGGAATGATGAATCTTGACACAATTTTGACTCTAGGGGAGACGTAATCGCAGATCGCAGTGTAGGGAGAGGGAAAATTTTAGTTTTATCATATAAGGGATTGCATTCTTATCCCTATGGCTAATTCTATCCATAAGTGTGTTAATCAGAGCAGAAAAAAAGGTTTCTCTTTCCTCCTTACACAGTTGCCGCCGATTTCACAGTAGGGGAAGAAGAAAAAATTTGAGTTTTCTCTTTCAATTGTTGTTTTGAGAGCTCATACTCAATTCCTACAAAAATCTTTGAAAGACTTACTTCTGATTCTAAGAGTGGTTGCCGCCATCGCATGCCACGCCGTCCAACGCTCGTCGCTGTGCCGTCCGTGTCCGTCACTGGGGGTGGGATTGTACCACTCCACCGCTGGTAGCAATCCTTGTGATTGTCAGGGTACGAGTCTTAGATGTCCTGATATCGTGTTGCCCTATCCCTGTGATGCTTCGCGAAAACCATAATCCTATCTTTTATCTTTTATATTTTAAATTTTGAATTTTAAAAAGATAGTTATCAATTTTAATTTTTTTAAATTAAAATTTAATTAAATGATTGGGTTTGACCCAAGTTTGATAAGTCAACAATTTTTTTTTGACTAATTAAATTCAATTAATTTTAAAAAGATACTTAATGGGATTATTTAATTAGAAAAATAGTTTTCCTTCATTAAAAATTTTTTATCAAAGCTTGAAGATTATAAGTTGATAATTACAGTCGCCATGAAAATTAACATTTAAATTAATGTAATTTAATTATTATTCTTTTTATGGGTTGTAATTAGAAATGAGTTATAGAGAGGTTAATTTTGAATGTATGATTTATTATTAATCTCGTATCCTCATATAACATGACATATAGAAATGAGGAAATGCTAATATCAAATTGTCATGTAGCTAATGAGTTATAATTTTAAATACAATACGAATTTATAAAAGATATAAAAGTTTAAATTGTGATTTAAATTTTATAAAAGTTTATAAATTTTAAAACTTGCTTTTCAAATTTATAAAGAGTTATATATTTTTTTGAAAATGCAAAGAAAAATCTATGTTTTTCAAAAACTAAGTGGGAGGGTCGTTTACGTTGAAACGTTCCTGAGGTCTCCAACGCAAACTTAAAGCGTGTAAAGGAAGTAGTGAGGCATGATCGTTCCTAGATGGATTGTTAGGCCATAGTAACTTTTATAGTCAATGCATTGTTTAAACAATTGGATCGAAGGACATTGCAATCTCTTAGAGGAGCTAGTCAATGGTGTTAAGGCGACCAAAACCATTGGTGATTGGTTGAGCTAGATGTATTGATATCTTAAAAAGCGTTAAACAAATGAGAAAATCCCGATGCAATAAGAAGTAGCTCGTGCGTTATCCCGAGATGAGACTTGCTATCATTGTTGATCGAAACATCATGGAAGAAATATGTTTTTATCAGATTTTTAAATATTTAAGTATTTGCATCATGTTGGGGTTATGCACTCAAAGCATGTGTATTGATATTTGATATGAAAATTAATGATGATTACATTGTTCTTTTAAATTATTGTTGAATAATTTATATAAATATATAAAAATTTCATATTTATTAATAAGACTATGATCTTGTATTTGTACGAGAGGATTAAAATCATAGATAATGAATAATTGTCAGCAACATATTGAAGTATGAAATCTTTAATGAATGGTTGCTAGTACACTTCACTAAGCATTATGAATGCATGTGATCTAAATCCAGATCATAGATGTGGATAAATATCTTAGTGAATATACTTTATATAATGAGATTATATATGAGTGGACCAACATGAATTAATATCTTCATCAACTTGCCGTCTATCATAAATATTTAATACACATCAATTCGATGATCATATGTTGATTAGTCTGAATCCTGAGTAGTCATGAAATCCTATACATGTCTACTGAATCTTTTGATTCACTCGTTAATATTTGTTTGTAAAACATGGTAGTGACATTTGTTTTAGAGATTCAGTGATATGGATGGATGGGAACATGATCTTACAAGATTTAGAATCCAAGCTTTCCTAACGGATCGTATATTGATTTCATTAAGTGTTAATTTTAGAACTAAATGGTTATTGAGCTCAAATTTATAATAAGATTATAAATTGACCATTCACTAGTGGATTAATGGTACTTAAGGATCAAGAGGTAATTAGAATGTAAAATCATATTTTTAATCAGTTCTAATTTACAAACCAATAATTGGAAGACGGAATTACATTGCATGATTATATCAGTGGACTACAAGAGAATACTCTATAAATATGTATTGTTTTATGAAATCAATTGCATGTAAACTGTTAGATTTTAATTAGTTAGAACTTGGTAATCACACTACACTAAAGGCTATAATAATCTTTAGGATAACCGACTTTAGTAAAAGAGTTTTATTGAAGTTTGATTAATATAATTAGTTAGTTAATCCAAGTTCACCTAATTATGACTTAGGCGCTTTAGAAGGTTACATGAACTTAGATAAATGAGATTGACATAATTGATTATCAAATATTTATAGAGTTATTATTTTGACCAATGATTAATTTAGAATTAATTAATTAATTAAAATGGAAACACATAATCCTAAAATACTGAGTGAGAGAAGGTTGATATGTCAATATAACATATGGTCTCCATCATTAGTACAACACCTGAGGTGCAGTAAAGACCTTGAGATGGCTTTGTTTCCATCTTTCTAAGGAAAGTTTCGACCTGTACCAATACAAAGGTTGGACTTGTTAAGAAGATAGGAGGAAGTGATGTAGTTTAGTTTTGACCAACCCTAAAACGACATATTCTAAATGAAGTCATGGAATATGAAATGATGGGTTACACTTCCAATATCACAATTAAGCTTTCATGTGGATAGTTGTGCCTTGACCGAACAAACGATACCTTATTGTTAAAAGAGAAAATATGAGATATTTTAAGTTTTAATTAATAAGGATGAGAATGTTTCATAGATAGTCTGAGGTTAATCTACTGACCCTAAGGCATCATTAATCGTTGGGTTGTTTTATCGCGATTAGTAAATGTTAAATTTGTGTGTTTATTATGTTGCATTCATGCATCACGCTTTACTTTTCAAATTTTAGATATTTATCAATTATATTGAATCTTGTATGTTTTAAATTTCAGTTATCATTATTATGTTTATCATGAGCAACCATGTTACTGCTTTACTCGCGCTTGAGAAATTGAATGGTGATAATTTCATACGTTGGAAATCAATATGAACTTAATGCTGATTTGTGGGAACCATAAGTTATTTCTTACTGAAGAATGTCTCGAGGAGCCCGCTGCTAATGCCCCTAAGAATGTTAGGGACAAATATGATGCTTGAATCATATCAAACAACAAAGTGAAGTGATATATGCTTGTGAGCATGAATGATATTCTAAGAACTAAGCATGAAAACATGGAGACTGCCTATGGAATCTCTACAGGCGATGTTTGGACAATAGTTTGATCAAAGTATTCATGAAACCTCTAAGAGCCATATGACAACGAAGATGAGAAATGATACTTTTATATAAGAACATGTTTTGAACAAGATCAACATAACACACGAGGTAGAAGTATATGAGGCGACCATTGATTATTGTACTCAAATTAGTATAATACTTGAGTCGCTCACATCATCTTTTTCTACATTGACGACCAACTATGTTATGAACAAGTTGAAATTTAACACAACCCAAGTGTTGAATGAACTGTAAACTTTTTAGTCACTCAACCTTAGAATGACCAAAGAGAGCGAGATAATTATTGTCGAACAAAAGCCTTCTTCCACTTTTGTTAAAAGTAACAAGAGGAAGAAGATTAATGGTAAGGGCAAAAGTAAGAATAAGAAAGGGAAGAAAGCTAAGACATCGCCAAAAGCGATGAAGAACAAGAACGACAACAAGCCCAGGGGAAAATGTTTCCATTGTGGGGTTGAAGGTCATTGGAAGAGAAACTGTAGCACGTATCTTTCCGAGCTGAAAAAGAAAGGTAAATATGATTTACTTGTACTTGAAGTTTGCTTGGTGGAATATGATTTGTCATCCTAGATACTTGATTCAGGACCACTGACCATGTATGTTCTTCTTTGCAAATGCTTGATTCGTCAAGAAAGTTGGTTGATGGCGAAGTCATTTTGAGAGTTGGCAGTGGTGCACTCGTGTCAGCTAAAGCATTAGGGACAATCCGTTTACTTTTTGGATATAATTATTTAGTTTGTAATGATATTTATTATATTCCTGGTTTTTTGAGAAATTTGATTTCTATTTCATTTTTGCAAGAACAGTTATTTGAAGTTTCTTTTATTAATAAATAGTTTATTATTTCTAAGTATAGATTCGATATTTTTCATGCAAAAGTTATAAACGGACTGTATATACTTAAACCGACTGAATGCGCGTTAAATAATTCTGAATTATTTAAAGTAGCAAAACTTAAAAGTAACAAACGACAAAGAGTTTCTCATAATGATGATAGCACATATCTTTGGCATCTTAGGTTGGGACACATTAATCTAGATAGGTTAAACATGTTAACAAAGTATGGTGCTTTGACAGAACTAAAATTTGAAACTCTTCTTATTTGTGAATCACGTCTAGAGGGTAAAATGACCAATAGACATTTCACTGGAAAGGGCCAAAGAGCCAAGGAACCACTTGAGCTAGTACATAGTGATGTTTGTGGCCCGATCAATGTGCCAGCTAGAGGTGGGTATGAGTATTTTGTCACTTCCATTGACGACTACTCAAAATATGGTTATACTTATCTAATGTACAGAAAGTCTGAAACTTTTGGAAAGTTTAAAGATTTCAAAGCTGAAATTGAAAAACAATTAGGTAAATCATTGAAAACTCTTCGACCGTGAATACTTGGATTTAGAATTCAAGATTTATTTTCCTGAAGTGTGGAATCCTATCCCAACAGCACATGGAACACCACAACAAATGGTGTTGCAGAGAGGAGAAATCGAACCTTATTGGATATGGTTAGGTCGTTGTTAAACTACTCATCATTGTCACTTACATTTTGGAGATATGCACTACACACGACAACTTACATTTTGAATGCAGCACCCTCTAAGTCTGAAACGCCTTTAGAGTTCTAGAATGGCTCCAAACCTAGTTTACATCATTTCGATATATGGGGGTATCCAACCCATGTTCTTAGCATAGTTGATAAATTAGTTTCATTCCGGTCAGAATGGCTGGAACATTTCGGTTATGGCAAGGAACCAAAACGAAATGTGGGGTGTAATTTTCCGCCCCCAATTTTGGTATTTTTCGTCCTGAACGGAACGGTCCAGGCGAAATTAGTGTGTTTCACCCAGAACAGGTAAAACTGGAATAGACCGACACTAGATCTCAAAAATCTGAAAACAAAGCAAAAAAATCATACAGAAAGATAAAATCAAAGAAGCAAGAAGAACTGCACCGGGAGGAAAGATTAGAGCACAAAGATGGAAGCAGGAAAGAAAAAGGAGAAGAAATTGGGGAAAGAGCCAGATAGTTGTTATTCGCAGCATAATTGAGGAAGAAGATGAAAATTTTTGAGCAAGTGGAAGTCAGTTGTTAGGTTAGAGGTAGGTTTTTTTAGAATTGGTACGGTACATTTGCTGTACCGTACAATATAATTAGTTACCATTAGATCATTACTTGTGTCCTCACATTAAATGATCCAAAGATCATTATATCTCATAGAAAGTACATGAATAACGTGATTCTTTTCTTAAAATTATTGAATTAAGTATTGAGACTTTCTATTTTCTTTTATCATTTCCTACCTAATACCTCATTCTTAATATAATACTTATGAATTATAAATATACATATCTATCTATATATATAGGTTCTAAATTGCAGATTTGAATTGCAAAAATGGTAATTAAATATTACTTTAAGTTATAGTCTCTTGAATCAATTAGCTATATTATATATAATAAATTCAATAACATTATTTTAGACGACCGGAACTTTTTTCCGAAACTGAGCACCGGAACATCAAGATATCCGAAACGTTACATTTTTCAGAAGATCGAAAAGTTCAGCAAAATGGAATTGACTACTATGGTTCTTAGACCCAAGATCGGAAAGTTAGACTCGGTATGCATATTCGTAGGCTATGCACCAGAAACTAGAGAAGGTACTTTTATAGTCACAATGATCAAAATGTGTTTGTATTGAGAAATGCCACTTTCCTTGAACATGACTATATGAAAAATTACAAACCTCATAGCAAAATAGTTCTCGAGGAATTAGCAGCTGATGAGATCAGACCACCTTCAATTTTTATTAATAAATGAAAAATCAGAGAAACCACATTTACTGCTAAGGAATCCCCAGTGCAACGTCATAGTGGGAGGGTTGTGAGATAACCAGTTCGCTACAAACTAGAGACACTTGTCCTAGTGTCATACACTGATAAATATGATCCATTATCTTATGAAGAATCAATGAATGATCCTCAAAAGGAGAAATGGCAAGATGCCATGAACTAGGAAATGGAAACTATATATTTTAATTCCGTTTGGGAACTTGTAGATCCACCTGAAGATGTCAGGCCCGTTGGATGTAAATGGATCTTCAAGAAGAGAAGAGGTGAAGATGGGAAAGTAGAAACTTTCACGGCACAGTTAGTAGCCAAGGGCCATACATAAAGGGAGGGAGTCAACTATGAAGAACCTAGTTGATCCTTTTACAAAGATATTTCCTGCGAAGTCATTTGAGGGTCACGTGCGTAACATAAGATTGAGAGAGATGCCACATTTGGTTTAGGGCAAGTGGGAGATTATTGGGGGTTATCCCATCAATGCATGTGTATTGACATTTGATATGAAATTTAATGAGGAGTACATTGTCTTATAATTATTCTTTTAAATTATCATGGAATAATTTATATAAATATCTGAAAATTCCATATTCATTAATGAGACTATGATCTTGTGTTAGTACTAGAGAATTAAGATCATAGATATTGAATAGTCCGCAATATATTAAAGTATGATTTTTTTAATGAATGGTTGTTAGTACGATTCACTAAGCATTATGAATGCTTGTGATCTAGATCCAAATCATAGATGTGGATAGACATCTTAGTGAATGTATTTTATATAATGAGATTATATATGACTGGACCGATGTGAATTAATATATTTATCAACGTGCCGTTTATCATAAAGATTTAATACCTATCAATTCGATGATCATATGTAGATCAGTCTGAATCCTGAGTAGTCATGAACTCATATAGATGTCTACTGAATTTTTGATTCACTCGTTAACTTTTGTTTGTAAAATAGGCTAGTGACTTTTGCTTTAGAGATTCAGTGATATGGATGGCTAAGAACATGATCTTACAAGATTTGGAATCTAAGATTTTCTAACGGATCGTATATTGGTTCCATTAAGTGTTAATTCTGGAACTGAATGGTTATTGAGCACAAATTTATAATAAGATTATAAATTTGTCATTCACTAGTGGATTAATGGTATTTAAGGATCAATAGGTAATTAAAAGAGTAAAATAGTATTTTTGACCATTTCTAATTGATGAACCAATAATTGAAGGACATAACTACATGACATGATTATATCAGTGGACTACAAGAGAATACTCTGTAAATATAATCTATAATCTCAAATAGTGCAATTCCATATTTATAGTCAAGTAATAATAGAATTAATTAATAAGATTATTTGATTAATAATCTGGTTTATTAGAGTTCAAGATTATATGTACATGGTTCCCAAGTCACCTCTATACTACGTAGTCTAGAGTGTGAGTATTTCAGGACATGGGAATATGACGAACTTATAAACGAATTTTTATTCTGAGGCAAGTATATAATTATGAGATAATTATATGTTATTAATAAATTAAATTATTTATATATATAAATGTAATTTTTGAAAATTATATATAAATAATTATTGATTAGTGTAGAATATCTAATTTGTGAAATTAGATAATTAAATTATTATAAGATAATAATTTGGATCAACTAAATATGTTGATTGTGAAATTACAGGCAATTTAGTTGATAGGGATAATCAGATATATTAATTTTTAATTAGCTGATATTTAGATATTTATCTGATTAAAATAAATATTTAATTTGTAGTACTTATCATGTGTCAATCACTGATTGAGTATCAGAGATTGACATGGACTAGTGTAGTGCCACGTGGATCTATAATAGTAGGAGTGCAACACTGCAGTGTCATGTGGCACTGCAGTTGTGCACCATTATACAGTGAGTCTCACTTTATTGGACAATTTGAAATTAAATATTAATTTTTAATTTTAATTATCCCTAAAAATATTATACGTCTTTATCAAGAAATATATACTGATATTATTTTGATGGCATCAATAAGATAAGTTATTTTGAGTTGAGAACACAATTGCTCAGAGTGATTTTTCTGTACGATTAAGAGTTAATAAAATCTCTAAAAAATCATCATCGTGTTCTTTTAGAGAATATTCTCACAAAAGTCCTTCTTAGTAAAATCTCTAGATCACATGTGTTGAGTACATCTAGAGACAGAAAAGTGCTTTTGTTATATATCATGTGCCCATACACGCCCTAGTGCGTTGAAGATTAACTTGGAAGATCTTGGTGTGGATCTCGGAGTCTACTGATCGTTGGAACAATTTTGTGGAACAGAGGATCGATCGATTTTGCGAGGACGCTTGATTTAGACTACAAGAGGCATATGACTTCTAATCTTGTATGTTGTAGATTTAACCTATAAATATATAATGGATCCTGACTGATTGAATATATATGACTCCTAATTTTTTTAACTCGCTTCCACTACTCATGCACCGTGATCACCAACACATCATGCATCATACTTTCCTAAATGATTAAGTATTTATTTACACCGATTTATTTATTCTTTTCAGTAATCATGTCATTATCCCCACTCTCAACAATCTTGAATGCAAACAAACTCACTTGTGAAAATTACATGCATTGGAAATATAATCTAGATATCGTACTAATGGTAGAAAAACACAAGTTCATGCTCACCACACCTTGTCCCCTTGAGCCTATTGCTGGATCGACTCAAGAGGATAAAGATGCCTATGCTTCTTGGCTGCGTTCTGATGAGACCATCAGGTGTTACTTCTTAGAACCAGTTAGCAATGTGTTGCATCAATAGCATCAAGACATAGAGAATGTCGCTGATATGATGTTGAACATCACTAGAATGTTCAGGGATCAAGGTCGTCAATCCAAACAGACTGTTGTGAGAAACTTCATAAACTGCTAGAAAAAATCCAGAACTCCTATCAAAGAACATATGATGTTGTTCATTAGTTATTTGAATGAGATGAAGATCATGGGAGTTGAGGTAGATGGTGAAATTTAAGTTGATATGATCCTCGAGACTCTGCCAGACACTTTTGAGAAATTGAAACTTAATTATTCAATGAATAAGTTAAGGTACTCTATTCCAGAACTTATGAAAGAGTTACAAGCTGCTGAGACTCTTTTCTGAAGGGTAAGAGGAAGAATGAAGAGGTAAACTTTACTCAAAGAAAGCCTTCCACCATTGGCACAAAAAAGAAACACAAGATAGGTCTGAAGAAAGCTATGAAGGAGAACTCAAAAGCTGTGAAAGGCAAGGGCCCTGCACAAGTAGACAAGTCAAGAGACAAGTGTCATCATTGCGGAGTCGCTGGTCATTGGAAACACAACTGCCCGAATTATCTCAAGGCGTTGAAATCCAAAGGTATATTACTTGTTACCGAAGACTATTATATGACTAACTATACATTTTCGTGGATTGTGGACTCTGCAACCACTAACCATATTTGTTGTTCCTTACAAGGGTTCAAGGAAAGCAGAAGGCTTAACGAGGGTGAGTTCAACTTCCGTTGGGGGAATGGAGCACAAGTATCGAGAGTATTAGTTGGAATTATTAAATTGTTATTTAATAACAATTATTTTGTTTTGTGTGATGTTTATTATATCCCAGTTTTAGGAAAAACCTCATTTCAATAGCTAGTTTAATTGAGCAAGGATTTTCTTTGGATTTCATTGATAACGATATCGGTATTTTTAGAAATGAATGCTTAATTACTACTACACACATGATAAACATCTTATTCTATGTAAAGTCAAAAATTTCAATGATATGTGACTCTGAAGTAAATACTAGTTTACAAGAGGATAGTAAAATGTTGAAGTCTGACTCAATCGATCTAACCCATTTGTGGCACTTGCGTCTTGGTCACATCAGCCTAGAAAAGATTAAAAGACTCGCAAAGGATGATCCATTGCAAACTTTAAGTGTGGGATCACTACCCACATGCGAATCTTGCATAGAAGGTAAAATGACCAAGAGACCATTTTCAGCGAAGGGTGAAAGAGCCACTTAATGCCTCGAACTCGTACATAGTCATGAATGTTGGTCATTGAATATCCATGCAAGAGGAGGTTATGAATAATTTGTAACATTCACATATGACTACTCACATTCTTGACATATTTTTCTAATGCACCAAAAATCTTAAACCTTTGAAAAGTTCAAAGAGTACAAGGCTATGGTCGAGAAACAAATCAAAATGCTATGATCCGATCACAATGGAGAGTAGTTGCTAGCAGAGTTAAAAGACTTTTTAAGGAAGAATGTATTCTTTCTCAGCTTACAGCACCTGGCACTCCAGAATAGAATGGTGTGTCAGAAAAAGGAATCGAACTCTATTGGATATGGTTAGATCCATGATGAGTTGCTCATCCCTCCCTGATTTGTTCTGGTGATATGCCTTGGAAATAACGGCATATATTATGAACCAAGTTCTGTCAAAGACGGTGCCTAGTACACCATATGAAAGATGGTGTGGACAAAAGTCTTATGTAAGCCACCTAAGGATATGGAGATGCTCGACACATGTTTTGAGATCGAAGACAGACAAGTTGGCCAGACGATCAAAATTATCCCTGTTTTTAGGATATCCTAAGTGAAAGAAGGGATACATCTTTTATAGTCCAACCGACAAGAAAACATTCGTCAGCAAGAATTTACATTTTCTTTAAGAGGACTACATAAGAAGTGTGAAGCCGAGAAGCACACTTGTGCTAGAAGAATTATTCAATGAGAGGACATCAACTCCCCAATCAGGACTTGTTCTCGATTCAATAATGGAAGAACCATAGTAGGAGATGGAGCCTACGGTTATGAGACAACCTGACAGGTACATGTCTTATGGAGATGCCTTGACGACAATCTCAGATAAGGATCATGATGAGCCTATTTCCTACTCGCAAGCCATGGTGTTGGATTGGGTTTTTAAAAATAAGATGAAAAATTAATGAACCCTGAGCGGTTCGTTGGTAGAATATCAAACAAAATTTCAAAACAAAAATTTAATCATATTAAATATAAAACCATACAACGATCATACATTTTTATATAAACGTATTGAGAAGAGATATAAAATTTTTTTACCTTCTCTTGTAATGGAGATTTTTGAATTGGCCGGATCCAATTTATTGTCTCGCGTTCCTCATTTTTTAGATTCGTAGAACTACAATCGATCTTCACCCCAACAACTACTCGTAGGATTCAGACGTAGTCCCGCAAGGATATTAGTGTGGGCTCTCTAAACAAACGAGGAAGAAAATTTTTTTTGTCTTCTTTCTCTGGGTTTTATGCGGCAACTGTAGGGAGGGGTGAGAGAAAACTCTTTTCTGCTATGTCTAACACGTAGCTTAGGGTTAGGTTTGCAACCCATTTATATTAATTAAATAATTTACCCATATACCCCTATATGATAAAACCAAAATTTACCTCCCTTGCACTGCAATTTACGTTTTTTATCTCCCCTAGAGTCAAGACTGTGTCCAAATTCATCAATTCAAATTAATAAATTAAATTGATTCCTATCAATTAATTAATTAATTTTTTTATTTATTAATTATACAATAATTAGAAAATAAAAAATTATTTAATTGAACATTTGGTCTTCACTAATTTAATGATGACACTCATCGCATATGGGTTCAGAAAGTGTACCTTCGTCCAAAACATGTTTTTGACCCAACTGACGTTGTTTCTCATTCATGTCCTTATGAGCTACTTTTGAGACCGAATGGACTCACATAAATAAAGCTATGAGATCTAAATACCCGATTAATTTATCTCAATAAATTTTCGACCTCTTTAGTCCTGATATTGTAGAATTCCACTATAGGTCTGATGTGAATCAACTATCGATTCATGCACGCTACATTTTCTGTTGGTGTAAATAAACATTTATATTTCACGGTCCATAGGATATTTTCAATGTTACCCTTCGTGAATATCAGCAAAAAGAGTGGGATATAAAATTACTATTTTACCCTCTAGTTATTATTTTCTTAAATCCTTATTGACTGTGAATAAGAAAGACATATTAGTGAAGTGTCTCGTACGGTTCACAATGTCTTATTCAATGACTCATGTCATCGAGTACTAGGCCCGGTTGATTTATTCACACACCCATCAGTAAAACATAAGGTGATATTGTTGCTATTGTAATCTAACTACGAATTCCATGTATGTGAATCATGTAACTCATTTGGTGTATCAAAAATCACAAGTAACTAGGTTAAGTTTCGTATTCACCTAAAGATTAAGATAATTATGAAAATACCCTAAAGGTGTAACAATTAGATTCAGAGCTAGATAAATGGTTTCACTCTAAACTAATTTGTTACTCATCTATTTAACATGTTCCATCACATGTCTAGGTCAATTGTTGGAGTCTCCACTCCCATACCCCGAGACCGACATCCTTTGGTTCTAGACAAACTCTTTAGAGATAGTTCAAATTGAATTCGATTGTCGAGTCGATCCTTAGACCGCAAATAACATTTTGAACTATCTTAAAAGAGTTTGTCTGGAAGATTGCTCCGTCTTTACTCTTCTTTCGTTGACAACAGTTCCAGGACTTAAGTAAATAATAAGCACGTTTTAATTAAAGGAAAACTTTCATTTATTCATAAAATTCAGTAATACATAAATTTCATAACTAAATACTCACAAGTAGTTATTACACCCTACTTTATGGACATAATTTCAACAATTTCTCACTTAGATTAAAGTAGGCGTGTACAATTTCGTATCCCCACGCCCTCCAGATGACAATCAAAGGCTTTACTACTTAAACTCTTAGTGAATGGATCTATCAGGTTGTTGACCATCGATATGTGTGTTACTACAACATCTCTACGCTGAAAAATCTATATGATGACATAATACTTCCGCTCTATGTGTTTGGATCTTTTGTGGCTCTTCGGTTCCTTTGAGTTTGTTATAGCCCCATTGTAATCGTAATAAAGTGTCATGGGTTTGTCAGCATCTGGAATGACTTCTAGAGTCTTCAGGAACTTTCTAAGCTAGTCAGCCTCATTTACAGCTTCAGAAGCCACCACATACTCATCTTCCATGGTAGAATCAGCAATGCAAGATACTTGATACTTCTCCATACAACTGCTCCACCATTCATGATGAACACTAATCCTAATGCGAACCTCATGGAATCCTTGTCCGCTTGAAAATTAAAGCCGGTATAACCAATCATATTTAGGTCAGTACCTGAATACACAAACATGTAGTTCCTCGTTATCCTAAGATACTTGAGGATATTCTTGACAACATTCCAATGCATGACCTTGTGCAAAGCATTACATATATGAGACTTCCTACGGCTCAATCATAGAGAATCTTTCTTATGTCTTCCTTTTCTTGACGAGTCTTGGGAAACTTCTCCTTGGAGAGATTGACTCCATGCCTGAAAGGAAGATATCACTTATTGGAGTCTTGCACACTGAAACGATCCATCACCTTATTATTATAAGATGTTTGAGACAACGTCAACTGTCTGTTCTTCTGATTCTAAAATATCTGAATACCTAAGATAAATGCAGCTTTCCAAGATCTTTCATATTAAATTGCTTTGCAAGTCAAATCTTGACATCTAAAAATTTTCCTACATCATTCTCAATGAGTAGAATATTGTCCACGTATAAGAATAGAAAAACCACTTTCCCTTCATGTATCAGCTTATACACACATGGTTCTTCCACTAACTGTTTGAAACCATAGTTCTTGATAGTTTCGTCGAATCTGATGTTCCACGATCGGGTTACTTACTTAAGTCCAAAAATGGACTTCAGCAGTTCACAAACCTTGCCCTTTTTGTCTTTCATTATGAACCCGTCTGGTTTAGCCATATAAATGTGCTTTTCAAAATTTTCATTCAGAAAAGCAGTCTTGACGTCCATCTGTAAGATTTCATAATTGGGGGTAGCAGTGATGGATTTGAGGATTCGGATGGACTTAAGCATAGCCACCGGCGAGAAGGTATCCTTATAGTCAATACCTTCCTTTTGGGTGTAACCCTTGACTACTAGCCTAGCTTGAATGTCTCCACATTCCCATCCAAACCTAACTTTTTCTTATAAATCTGTGTACACCCTACAGATTTTACACCTTTAGGAGAATCTACAAGCTTCTAGACTTCGTTCAGTACATCAATTGTATCTTGACATTCATGGCTTCTTGCCATAGGTTTTCTTCAAGACTTGTCATGGCCTATAAGTAGAAAACAAGTTCATCATGATTCTCATCTGAGACTACTTTCATGGCATCTCCATAATACATGTAGCTTTCTGGTTGTCTCACAACCCTCTTATTACGTCGAGGCTTTGTAGGCTCTTGACTCCTGTTGTGGTTCTTCAATTATTAAATTGGGATCAGCTCTTGATTAGGGAGTCAGTGCCATTCCCCTCAATAATTTCTCTAACACAAGTGTGCTTCTCAGCTTCAAACTTGTTATATAGTTCTTCTCAAGAAACCGCGCATTCATGTTCACGAATGTTTTCTTGTCGGTCGGACTATGAAAGACGTATCCTTTCATTCCCTTGGGATAACCTACAAACATGCATAATTATGAATGATTGGCCAACTTGCCTGTCTTCGGTCTTAGTATGTGTACCGAGCATCCTCATATCGTAAGGTGGCTTACAGATGACTTTCATCAACTCTATGTTTCATATAGTGTACAAGGCACTGTCTTTGATGGAACTTGGTTCAGAATATATGTCACTATTTCCAAAGCATATACCCAAAATAAATCTGGGAGAGATGAGTAACTCATCATAGACCTAGCCTTATACATCATAGTTGGATTCCTTCTCTCTGACACACCATTCTGTTCTGGAGTGCCAGATGCTGTAAGTTTAGAATTAATACATTCTTTCTGAAGAACTTTGAACTCTCCTAGCAAGCACTCTCCACCACGATCGGATTACATTGTTTTGATTTATTTTTCTAATTGCTTCTCAACCATAGCCTTGTACTATTTGAACTTTTCAAACGTTTCATACTTCTGGCACATTAGATAAACATGTCCAAAATGCGAGTAGTCATCTATGAATGTTACAAAATATTCATAACCTCATCTTTCCTGGATATTCAATGTCCCACATACATCACTATGTACGAGTTCTAGGCATTATGTGGCTCTTTCACCCTTTGCTGAAAATGGTATCTTGGTCATTTTACCTTCTATGCAGGATTCACATGTGGATAGTGATCCCATACTTAAAGTTTGCATTGGAACATCCTTTATAAGTCTTTTAATCCTGCCTAGGCTAATGTGACCAAGATGCAAGTAACACAAGTAGGTTAGGTCGATTGAGTCAGACTTCAACATTTTACTATCCCTATGTAAATAAGTATTTACTTCAGTGTCACATATCATTGGCACTTTTGATTTTTCATAGAATAAGTTATTTATCAATCGTGTAGTAGTAATTAAGAAATCATGTCTAAAAATACATTTATCTTTATCTGAGTGAATCATTGCTTAATTAAACTAGTTACTGAAATAATGTTTTTCCCGAAAACTGGGATATAATAAACTTCTCCTAAAACCAAAAAAAATTGTTATCAAATGATAATTTAATAGTTCAAACTGATACAGCCGATACTATTGCTACATTCCCCCAACAGAAGATGAACTCTCCCCTATTAAGCCTTCTGCTTTCGATTTCTGCTTCTTAGCTTTCTTCAGACCTCTCTTGTGTTTCTTTTTGGAGCCAGAGGTGGAAGGCTTAGTTTCTATGCCTCTCCATTATTCCTTTTACCCTTGGGTCTCAACAGCTTGCAACTCTTTCATAAGCTCTGGAAGAGAGTACTTTAACTTATTCATCGAAAAATTAAGTTTGATGTTCTAAAAAGTGTCTTGTAGGGTCTCAAGGATCATATCAACTTGAGTTTTGCCATCTACCTCAGCACCCATGATCTCCATATCATTCAGATAACTTATGATTAGCATCATGTGTTCTCTGACAGAAGTTCCAGGTTTCATCCGGCAGTTCATGAAGTTTCAAGCAACAACCTGTTTGGCTTGACGACCCTGATCCCTGAACATTTCGGTGATGTTCAACATCATATCAATGGCGGTTTCCATGTTCTGATGTTATTGTTGTAACACATTGCTAACAGATGTCAAGATGTAACATCTGACAATCTCATTAGAACGCAACCAAGAAGCATAAATATTATTTTCTTCTTGAGTCAATTCAGCAATAGGCTCATGGGGACAATGGATGAGGGAGCATGAACTTGAGCTTTTCTACTGTCAATACGATATCAAGATTACATTTCCTATCCACGTAATTTTCTTTAGTATGTTTGTTCATATTTAAAATAGTTGTGAGTGGGGATGATGATATGATTACCGAAAAGAATAAATAAAGTGGTTTAAATAAATACTGAATTATTTAGGAAAGTATGATGCATGATGCAAATACTTAAATATTTAAAAATTCAAGAAAAACATAGCTTGTCTCATCTAAGGACAATGTTCAAGCTATCTTATATCGCATCAAGACGCTTCTCATTTGGTTAATGCTTTTCAAGATTTCATTACATCTAGCTTAACCAATCACCAATGGTTTTGGTCACCTTGGCCCCATTGAGTAGCTCCTATGAGAGATTTCAATGTTGTTCGGTCTAAGTTTTTAACCAACGCATCAGCTTTAAAGGTTGCTATAAACTAACAGTCCGTCTAGGAACGGTCCTGCCTCACCACTTCCTTTACAAGCTGTAGCTTCTCAAATAACTCGATGACTCAAAATGACACGATTCCCAAGTTTCTCCCACTGAAGAAAACACTGCAAGGAAGCCCCTAAACCATCCCTCGTGCCATGAACAAGTTTTTGTTAGGGACCTTAGGAACGTTTCAACGTAAACGACCCTCTCACATAGTTTTTGAAAAATAGATTTTTCTTTGCCTTTTCAGATTAAAACATAACCCTTTATAAATTTGAAAAATAAAAGCTTTACAAATTATAAAATTTTATAAAATTTAAATAACAATTTAAAAATTATAACTTTTATAAAATTTGCATTGTATTTAAATTATAACCCATTATAAATTTAAACTACAATGATGCATGTACATGTTACATGACATTTTGATATTAGCATATCCCTATTTTTATATGTGATGTTATATGATGATACAAGATTAATAATAAATCATACATTCAAAATTAACATCTCTATGGCTCGTTTCTAATTACAACTCATAAAAAATAATAAACAAATTATAATAATTGAAAAACTAGTCTTCATGGCGTATGTAATTATCTCTTTCTCCTTGAGGAAGTCCCACCTCTTAGTAACTCTTTACTAAGGTTGAATCTCATTCCCAAAAATCAAATTTCAAACATGCATAATTTAATTTTTCAACAATTTTTACTTTGATAAATAAATTACCAAGTAAATTATTCAATTGGTTTATTTTTAAAAACAATTTATAAAATAAATTCCAATTAATTAGTATTGAAAAATTACTGAATTAAAAATAATTTTTTGGGACCGAATTGGGCTTATAATCAAATTCCAAATCCCTGCGAATTATTTGGGCCAAGCATCTTTTACTCCGTCCAACACCTCAATAGACTTGGTAGGTCCACGCCAGCCCAAGACCCAACATGGTCCTCTGCACACGGAGGTTTCCAAAACCTTAAGATTTCCTAAACTCAAAACTTTTGAAAACTCAAAAATTTCCAAAACCTCAAGGTTTCCTAAACCCAAAAACTTTTTAAAACTTCAAGGTTTCCTAAACCCTATGGTTTCCTAAACTATAATTAGGAAACCTACGTTGGCGAGTGGCGACAGCAAGCAGCAAGGTGCAACGACGTGGGGAAGAAGGCGACGCTGCAACGCAGCGACGACAGCGGTGAACGGCAAGCAACAGGTGATGGCGCGGCGATGGTGGTGGAGAACGGCGACGATGGCGATGACGAACGACGACTACAGATTTACATGGATTTAAAGATACAACTTTTACAAAAAATAAATTACATCAAAATTTATGCCTCAATTTTGGCGTATGTCAATTCTAAAACTGAAAATAAACACCTAGAGCCAATCGATCAGGATCTATTCATAAAACACATTTAAACATGCTTTGAATCTACCATACAAAAATATATGCCACTATGCCAATATCCATCCATACATACGTTTAATCACTAAATATGTAATAAAAAACCAAAGGCTCTGATACCAATTGTTGGATCGGGTTTGTAAAAATATGATGAAAAATTAATGAGGCACGAATGGTTCGTGGGCGGAATATCAAAAAAATTTCAAAACAAACATTTAATCATATTAAATATAAAATCACACAAAGATCATATATATTTATATAAATGTATCGAGAAGAGATAGAAACAATTTTTACATTTTCTTGTAATGGAGATATTCTAAATTGAAGGGATCCAATTTATTGTCTCGCGTTCCTCATTCTTGAGATTCGTAGAAATTCAATCGATATTTATACCAACAATCACTTTTAGGATTCAGAAATATGTCTCACAAGGATATTGTCAAGAATAGAGTGTGGGCTCTCTAAACAAATGAGGAAGAAAAAACATTTTCCCTTCTTCCTCTTGGTTTTCTACTCTGTCTAACAGTTAGCTTAGCTTAGGTTAGGTTTGCAACTATTTTATATTGATTACAAAATTTACCCATGTACCCCTATATGTTAAAACCGAAATTTACCTCCCTTACACTACAATATGTGATTTTTACATCTCTCCTAGAGCCAAGAATATGTCCAAATTTATCAATTCAAATTCATAAATTAAATTGATCCCTATCAATTAATTAATTAATTGATTTTATTTACTAAGTATACAATAGTTAGAAAATAACAAATTAATGAATTTTAACATTAATTTTGATCTTCACTAATTTAGTGATAACACCCATCACGTATGGGTTTGGGAAGTGTACCTTGGTCCAAAATATATTTTTGGTCCAACTGACGTTGTTTCTCATTCATGTCCTTTTGAGCTACTTCTGAGACCGAATGGATCCACATATATAAATCTATGGGATTCAAATACCCGATGAATTTATCTCCAAATTCCTTACCTATTTAATCTTGACATCGTACGATTCCACTATATGTCTGATGCCGAATCAGCTATCGATTCATAAACGTTACATTTTCTGTTGGTGTAAATAAACATTTATATTTCACGGTCCACATGATATTTTGTAATGTTATCCTTCATGAATATCAGTAACAAGAGAGGGATAGAAATTTACCATTTTACCCGTCTAGTTATTATTTTCTTAACTCATTTATTGATTGTGAATAAGAAAGACATATCAGTGAAGTGTCTCATACAATTTACAATGTCTTATTCAATGACGCATGTCATCGAGTACCAGGCCTGGTTTATTTATTCACACACCCATCAATAAAGTATAATGTGATATTGTTGCTATTGCAATTTACCACAAATTCCATGTATGTGAATTACAATTTTAACAGTCGAGGTATTGTCCGGTAATTCGAACTCACTCCTTTGGCGTATAAAATATCGCAAGTAACTAGGTCAAGTTTGGCATTCATTTAAGGATTACGGTAATTACAAAAATATCCTTAAGGTGTAACAATTTGATTTAGAGATAGATAAATGATTTTGCTCTAAATTAATTTGTTACTGATCTATTCAACATGTTTCATAATATGTCTAGGTCAACCGTTAGAATCTCTACTCCCATGCCCCGAGACCGACATCATTTGGTTCAACCTAATAATTATAATTGGATTCGGTTATCCGGTCGATCATAATATTGCGAATAACATTTTGAACTATCTTAGAAGAGTTTTTCTGGAAGACTCGGTCTTTACTCTTCTTTCATTGACAGCAGTTACAAGACTTAAGTAAATTATAAACACATGTTAATTAAATAAAGCTTTCATTTATTCATAAAATTCAGTAATACGTAAGTGTCATAACTAAATACTAATAAATAGTTTTGCACCTTACTTTATGGATATAACTCCAACACATGACTGGTCCTGAAGTAAACTTATAGCAAGACACCATGAATGTTAAGATACAATCGATGTACTCAAATGGAGTCTGGAAGCTTGTAGATCAACCTGAAGAGGTAAAACTCGTAGGGTATAAATGGATTTATAAGAAAAAGAGAGGTCTAGATGGGAATATAAAGACATTCAAAGCTAGGCTTGTAGCCAAAGGCTACACCCAAAAGGAAGGTAATGACTATGAGGATACCTTCTCGCTAGTGCTCATGCTTAAATCCATCTAAATCCTCATGTCCATTACTGCTGCCCTTGATTATGAAATCTGGTATATGGACTTCAAGATTGCTTTTCTGAATGGAAATCTTGAAGAGTGCATTTATATGGCTCAACCAGACGGGTTCATGGAGAAAGGCTAAGAGGGTAAGGTTTGTGATCTGCTGAAGTCCATTTATAGACTTACAAATGTCCCGTTCGTGGAATATCAGATTCGGTGAAATTAACAAGAACTTCAGTTTTGAGCACTTAGTAGACGAACCCTGAATGTATAAGCTGATACATGAATGGAATGTGGTTTTCTGGTTTTATAATGGACTATATTCTACTCATTGAGAATCATTTAGAAAAATTGTCTGATATCAAGATTTGGCTTGCAAAACAATTTGATATGTAGGGTCTTGGAGAAACTTCCTTCGTCCTAGATATTCAGATCTTTCGGGATCAGAAGAACAGACAATTAGCACTGTCTCAAATATCTTATACTAATAAGTTGATCGGTCACTTCAGTAGGCAAGACTCAAAGAATGGATATCTTCACTTTAGGAATGGAGTCAACCTCTCCAAGGAGTAGTCTCCCAAGACTCCTCAAGAAGAGAAAGATTTCATATGCCTCAGCCATAGAAAGTCTTAGTTATGCAATGCTTTGCACCAGGCCTGATATTTGCTACGCAGTAGGCGTGGTGAGTCATTTTCCATCTAATCCTTGACTCGAGCATTGCAATGTTGTCAAGCATCAACTATCTTAGGAGAATGAGGAATTACATGCTTGTGTATTCTGGTACTGGCCTGAATATGACGAGTTTTCATATCCTTGACTCGGACAAAGATTCCAGGAGGTCCACTTCAGGATCGGTGTTCATCCTGAATGGTGGAGCAGTGGTATGGAGAAGTATCAAGCAATCTTGCATTGCTGATGTTGGGTATAGTGACGTCAAAGCATGTGCTTTTTAATATGAAATTACATTTTTTTTTAATTATTGTTGAATAATTTATGTAAATATCTAAAAATTCATATTCATTAATGAAGCTATGATCTTGTATAAGTACGAGAGGATTTAGGTCATAGATAATGAATAAAATTGTCAGAAACATATTAAGTATGAAATCTTTAATGAATGGTTGCTAGTACGTTTCATTAAACGTTATGAATGTATGTGATCTGGATCTGAATCATTGATGCAGATAGACATCTTAGTGTAAGTACTTTATATAATATGATTATATATTACAGGACCGACGTGGATTAATATATTTATTAACTTACCGTTTACCATAAAGATTTGATACACATCAATTTGATGATCATATGTAAGTCCGTCAAAATCTTAAGTAGTCATGAACTCCTATCCATGTCTACTGGATCTTTTGATTCACTCGTTAAGGTTTTTTTGTAAAAATGCTAGTGACATTTACTTTGGAGATTCAGTGATATGGATGGCTGGGAACACGATCTTACAAGATTAAGAATCCAAGCTTTCCTAATGGATCTTATATTGATTCCCTTAAGTGTTACTTCTGGAACTAAATGGTTATTGAGCTCAGATTTATAATATGATTATAAATTAACCATTCACTAGTGAATTAATGGTACTTAAGGATCAAGATGTAATTATAAGGGTTAAAGCTGTAATTTTGATCACCTCTAATTTATGAACCAATAATTGGATAACAGAACTACATGAAATGATTATATCAATGGACTACTCAAGAACACTCTGTAAATATATTTTGTAATCTCTAAGAGTGCAGTTTCATATTTAGTGGAGTAATAATGAAATTAATAAATAAGATTATTTAATTAAAAAGTTTAATTAATAATCAGATTTATTGGAATTTAGGATTATGAGTTCATGGTCTCCAAGTCACCTTTGTACTACACACTCTAGGGTGTGAATATTTTAGGACATGAGAAAGGACTGACTTGTAAAATGAGTTATATTTTTTGGGCAAGTATATAATTATGAGATAATTATATATGATCAATAAATTAAGAATTAATTAATTGAATTATTTAAGGTAATTTTATGAAATTATCATTAAATAATAATATATATTAATTTTATGAAGTTATCATTAAATAATAATATATGTTAATTTTATGTTAATTGATTAGTGAGACAAAATATTTAATTTATGAAATTGGATAATGTTTAATTATCATGAGATAATAATTTAAATTTTGAATTAACTAAATGTGTTGTTTGAACTAACAAATAAGCTAGTTGATAAGGATGATCAGATAAATTAATTTTTTGAATTCACTAATATCTAGATATTTATCTGATTAAAATAAATAATAAATTTATAGAAATTGGCATTTGACATGTTTGACTGTCACATGTCAATCACTGATTTGAATCATAGATTGACATGGAGGACTGTAGTGCCATGTGGTACTACAGTGGTCCTGTGAAACTACAGTGCCATTAGGCACTGTGACTCCTCATAGAACACTGCAGTGCCATGTGACAGTGTAGTGTTGTACAATTACAGTGGGTATCACTTCAATTACACATTTGTATTTAATTTATTATTTTAACCCTTAGAAATCTTATATGTCATTATCTAAAAAATATATTGATATTTTCAATTGGGTTCAGTGTGCTAACAACACAGTTGTAATTAAGAGTGATACATTAAAAGTTAATCAAAAGGCTATATGAAGAATTTTTAATTATTTTTTTATTAGAGTTTTGTATCATAAATTAATCCTTCTAAAAACTCTCTTAATCTCATGTGTTGAGTACATCTAGTGACAGAAAAGTGTTGTTGATATATTCTACATCCCCACACACGTCCTAGTGTGTTTTAGGATTGGCTTGGACGATCGTGGTGTGGATCTTAAAGTTTATCGTTTGTGGGATAGCAAGATCGTTGTATTGCAGGGACGCTTAATTGGACTACAAGAAGTATATTTTATATCTATGTATGTATATGATTTAATATATAAGTATATAATGGATCTGATCTAAAAAGGTGTTTTTATAATTTTTTTAAACACAACCACGCCTTCCGCTGCGCGTCACCGCAGATTCCAACAATTAGTATCAGAGCGATCTTTATATATTTGTTATTAAATACTATCTGGATGTTCTTGCATCGTTCATAATATATATTTTGATATGTATGAATGAAAGGATGGGTTTTTTTTGAATGTATGGTTAATTGTATTGTGACTTCTGGGTTTAGGCTTTGTTCTTTATTTTTTCTTAGATCTTGTGTAAACCATTTTGGGCATAGAAATTTTTGTAATTTTATTTTGAATATCACGTTGTAAAATTTTGATCGCGAGAAGACGAATAATGCACGAGATAAACGAGGAAAAAAAAGATGGGAATTCCAAAAGAATTCTGGCGCCGGCACCGAAATTTGGATTTTCGGCACCAGGGCCACCGTCGTGAAGGAGGCCGGCGGTTGGACCGTCGGTGGTGGATGGGGTGGCGGTGGGAGAGTCATATCGTCCAAGGCAATTGTTGTTACTGCAAGAAAAGTTTTGCAGAAACCTTGATACCGTGTTACCATATCCCTACGATATGTCATGAAAACCCAAATCATATCCTTAACTTTACAATTTTAAATTTTGATTTTGAAAGTTTGAATTTTGAATTTTAAAATTTGAAATTTTATTTCTTAAAAGGATAATTATCGATTTCAATTTAATTTTTAGTAAAATTAATTATTTGATTGAACCAAGTTTAATGAGTCATCAAATTAATTTTTTTTATCAAATTTATTTAATTTTAAAAGGATAATTAATGTGATTATTTAATTAGAAAAAATAGTTTATCCTAATTAAAAGGGTTTACGAAGATGAACCTCATGTGAAGAATGAACTATTTTGAGAAATATGTATTCTTGAATTCTTCTTTGTAAGTATTTTTATTTTTCAAATGTTGTAATTTAAAAATACGGCTAGAGGTGGCAACCAGGCCGATCATGGTTAAATAACCAGACCGGTTCGTTCCCTTTCCTTTAAATATGTTGTAATTCTAAAAATTATAAATATGGAGAGTTGAACCTTGGTGTGGAGTGAATGGGATATTGAGATTACCATTAAACTACATGAAAATCATGTCACTTTCTTACAATTATTTTCTTTTATTACTTTAAAATCTCAATAGAAAAACTTGTAATAATAAGTAAAATAAATATTTTATTTATTTACTAAATTCATAAACTTGTGATATTCATATTCACGTAAAATATAAAATATAATAAATAAATAATAATTCATGTTCATTATTAAAATAAAAAATATTAATAATATCAAACCAATATTTTTTAAAGTATTTTTAAGCATATTTTTTATTGAATAATATTTTCATTTAAATGAAAAATATTATTTTTTATTTAATTAAATATGTTTATCTCAAAAGTAAATTATATGAAAATTTGATAAAATGTGTTAAAAGACAATAAGAATATATTTTAAACAATATATTAGCAAAGTTTGTCTTGGTCTATTAGTAAGGAGTGTGATTTATAAGAGAGAGCTCAAGGGTTCAAACTTCAATACACACATAATTGTTTAATGTTTGAGATAAAAAGAGGGGATTCATAGGACGGGCCTAGCATCTGGGCCTCACGGGCCAGGCCTAGCATATGTGCCTCGGGTCGGGCCATAGGTCTTGAATGCAAGGCCTGTGATGGCTCGAGCCTGGACCGCAGGCCTTAACCATGCCATGACCAGATTATAACGGGCCGGTCACCCGATTTCGTAGGTCGAACCGGCCCACTTGCCAGCTCTAAAAATACCCAATAGTCACTCAGTTCATCATTTATTTTATGTAATTGTTAAATTAATGTTTATTGATTTGATTGATAACATGATCATGCATTAGTCGATCACATGTCATACATAAAATCTCACACAGTTTTATTTAATCATGCATCTCAATAGTAGAAACATGATTGATTATGGCTGTTTATATGAATTATTTTGAGAAATCAATTGCATGTAAACTGCTAGATTTTAATTAGTTAAAACTTGGTAATCACACAACTTTAAAGGCTATAGTAACATTTAGGATAACCAACTTTATTAAAAGAATTTTATTAAAGCTTGATGAATTTAATTAATTAGTTATTCTAAGTTCACCTCATTTTGACTTAGGCTCTTTAGAATATTAAATGAATTTAGACCAATTAGATTGGATTAACTGTTAGTTTTACATTCATAGGGTTATTTTAACTAGTAATTAATTTGGAATTAATTGATTAGTTATAATAGAAACATATTATCTTAAAATAGTGAGTGGGAGAAGGTTGACATATCAATATAACGTATGGTCTTCATTATTAGTACACCATCGTGAGATACAGTGAGGGTCTCGAGATGGTTTTGTTTTCATCCCCCTAAGGAAGGTTTCGAGCTGTATCAATACCAAGGTTGAACTTCTTAAGAAGATAGAACTAAGTGATGTAGTTTAGTTTTAACTGACTCTAAGACGACATATTCTAAATCGTCATAGAATCTGAAATAATGGGTTACACTCACATAGTCACAATTAAGCTTCGAGTGGATAATTGTGACTTGACCAAATAAACACCTTATTATTAAAAGAGGAAATATGAGACATTTTGAGTTTTAATCAATAAATATGAGAATGTCTCATAGACAGTCTAAAATTAATCTGACCGATCCTAAGGCGCCACATTAATTGTTAAGTTGTCTTATCGTGATTAGTAAATGTTACATTTTTGTGTTTAATATGTTGCATTCATGTATCATGTTTACTTTCTGAATTCTTGATATTTATTTCAATTATATTGAATTATGTATATTTTATTTTTCAGTAATTATTATATCCACCATGGGCAACCCTATTACTGCTTTACTTGCACTTGAGATATTAAATGGTGATAATTTCATAAGATGAAAGTCAAATTTAAACTTGATGTTAATTTGTGAGAACCACAAATTTGTTCTTACTAAGGAATGTCCTGAGGAGCCTGCTGTCAATGTCCCTAAGAATGTTAAGGACAAGTTTCATGCTTGGATTTAATCCAACAACAAAGCTAAGTGTTACATGCTTGTGAGTATGAATGATGTTCTAAGAATCAAGCATGAAAGCATGGATGCCTATAACATTATGGAATCTTTACAGGCGATGTTTAGACAGCAGTCTGATTAAAGTCATCATGAGGCTACTAAGAGCTACATGATAACCAAGATGAAGAAAGATACCTCTGTGCGTGAACATGATCAATATAAAGCGTGATGCAGAAATACATGGGGCTACCATTGATGAGCTAACTCAAGTCAGTATTATACTTGAATCGTGCACACCTACATTTTCTGCGTTCACCACCAATTATGTTATGAATGAGATGAAATTCAACATAACCCAATTGTTAAATGAATTGCATACTTTTGTGACACTCAATAAGAGTATAACCAAAGAGGGTGAGGCAAATGTTGCTGAGCAAAAACCTTCTTCCAATGTTGTTAAGAACAACAAAAGGAAGGAGAACAATGGTAAGGAGAAGAGAAAAAACAAAAGAGGAAAGAAAACAAAAAGGTCACCTAACACTAAGAAGAACAAAGGCGACATCAAACCCAAGGGAAAGTGTTTCCACTTTGGAGTTGAAGGTCACTGGAAGAAAAACTGTAGCAAGTATCTCTCCGAGCTAAAAAAGAAAGGTAAATGTGATTTACTTGTACTTGAAGCTTATTTAGTGGAATACGATTCGTGATCCTAGATATTGAATTCAGGAGCCACTAATGATGTATGTTCTTCTTTGCAGATGCTTGATTCGGCAAGAGAGCTTGCTGATGGTGAGATGATAATGAGAGTTGGTTGTGGTGCGCTCGTGTCAGTGAAAGCATTGGAGATAGTCCGTCTTAATTTTAGAAATAATTTTCATGTTTTGAATAATGTTTGTTTTGTTCCTGGATTTCCGTTACTGCATGAATAATCTTTTGAAGTTTTTTGTTAATAATTAGTTTATTATTTCAAAGAATGGATTCAATATTTGTCATGCTAAGTTTTGAACAGACTATATATGTTTAAAACGACTGAATATGCTTTGAATAATTCTAAATTGTTTAAAGTAGCAAATCCTAAAA
Organism: Datisca glomerata; assembly: GCA_003255025.1. Lineage (NCBI taxonomy): Eukaryota > Viridiplantae > Streptophyta > Magnoliopsida > Cucurbitales > Datiscaceae > Datisca > Datisca glomerata. The sequence goes on from QANY01002227.1 coordinate 1,452,875, forward strand.
GTAACAAACGATAAAGAGTTTCTCATAATGATGATGACACGTATTTATGGCATCTTAGGTTATGACATATTAATGTAGATAGATTAAACAGGTTAACAAATGATGATGCTTTGAGAGAATTAAAAGTTGAGACTCTTCATGTTTGTGAATTTTATCTAGAGGGACCTTTCAAAGGAAAGGTCCAAAGAGCCAAGGAACCACTTGAGCTAGTACATAGTGATGTCTGTGGACCGATCAATGTACAAGCTAGAAGTGGGTATGAGTATTTTTTTCATATTTATTAATGATTACTCTAGATATGATTATACTTACCTAATGCATAGAAAGTCTGAAACTTTTGAAAAGTTTAAGGACTTCAAAGCTGAAGCTGAAAAATAATTAGGTTAATCATTGAAAACACTTCGATCAGATCGATGTGGTGAATACTTGGATTTAGAATTCAAGGATTACAAGTTGAAGTATGGCGTTTTATCTCAACTCAAATTACCTGGAATGCCACAGTAGAATGGTGTTTTAAAAAGGAGAAACCGGACCATATTGGATATGGTTAGGTCTATGTTAAGCTATCATCAGTACCACTCACATTTTGGGGATATGCACTTCAAACGGCAACTTACATTTTGAATGTAGTGCATTCTAAGTCTGTAAGTAAGACACCTTTAGAGTTTTGGAATGGCTCTAAACCTAGTTTACATCATTTTCGTATATGAGGGTGTCCAGCTCACGTTCTTAGACCCAAGAGTGAAAATTTAGAATCAAGGTCTGAAGTGTGTATATTTGTTGGTGGGCTCCAGAGACTAGGGGTGAGTACTTTTATAGTCATAAGGATCAAAAGGCGTTTGTATCGACAAATGACACATTCCTTGAACACGACTATATGGAAAACTACAAATCTCGAAGTAAAGTAGTTCTCGAAGAATTAGCGTCTGATGAGATCAGACCACCTTTATCATTAACCGATAAACGACAAACCACAAAAACCAATTCTCCTGTTCAGGAAACTCCGGTGCAACGTCATAGTGGGAGGGTTGTAAGACAACCTATTGACTATAAACTAGAGGCACATGTCCTAATGCCTAATACTGATAAGGATTGCCCATTAACCTTTAAAGAGGCAATGAAAGATCTTGAAAATAAAGAAATGGCAAGATGCCAAGAACCAATAAATGAAATCAATGCATTCCAATTATGTCTGGGAACTTATAAATCCACCTGAAGATGTCAGGCCCATCAGATGTAAATGAATCTTCAAGTAGAAAAAAGGTGCAAATGGGAAAGTAGTGACTTTTAAGGCACGACTAGTAGCCAAAGGATATACACAAAAGGAATGAGTCTGCTATGAAGAGATATTCTCTCTCGTTGCCATGCTAAAATCTATTCACATCCTTTTATCTATAGCCGCTAGTTTAGACTATGAAATATGATAAATGGATGTGAAGATAATTTTTCTGAATGGCTCTCTTGAAGAAATCATCTATATGACGCAATCAGAAGGGTTCATGAAAAGGGGACAAGATCAGAAAGTATGCAAGTTGCTTAAATCAATTTATGGGTTAAAACAAGTATCTAGATATTGGAATCTTACCTTTGATGAGATTATTAAATCATATGGTTTCGAGCAAAATGTTGACGAGACTTGTGTTTATAAATACATCAAAGATAAGATGTGGTTTTCTTAGTTCTTTATATTGAAAATATTCTACTCATTAGGAATGATGTAGAGACTTTATTAAAAGTAAAGAAGTGGTTAGCTGGGAATTTCCAAATGAAATATTTGGGAGAGGCGAGCTATGTTCTAGTCATCCAAATCCTATATGATAGAAATAACAAGCTATTGACACTTTCTCAGGCATCTTATATTGATAAGGTACTGGAGATATTCTCTATGGAGAATTCTAAGAAAGGTCAACTACCAAGACCAGACATATGTTATGCAGTAGGAATTGCGAATCATTATCAATCAAATCTTGGTTTAGAACATTGCATTGCAGTAAAGCACATTTCAAGTATCTTCGGAGAACGAGAAATTATATGCTTGTTTATTCAGCTGGAGACCTAAACCTTACTATATATATATCGATTCTAAATCAGATAAGGATGGTCGAAAGTCAATGTCTGGATCGTACACCGAGGTAATCTAATTGTTATGGAGATAACGTTGGATTAGAACCTGTCAGACCCATTTACAAAGATATTTTCTACGAAGTCGTTTGAGGGTCATGTGCACAATATGGGGTTGAGAGAGATGCCACATTTGCTTTAGAACAAGTGGGAGATTGTTGGGTATAGTGCCCTCAAAGCATGTGTTTAGACATTTTTAATATGAAATTAATGAAATTACATTTTTCTTATAATTGTTCTTCTAAATTATTGTTGAATAATTTATGTAAATATCTGAAAATTTTATATTCATTAATGAGATTATAATCTTATATAAGTATGAGAGGATTGAGGTAATAGATAATGAATAAATAGTACTTAAGGATCAAAAGGTCATTAGAAGGGTATAATGGTAATTTTGACTAACTCTAATTTATGAACCAATAATTGGAGGGCATAATTACATGAAATGATTATATCTATTGACTATACGAGAATACTCTGTAAATACATTATGTAATCTCTAAGAGTGCGATTTCATATTTATAGTGGAGTAATAATAGAATTAATAAATAAGATTATTTAATTAAAGATTTTAATTAATATGGATCCATGGTCCATGGTCCCCAAGTTACCTATGTACTACACAGTTTAGGATGTTAATATTTCAGGATATCAGAAAATGATTGACTTGCAAAAGGAGTTATATTTTTGGGTCAAGTATATAATTATGAGATAATTATGTATGATTAATTAATTAAGAATTAATGTAATAATTGGAAATTATCATTAAATAATAATATTGATTAATTTTGTGTTAATCGATAAGTGAGATAAAATATCAAATTTAGGAAATTATATAATGTTTAATTATTATGAGATAAACTAGTTAATATGGATAATCAGATAATTTAATTTTTGAATTAACTAATATCTAGATATTTTTCTGATCAAAATAAATAATAAATTTACAGAAATTACCACGTGACACTACAGTGAGACGTGGCGCACTGTAGTGCCTCACGACACTAGAGTGGTGCCGTGAAACTACAGTGTCGTTAGGCACTGTGACTCCTCACGGCACACTGTAGTGTCGTGTGACACTGTAGTGTTGTACAATTGCAATAGGGTCCCACTTCAATTGCACATTTGTATTTAATTTATTATTTTATCCCTTAAGAATCTGATATGTCATTATCTAGAAACAAAAATATTGATATTTTTCTATTAGGTTCAGTGTGCTAACAACACAGTTATAATCATCGGTGAAACTCTTTGAGATTAAAAGTTAATCAAAAGGCTCTGTGAAGAACTTTTAATTATTTTTCAATCAGATTTTTGTCTCACAATTTATTCTTCTCGAAAATCTCTAGATCTCATGTGTTGAGTACATCTGGAGGCAGAAAAGTATTCTTTATATATTCTATGTGCCCACTCACGTCCTAGTATGTTTGAAAATTGGCTTGGAAGATCGTGGTGAGGTTCTCGAAGTCAATCGTTTATGGGATAGCAAGATCGTTGTATTGCAAATACGCTTGATTTGACTACAAGAGGTATATTTTATATCCATGTTTGTCTTTGATTTAACATATAAATATATAACGGATCCGATCTGCAAAAATGTGTTTCAATTAAAAAAATTCCATCTTTGATATCTGTGACGATGCAATCCTTTATCATTTTATGATTTTTTTAAAACGCCACCACGCCTTCCGCAACGCGTCACCGTGAATTCCAACAACTGATTTTACCATGGAATTGTGAAGCTGTAAAAGAGGTTGTCTGGCTTAGAAAGTTCATAAAGACTCTAGAAGTCTTTTAGATGCTATCAAACCCATGACATGTTATTGTGACAACAATGGGGATGTAGCAAACTCGAAGGAACTGAGAAGCCATAAAAGATCTAAACACATAGAGTGAAAAATATCACATCATTAGAGAGATAATTCAGCGAGGAGATGTTCAAGTTACTTACATATCGACAGTCAACAACCTGACTGATCCATTCACGAAGACCTTAAATAGTAAAGTATTTGATGGTCATCTTGAAGGCATGAGGATACGAGGTTCTACATGCCTACTTTAGTCAAAGTGGGAAATTATTGGAATTATGTCAATAAAATGGGGTGTAATAATCTTTAATGAGTAAGCAGTTATTTATTGACATTTATGTATTACCAATATTTATGAATAAATTGAAATTTTCCTTTAATTAAAGTGTTTTTGTGACTTACTTAAGTCATGAAACTATTATCAACGTAAGAAGAGTAAAGATTGAGCGGTCTTTCAGACAAACTCTTCTGAGATAGTTCAAAATGTTATTCACAGTCTTAGGATCGACTATGCAATCGAATTCAATTATGATTGTTAGGTTCAACCAAAAAATGCTGGTCTCGGGGCATGAGAGTAGAGACTCAAACTGTTGACCTAGACATGTTATACAACATGTTGAATAGACCAGTAACCAATTAGTTTAGAGCAAAACCATTTATCTAGCTCTAACGCTTCACCTTATTAATGAGTGCATGAATAAATAAACCAAGCCTGATACTCGACGACATGGGTCATGGAATAAGACATGATGATCTGTATGAGACATTTCACTGATATGTCTTTTTAATTCACAGTCAATAAATGAGTTAGGGAAGGGAAATCATAACTAGAAGGGTAAAATGATAATCTTACATCCCACTGTTGTTACTGATATTTACGTAGGGTAATATCATTAAGTATTATGTGGAATGTAAAATATAAATGTTTATCTACGCCAACAGAAAATGTAGCGTGCATGAATCGAGAATTCTATCGGCATCGGACCTATAGTGGAGTCATACTATATCGGGAGTAAATAGGTCAGGAATTTGTGGAGATAAATTAGCCAGGTATTTAAATCTCATAGCTTTATTCATATGAGTCAATTCGGTCTTAGGAGTAGCTCATAAGGACATGAATAAGAAACAACGATAGTTGAACCAAAAATATGTTTTGGACCAAGGTGCACTTCCGGAGCCCCATATGAGATGGGTGTTATCACTAAATTAGTGAAGAACAAAATTAATGTTCAAATTAATTATTTTGTTATTTTTTAATTATTTGATAATTAGTAAATAAAATAAATTAATTAAATAGCTAATAGAGATCAATTTAATTCATCAATTTGGGCTGATGAATATGGACACAACTTCTGCTCTGATGTAAAAATTGAATATCGTAGTGTAGGAAGAGGGAAAATTTTGGCTTTATCATATAAGGGATTGCATCCTTATCCCTATGGCTAACACTATCTCTAAGTGTGTTAATTAGAATAGAAAAAAGGTTTATCTCTCCTCCCTACACAGTTGCCGTCGATTTCACAGTAGGAGAAGAAGAAAAAATTTCAGTTTTCTCTTCCAATAGTTGTTTTAAAAGCCCACTCTAAATTCCTATGAAAATCTTTGAAAGATTTACTTCTGACTCCAACGAGTGGTTGTCGGTGTAAGGATCAATTGATAGCTCTGTGAATCTCAAAAACTAAAAATGTGAGATAGAGAAATACTACTGCCAGTATCAAATAAATAAAGTATTAAATGGCTCAAACTTCATGTTCTTTAGAACCTTTTGATAGTTATTGGAGTCATGGATCTCAATATTGCGTTAAGAATTGATTCTTTTCATCTCTTACGGATAATAGTACCTCTGATGAACATAGGTATATGGAAAGATGTGAAGAATCAAATCGCATGTGTTTGCTGATCATGAAAAAAATCATTCCAGAAGTATTTAGGGGCACTATATCTAAAAAGCTTACTACGGCTATAGATTTTCTTGCAGATATTGAAAAAAGGTTTGTTAAGAATGAAAAGGTTAAAATTGGTATGCTCTAGTCAGACCTAATTTCAATGAGGTATAAAGGTAAATGCAATATCATGAAGTACATTATGAAAACATGTGACATTGTTTCAAGATTGAAAGTACTAAGGTTTGAACTCTCTAAGGACTTGCTCGTGTATCTGGTCCTGATATCCTTGTAGGCATAATTTAGCCAGTTTAAGGTGAGCTACAACTTTCAAAAAGAGACTTGGGCTCTAAATGAGCTCATCTCAGATTGTGTTCAGGAAGAGGAAAGAGTGAAACATGAAAAGACAGAAAGTTTTTGTGTTCAGGAAGAGGAAAGAGTGAAAACATGAAAAGACAGAAAGTTTTTACCTGACCTCTACCTCTAAGGATAAGGGCATAGGAAAGAAAAGTAAAAAGGATAAGGTAACTACAAATACAACACCATACAAGAAATAACAAAAGACTAGTTGACCCGGAAGTTAATAGTTGTTACTTCTGTGGAACTAAAGGGCATAGGAAGAAGCAATACACAAATTATCACACTTCGTGTGCTAAGAAATGTGTGCTTCTTAATTTGGTTTGTTCTTAGGTTAATTTAAGTATGGTTGCTAGACACACGTAGTGGATAGATTATGGTGCATCAACTCACATCAGTGTGTCTATACAAGGTTGCTTGACTTGCGAAGGCCAAGTGATGTTGAAAGATACATCTATGTGGGCAATGGAAAGACGTTGAAATTGAGGCATTAAGGAAATTTAGATTATTGTGAAAGACTGAATTTTATTTGAATCATAATTAAACATTTATTGTTCTGTCTTTTAGACGCAATTTTATTTCTGTCTCTGTTTTAGACAAAGGTGGTTATGTTTTTTTCATTTAAAGATGGAAACTTTGGTTCGTTTCGTCATTCAAACTTGGTTGTCTGTAATTATTTATTAGGTTACGATAATCTTTATTTACTTGATATAATTACTTTATTTAATGAATACCTACAAGAGGTACTAAAATAAAATTAACCAGTGAGAATTTGGCTGCGTTATGGCATAAGAGATTATGTATATCTCCAAACGAAGAATAGATAGACTTGTGTCGGGCGAAATTCTATGTCTCTTAGATTTCACAAATTTTGATATTTATTTTAATTGTATAAAGGGTAAACAAACCGATAAAAAGGAAATTTGAAGCCAGCATGACTCAAGACATCTTATAACTTATATATACAGATATTTGTGGGCCATTCCATTCGGTTGCTTAGAATGGTCAACAATACTTTATAATGTTCATAGGCAATTTTTTTAAATATGGCTACATATATCTCATTCATGAAAAGTCACAGTCATTGGTCGTGTTTAAAAATTATAAGGCTGAAATTGAGAACCAACTCAACAAAAAGATTAAATGAGTCAAATCTGACTATGGTGGTGAATAATATGACAGATATGACGGTTCAGGTGAATAACGTCTAGGACCGTTTGCTAAATTCCTAAAGGAATATAGTATCATCTCATAGTACACTATGTCAGGCTCGCCTACTATGAATGATGTTGCTGAAAGATAAAACAGAACGTTTAAAGACATGGTGAGGATTATGATTAGTCATTCTTCCTTACCATAATTACTCTGTGGTGAAACACTTAAAGCTACATCATATATCCTTAACAAAGTTTCAACTAAAGTGACTGTCAAAACCTCATATGAGCTTTGGACTAGCAAGAAACCTAGCCTAAAGCATTTGCATGTTTGGGGATGTTCGGCTGAGTCAAATCCTTATAGGCCTAATGAAAAGAAATTGGACTTAAAGACGGTATGTTGCAATTTTTTGGATATTCTGAAAGATCTAAGGGATACAAGTTTTATGATCCCATGACTACGTTGATTTTTAAGACGAGAAATGCCCGGTTCTTTGAGGATGCGAGTTTGTGGGAGGAGATACAGTTAGGAATTTTATTTTTAAGTTGGAATATGTAGATATTCCCACATGTGTTATTAGTATTGATCAGGATTTCGTCTCTCACATTGCTAATGACACAACACATCAAGACAATATCGGAGAACCTCCCATGCAAGAGATTGTTCCAGAAGAACAAACTCTAGAACCTCAAGAACCTATACCATTAAGGAGATCCACTAGAGACAGGAGAAGTGCATTGCCAGATGATTACATTGTATTTCTCCAAAAATATGAGGTACATATTGGAGCGATAGAAGATGACCATATCAACTTCTCTCAAGCCATGAAAAGTTCTAATTCTCAGAAGCGGATCGATGCCATGAATGAGGAGATTAAGTCCATGAAGGACAATGATGTAGGAGATCTTGTCCCATTAACAGAATGTGTGAAACCTATTGGTTGTAAATGGATTTTTAAGACCAATAGGGATTCAAAAGGTAATGTGTAAAGATACAAGGCTCGTCTTGTCGAAAAGGACTTTACAAATAAAGAAGACATTGACTATAAAGAGACTTTCTATTTGATTTCTACAAAATACTCTTTCAAGATTATAATGACATTGGTGGAGCATTTCAATCTTGAGTTGCATCAGATGGATATAAAGACGACGTTTCTCAATGGTGACATTGAATAGATGATTTATATGGTGCAACCATAAATCTTTGTGTTGGGAGACCCAAATAATATGGTTTGCAAACTTAAGAAATCCATATATGAACTCAAGCAAGCATTTCGACAATGGTATTTCAAGTTTCATCAAATGATTATCTCATTCAGTTTCGAGAAGAATTTCTTCGACGATTGTATATACCATATGTTATGTGGGATCAAGCATATTTTTTAGGTTTTATATGTGGATGATATTTTACTTTCTAGCAACGATATAGGCTTATTGCATGACACAAAGAGATTTCTAGTTAAGGATTTTGAGATGAAAGATCTTGTGACGCCTATTTTGTATTAGGCATCTAGATACACTAAGTTCAGATTCTCACAAAAGAGCTATACTGAAAAGGTTCTCAAAAGATATGACATGCAAGACTACAAACCAGGTGATACCCTTGTGGCTAAGGGAGGCACGTTTAGTCTCAATCAGTGCCTATGAATGATTTCAAGGAAAAGGAAATGCAAAAGATTCCCTATGCCTCAGTAGGAGGGAGCTTGGTGTATGCTCAGGTTTGTACACGTTCGGATATTGCATACGTGATTGGGATGTTGGGCAGATATTTAGGCAATCTAGGCAAAAACCATTGGAAAGCAGTTAAATGGGGCTTACGGTACTTACAAAGAACAAAAAATTACATGTTCACGTATTAGAGGTTGGATCATATTGAGATTGTTGGATAGACTGACTCTGATTTTGCTGGAAGCCAAGATATATGAAATCTGCATTGGGCTATATTTTTCTGTTAACTAGAGGTGATGTCTCATAGAAGAGTGCTAAATAGTAACTTATAGCATTTTCTACCATGGAAGCAAAGTTCATAGCATGTTATGAGACATCAAATTACCACTAATACAAAGATAGAGTTTAGATGATGGGTAAATACTGTCATTATAATCATATATTGACGGTTGACTGACTGTCATCTACTGGGCTATCATCTTTAGTCATTTTAAATAAAAGCTGTCAATATAGGGTACCATAAAAAGCAATTACATGATGGGGATAATCTATGTCATCATAAGTGCCGAAAAAAATAGATGACATGGATTACCCGTCATCATAGGTACCGAAAAAAGAAAATAGATGATGGCGAATCCCCGTCATTAAAGGTACCCTAACTCTTTTTAAAAAAATTGTCATGGAAAGGTTTCATTCCCATGACAGTCCTTTAACATGTTACAATATCTTAAGCCTATAAACACTAGTTAACAAGATAATCAACACAACATAGATGCTCTATGTGAACACAAATCCTTATAGGACTTAGCATTGGAGCCAATAAAATTATGATAGGTTAAAGGAAATGAAGTAAAAGATCATATAGATCAGAAAAAGATACAAGCACCCTGAATTGAAATGTCTATCATGATTGGATTACCATCAAGGAATCTCATATACCTAACCGTACAAATGCATTAGTAAAAAAAGGGAATCTCAGAAGGGCAAGAGCATATTCCAATACTTATACAAACCTTGTCTTTTGACGGGTTTCTTTTCCTTTCTGGTTGATGTAAAGTAGATAATGAATCTTTATTTCTGTGTTCTACTATGGAAAGTTTTCGTGGTTCACTTTTAAATGATTCTGAACCCCAAATGCTTCCTAAAGGTGTACCTGATTTCATTATAATGCGGTAGGGGAAAAAAGAGTAAAATTAAATCCAAGTCAGACAGAGAGTGCAAGATGCAACCTGAAGACGATAATGAACCTTCCACGGTGAAACCATCTTCTACTTCCTTTTTTGAAGAGCAAGCAAAATTCTGCTCAAGAAGAATCATGCAGTGTAAATTATCTTCTGTTCTAGAAGCATTTTGGCGTAGGATAAGAAAGAGAAATGGCTACAGAAGAAAGATGAGCCTATGGACATTAAACAAGATGACATGCTCACAAAAAACAATAACTGAATTAGTCATACAAGTGCCTATTCTAGTGTGTATATATATATATACACATACATACTTACTCTAGTAGAGATTATAAGCATATAATTTATAAGCAACTACGAGACCCTGAAAGACTCATAAAACCATAAATGATAAATATTCCATAACAAATACAAATTAATAAAATGCTTACATTTAATTATAGAGACATTAGATGTAATACAAAATGATATCTATAGTTATCCTCTAATGATTGAGTTAAAACTGGAAAGAAGGATTTGTCTCTTGCCTAAAAAACACGAATTGTGATTAGAAGGAATACACATTTCCCGAACAGTGCCAGAGTTGTTAGAAGTATCCTCATAATATTAAATCTAACAAACTAAAATCACAAACATGATTAATTGCATAAAGTAGTTGTAATAAAAGATTCGAGCGATGGATAAAGAAATTATTAACAGCTTATATTATGACATTGTCTACCCATCAATTGATTCCATCCCCTAGCTATTTTTGGTAGAGTTCTTTGTTGCTTGTTTTAGTTGATTCTTTTTAATTATTCTCTAATCTATCCTAAGATGATTTGAGTGCTCAAGTAGTTCCTTTCAACTAATAAGCATTGTGCGACCGTTGACTATTTGATGCCAGGACACACCCTACAGACCACACCCATAATAACAAAATCATACTATAAAATGAAAAACAAGTAAGGTCTTTAAACTTACAGAGGGTATTGTAACAATTTTACTTACTGAAACTGAAAGGGATGTTATTCCCCATCCCTTATTTCCTAGAGTGCTAGGCCTGTATGAGCCCAAATACTCTCATGATTATGAAATAGGTTCATTGCATCTTCTTGAATCTTTGCAGCTCCATACCTCAAGGGACATGATTTAGAAGGGAATTTTCTATGAGACTCTGAGTTACTGGACTGCACCATAGATTAACGATAGAAAAGACAGTAACTAGAAATGGACATTGTCTACAAATGTCTACGGAAAGGCATTGTTTTCTCATGACAACCCTTCAACATGTTATAGTATCTTAAGCCTATTAACCACTAGTTAATAAGATAATTCACACAGCACAGATGCTCTATGTGACTGACCCAAAATTAGCTTCTACAAACCTAGAGACTAAGACACAACAATTGTGCAACTCGCTTCAATGTAATCCTTGCATAATACTTTGAAACCACGATGATATTCTGAGAAAGAGTAATATGAAAGTGAGAACTTGATAGCTACTATACATGAAAGAGATCCAAATGGACATTTATATGTTCAATTATCCTTTGTCTTAAATCTTCTATAGCTTTATCAACCAAAGAGCCTTTCAGTAAGTTCGAATCTTAGGACATTAAATCATGGCATTTCAGTGTTCACTTTCCCTCCTAAAAGAAAAGGTACACGTAAACACCCCTCAAAGTCTAAGATTATTATAACTGAACAACTTTTGCCACTATTTAACGTTTTCCACTAAAGGGTATTTGGATCAATTTTAGATTAATATAGAGCATAAGGATAAACTGAACTAAAAAGACTAGAAGTGTAAACATGCAACAATAAATAAGAAAGGAATATATGTTATTTTGTTTATTATAAAAATGTCGAGATATTTTAAACAACAGTTTCCCTTTCTCTTTGTATAATAAGGTACCTATAGAGTTCTCAAAATAATAAGCTACTTGTAGACATCTCTTATTTATTGTCTTCCCAAAATGGATCCTTTATTCCAAGAGTCGCAAACTGAAAAACTTATAGTGAATTAAAGCAGAAATGACGAAGCAGAGACCAAATCATGACCATCTAACCTATTCAAAGTTTTCTATTAGAAAAATCCACACATTTCACTTACAAGATTCCATCCAGGTATGATTGAGCTCATTGCAAGCCTGCATGAGTTTAATTATATTAGGATCTGACCATCAAAACTAGTCAGAAAGGGATTTTTATAAAATTTTAAATAGAAGTGGACTATTTGCTTGTAATATCAGTATCAAATTACCAAAATTTCTGAACACTACTGATATATGGAAAGAAATTCATGATGTATATGAAATAGAGATCACCATTTACCTGATTAACAACCATTCTTGCTTTATAGTCATCCACACAACTTAAGGCAAGATCCACTCCACTATCTTCTTTCCGTATATAGTTGGCTCTAGTTATCAGCACTAGAAAGAGTATATTGGTTGAAATTCTAGCACACGGCCTAACATAGAAGCATAAAGTGTAAAGAAAAATAGTCTCTCTTCAATAACAAAGGAAATTGATTTATACATAGGGAAAACGTGTAAACGAACAAGACCACTACACCGACTGAAATTCTGGCACACGACCTAGCATCGAAGCCAATCGATGGTTATGTCTTGCACAAATTCATAAAGTCTCAACCAATAAGAACACAACATCAAGCAGTTTAAAGGAAAAGGCATAGATAACAGGAAACGATGGCTCACCATCCTGGCTAGAGATACAAAGAAGACCCACGTATCTCAGACCTGACTGAACACAACGAGCCAACGACCCTCGCACATCACACACCCTACAAACTTTAAACCCCAACCCATCAGTTGTCGCTCAAGGGACAAAAGAACCTCAATCTCAGATAAGAGAGAGAGAGAGAGAGAGAGAGAGAGAGAGAGAGAAAGAGATATTGAGGAGAGAGAGAGAGCTCAGATGGAGTAAACAAAATGAATGAGATTGGGTTTGGGTTTGGGGTATAAAAAGAATGGCATAGTTGTAACTAAATAAAACTTCATGACCGGTTATGTATCTATGACAATAACTCTCTCACTGTCATTTTAACTAAAGTACATCTTTTTATGACAGTTTAAATAAAACTTGTCATGTTATCTTAATCTATTATGATAGAATTGTCATCTTAGCTAAAAGTTTGATTTTCCCTCTTTCCGCGCTTGTTTTCTTCTAACAAGTTTAAAGATATTGTCATAGTAAATAAATTCAGCTGTCAAGATATCCTAAATTTATATTAGTGCACGGAATATGGTTATGGAATTTTATCATAGGGCTGCATATAGTGGACGATATTGAGAGACCACTCAAATTATTTGTGATAATAAATCAGCAGTTTCCTATTCAAACAAAAACAGGAGCTCGACAAAGTCAAAATATATAGACATCAAGTTCCTGGTCGTTAAGGAAAGAGTTTAGAGTTGACAATTATCTATAAAGCACGTCAAAACAAACTCCATTTGCAGATCTGCTTACTAAGGGATTTCCACCCAAACAGTTTCATGACCACACTGCTCTTATGAGTGTCATATTGGTTGATGATATTCAGTTTTAGTGAGAGTTTGTATTTTTGGATGCTCTTCTTTATAGACATACTTTCAGTTATTTCAGTTTATGGATATTATGAAGTTATTTTTCTACAGAAATAAATTTTTAGTTTATTCGCACTTCTAATTCTGCTATGATTTGATTTCACTAAGGTTTTCGGTGCACCAGTTAGAAATAGGCATGTTAAAATCATATTACTTCATACTACACATTCACATCATAATCCATGTCATTCAGTTGTATTGACATACATGACCATTGATGGTGTTTTAAGGAAAATTTGGATGAATAAATTATGAGGTGATGATCAGACTAGACAAAGAAATCAGTGAAGCCTTTTGGCAAAAAACGGGGGGAATCTTCATTTTTTATTTTTGTCCTTCATGACCCGCAAAATGGGGAAGCGACTAGGTAACCAAGTAAAAGGGATCACCCCCTTGTTGCCCTCCGAAGATTAAGTTAGAACATAAGGGAATAAACAAGTCAAAGAAATAGTAAAAGGATCATTGTATACCTTTCATCATGATGTCCCACCTATTTATAATGTGGGCTAGTGTTATTGGAGCTTTGGATCTATTGTATAATAGCTCTAATTGTTCTGAGACCTACTATTGTGAAACTTCATTATCGGGTCATGCTAACTCTTGACTTGTTGTTCAGTCATTCATTAGTGGCATATCTCAGATTTATCATAGATGCTCAGGATAAAGCCCAACTTTATTTTGGTGGGAGAGACCTTGGTCAGAGCTAGGGTCTTTTTTCCTTAGTGACTTCGGCCTGAAACCGAGGTCTCCTTTTTTCAAAGACCTCGGCCTGACGCCGAGGTCTTCCTCCTTTAGGGGCCTCAGCCTGACGTCGAGGTCACCTTCCTTTAGGGACTTCGACCTGATGTCGAAGTCTCCTTTCTTTAGGGACCACGTTTTGACGTCGAGGTCTCATTCCTTTAGGGACTTTGGCCTGATGCCAAAGTCTCCTTCCTTTAGGGCCAAAATCTCCTTCCTTTAGCGACCTCGGCCTGACGTCGAGGTCTTCAACCTTTAAGGAACCTGTCCTGATGTCGAGGTCTCCTTTCTCTAAGGACTTTGGTGTGATACTGAAGTCTCCTTCCTTTAGGGACTTCAGCCTGATGTCGAGGTCTCCCTCATTTAGGAACTAGCTCTTGGCATATAACTGATGTGGCTTCTCTTTTACTATAATAAGTATGCCTTTTAAATCATTTCATTTGTATTAAGATTCAACACTGAGGCGTCCTTCCAAGAGTTTCCATCAGTCTTTTCATGAAATTATTTTATGTAAGAATAATGGTATATCTTTTGCCCCATAATCCTGTGAGTGTCAGGTATCTAGGCTCATAGGACTATAACTTTTTTTTGCATAGATAGCTATGTGTTGAAGTGACTCTTCCTTTATAAGCTTTAATTACTACGTAGGTCGAGGTGATCTGAGCCACTTATCTAATTCTTCCTTGAACAGTCAAGATCGTCCATGACGTATTATAAATAAAAGGTGAGGGTCTCTTCCTTTTTGCACCTATTCCCTTCTCATTGACAATTTTTTGTTTCTTGCTCAAGCTTAGGATGTCTTCGGATTTTGACTCTCAAAATGATTTTCAGTGGCAGTTTTGTCTCCCGTCCGTGTGGGGCATCAGACCAGGACACCTCAAAATCTTCTTATGCTTCTGAGGATTCTGTTCCAGTGATAAAGATCAACGGTTCATTATATTATCCATGTATGGGAGAAATCAGGTTCGGCGTTCTTATGGATGATGCTCAGGGCCGAAGGTATTTTTTCCTTATTTTTTAAGAGGAGCAGCGGTCAAGACCTTTAGCTCAACTCTTTGCTCTGGCTTGTAGTGACCCTATATCTGATGGTAGACGCATCGTCGGTTACTAGTGGAAGTTCTTCCCAAGATGAGGTTTGTTCACGATTCGAGGCAGAGGTGATGAATCAACTCGGGGATGAAATGATGGACCATTCTGGTGTCAAGGTGATGAATCGGTCTGGTGCCAACATTGGGACTAGGTCTGAGGCCGAGGTGAGGGTTAGGAGAGTGGTGGCTGAGGTGACATTGTTGCGAACATCTAGTCGATCAGAAGCAGCGACCTTGCGAATGGCGGATCGATCCGAGGCTGAAGAGAGGGTTTCACGAGTGCTGGATCAGTTAGAAACGGAGTCTGAAATGAGGGTTTTGGAAATAGAAGATGAGGTTGGTGATGGGACTTCTAAAGAAACGAGCAGCGTCTTTAAAATGGATGAAATCAAGACTCCAATCACTGAGGAAAAACTTCTTAGCTTGAGGGAAACACTCAATTTCAGATTATATTACTCTTCCAATCCAGGTCTAAGAGAGCTTGCTAGCAGTCCTCCTCCAGGCGAGGTGGCCTTTTGTCAATCTCTTTTAGCGGTTGTGGTACATCTTCCTTTTAATGATTTAGTTTGAGTTACACTTCATCAGTTTGGGTTGGCCCCTTGTCAACTCGTCCTGAATGCTTATAGATATATATTAATCCTGTTTTCGTTGTGGGCAAAATTATTGCACTCAAATTTTTATTTTAGTACGTTGAATATTTGTTCTATCTGAAGCATAATACCACTTGTACGGGGAGATAATATTTCTTGCATCGAGGTCCTAAGTCTGAGTGCCCGATTAAGTATCTCCCTTCGTGCAACAAAAAGTGGTGTAAAAATTGTTTTTTTTATGGGGGGTCAGTGGGAGAGGCATCCCGAGCATCAATTCCTGGAGATGTCTGTCATGACCCATTTCAGTCCTAAGTCGGCAGTTCTACATGTGGGTATGTGATTTTATATACTCACTTAAGCCTTTCTACTCATACTATTATTTAAAATGCTCATTCATTACCATAGGTCACAGGCTTAAGCGTCTGGTGCTTGAAGAAGGGGTGTGGCAGCAACTTGTCTTTGCCCTTTGTCTCCTAGATGGAAAACTCCAACATTCCTTCTTGCTTAGCAACAATATGATGGTTGTTGTCGGGCTGTGCTTTCCCCTCATATTTTACACTGCCAAAGGTGGATTTTTCCGGTTCCCTCACTTTTATTACTGTTTCACCTATTTGTTTGCTTTTTTCTTATTTTATTTTACTTCATTTATTTATCATTATTATTATTATTATTATTATTATTATTATTATTATTATTATTATTATTATTAGTTAGTAAGAATTGCCTCCAGAAAAGGAAGAGCGATGAACGTGATGTTCAAGCATCAGACTCTCATTTGGATCTCCCAGAAGTTGTGCCTGTTTATGGAGACCCTCCATGTTTTCTTATTTCGGGGCCCTGTTAATACCTACTTAAACATATTTCATTTTTTTATGTTTACGTCCATCATCTTTTATATTCTCTCAGCTTTCGTGGAGCGCCGTCGAAAGAGAAAGCACGATCGCATAGTTCGAGTTGAAGATCCTGATTGATAGGTATTTAGAGAGAGTCCTTCGATTTGTGATTCTGCCGGTCCTTTAATTTTGGCGTCTGCGATGTTACCCGTTCACTCGCCTTCCACTGTTTCTCCATTGTCTGCTCCTAATCTTAATGAGTCATCTCGTCTTCGGGTTTCTCCCCGTTCAGCCAATCTTACTCAAGTGGAGGGGGAGCTCAATGAGTGGTTTTAGGCTTCTGATGATGCAATAGTGTTTACATAAGATGTTTCGAGAGTATCACCTTAGGGGTAATTCATCGAGCATTCCTCCAGAGGTCCCCTCCCCTCCTCGGGTTATAGAGAACATTCTAGCATCAGATGTTTCCGAGGCTAGGATATCATCTCATTTATTGCCATCATCGTTTGTCGTTATTTGCTCTCACGGTCCCTCCACTTCTCCTCCAGCGTGTTCTTACACCGAGACTCCACTAGCTAGCCCAAATGAATCGAGCCGGGGAGGTTCTCATTATTTTCCTTGGATGGTTGCAGACATTGGGGGTTTCCTTCAAAGAGTTAAGGATGGACTATGGCTAGATGATGCTTTAGAGATTATGGAACTCGGAGATTGGGGCGTTGCTAATTATGCTGTTAAGATGTCTTCTAAGGTATACATTACTTTTTTATTTACATACAAATATATTATGTACTCTCATTTTAATCATTTAATGTTTTGTTTCAGCTCTTTTATTTCGTGTTCCTTACTTCACCAGAAGGGTGAGATGTTGAAGAATGAGGCTACTCAGGCTCGAGTCGCTTATCGTACGGTTGATGATGCGAAAGCTATGATGGTTTTGAGAAATGCGGAACTGGAAACCAAGAACGACGAACTTGATGATGACCTGAAAAAATAAGTCTCTTTTCGCATTAACTTAGAATGGGAACTGAGTATGTGTCGTTCTGAAAAAGAGGAGTTTTGTGCTTCTTTGGGTCACGAGTTAAACGAGTGTTGCGCTGAGAGAGATAATCTCAAGATTGCTTAGGGAAGTCGCTTGGCAGAGCTCGAGTTGGCCAAGGAATATCTTAAGGCCGCTCTGGACCACATTGACTTGGCAGATGCAAGACTTAGAGAGTTAGAAGACAAGGTCTCTCAAGTGGAACGTCGACAAACAAATTTGAGGTTGATGCCATGCGTGAAGCATATCGTGCATCCCTGGTGGAGGTGCATATGGCTGAACTTAGAAATCGATGGGATAATGACATTCGTCAAGCTGTGGATAGATTCTGATCCTCTAATGAGTTTTCAGAAATTTAATTTTAAGAGTTCGGGCCTGGGGTGGTGTGTGCTCATATGACGGTGTTGAAACATTTTCTGGACTTGGATCTTAGCTTCCTTTCAAATGTTTTACCGTAATAGGAAATGCTTTATTTTGTTTTTGCTTTGCGAGTCCTTATGGACCTTAGCCCCCTTCCTCTAGCGCCATTTCTCAAATTTATTCAGACATACTTGTATTTTTATATTTTTATATTAGTCTTGAGATTCATATTTTATGTTTGTACTCCGCCTCATATGTCGTCGTGAAGTTTAGTTTGATCGTGCATCGTGTTCACTTCCTTTCGAAATAGCACGAGTTAATATGCACTGATGTGGGGTTCGACCTATATGCATTTAGTTGCTATACTTCTTGTGTTCGCTTCCTTTGGAAGAGTACGAGTTAATATGCATTGTCGTGGGGTTTGACATCTTATGCATTTTAATGGGTATATTCCATGCGTTCACTTCCTCTGGAAGAGCGCAAGTTAATATGCATTGTTGTGGGGTTCGCCTCTATGTGTTTGATTAGGATAGGAACTAGTTTAGACATTCATTATTTAGAATATAAATATTTTATTCGATAAAACTCAAATACATCATGGATAATATATTTTTAAATGATCGGCATTCCATGGGTGTTGGAGGGTGTTACCTTCAGCGTCTTGCAGCTCGTAGCATCTTGGCCTAATTATCCTTGTGACTCTATATGGTCCATCCCAATTGGAGCTCAATGATCATTTGATGTGGTTGCTCCCAAATTTTGCTTTCTTTAAGACAAGATCTCAGACTTTGAAAGATCGAGGTTTGACCCTCAAATTATTATACTTGCCTACTCTCTGTTGATAGGCCAGAGATTTCAATCTGGCTACTTCTCGTTCTTCTTCAATCAGGTCCAAGCTAACGCGCATGGCTTCTTCATTCTCTTCTTCCGAGTGTATCATCTAACGGTGAGTTGGGAGCCCAATTTCCACCAGGATCATTACTTCCACTCCAAAAAGGAGGTTTCTCCCGTGGAGTTTCTAGAAGTGGTTCTGTAGGACCACAAAACTCTTGGGAGCTCTTCCAGTCAGTTTCCCTTTCATTCTTCTCACTTCACCTTGACGGTGTGCTTAATAATCTTTTTTATCGCCTCAACTTGTCCGTTTTCTTGTGGATGCGCTGGGGATGACCTGAGATGTTTGATTCCAAAGCCTGAATAGAAATGGCTGAATTTGGAGTTGTCAGTGATCACCACATAGGGTATGCCAAACCGACAAATAAGATTCTTCCAGATGAAGCTCGTAGTCTTTTTCTCCGTGATGGTCGCTAGTGGTTCTGCTTCAGCCCATTTGATGAAGTAGTCTACTGCTACGATGAAAAACTTTACTTGCACTTTTCCTACGGGTAAAGGTCTGATAAGATCTATTCCCCACAAGGCAAAATGCCATGGACTTGTTATCAGCGTCAATTCTTTTGGGGGCTGTCGAGGGATTGGGGCGAACTTTTGACATCTATCACACTTTTTGACACATCTTCTGGTGTCTTCCTTTAGTGTTGGCCAGTAATAGCCCTGCCTATTAATTTATGAGCTAAAGCTCATCCTCCGAGATGGTTTCTGTAGATCCCTTCATGCACTTCTTACATTACATATCTAGCTTATTTCTTACCCAAGCATCTAAATCTTCGGTATAAGATCCCCTCCATGAGAATATACCGTGCTGAAGCATACCTGATTCGCCTGGCTTCATTTTTGTCTGCGGGTAATTCTTCTTCTTTCAAGTATTTGATAATTGGGTTAAACCATTCTTCTTCTTCTGCAGCGCCCAAATCATTTATCTCTGTCACTTGTGAACTGGGTGAGGGGAGATGTTCAACTAGAATTGTAATGTTCAGCTTATATCCTGAAGTTAAGGCGAGTCGCGCTAGCGAGTCTGCATTGTGATTCTGAGTCTGAGATATGTGATTGATGGTAGACATGGATCCTGCTCAATAACGATTTCACCTTGGTGAGGAGGGAACCCACTCGTGCTTCCTTGGCCTGGAACTCTCCTTTTACCTGTCCCACTACCAGTTGGGAATCACTAAATATTTTGACGTTCTTAGCTTTTAGTGCCACAGCTAACCTCAGCTCTGCTAACAAGGCCTCGTACTCGGCTTCATTATTGGTGGCCTTGAATCCAAATCTCAAAGCATACTCAAGGCAGATTCCTTCTGGTGATACAAGGACTAAGCATGCACCACTCCCCTCAGAGTTACTAGATTCGTCAACGAACAATTCTCATATTGCCTCCACATCATCTTGCATGACTGTTAATTCGACGATGAAGTTGGCTACAGCGTGTGCCTTTATTGCGGTCCTTGGTTCAAACCTTATGTCATACTCAGATATTTCAATTGCCCATTTTTTTATTCTTCTAGATACTTCAGGCTTTATGACGACTTGCTTTAGAGTGTATTCTGTGGAGACAATGATAGGCAGAGCTTGAAAATAAGGCCTCAACTTTTTTCCTGCGACGATTAACACATACGCTAATTTCTCCAATTCCGGATACCGGATTTCCTTACCAACCAATGCCTTGCTGGTATAGTAGACCGGATATTGAACCCTTCCTTCTTCTTTCACAAGTGTCAAGCTTATGGAAAAGGTGGAAACTACGAGATATAAGTATAAAGTCTCTCCTTCCATAGGCTTACTCAATATCGGTGGTTCTCCCAAGTAGGCTTTGAGTTCGATGAAGGCATGTTCGCATTCCTCGGTCCATTCAAACTCCTTCCCTTTCTTTAAAGCTTTAAATAATGGTAAGCATTTTTTTCCATTGCTCTTGAAACAAATCGATTGAAAGAAATTATCCTTCTAGTGAGACTTTTCACATCCTTCACGTTAGGGGGACTTCATTTGTATTAGAGCTTGGATCTTACCAGGATTGGCTTCGATTCCTCTTTGATTGACCATGAATCCCAGGAACTTTCCAGCTCTTACCCCAAAAACTCATTTGGTTGGGTTAAAATTCATGTTATATTTTTGTAATGTGGTGAAAGTTTCCTCCAAATCTTATATGAGTGAAGCGATTGTTCTGCTGTTGACGAGCATGTCATCCACATATGCCTCCATATTTTTCCCGATCTTCCCTGCAAACATCTTATTAACCAATCGTTGGTAAGTTACTCCCGCATTCTTTATTCCGAATGACATAACCTTATAGCAATATAAGCCTAATTCCGTGAAGAATGACGTATTCTCCTCATCCGGTGGGTACATCTTGATTTGGTTGTACCCAGATTACGCATCCATGAAACACGACACTTCATATCCTGAAGTTGCATCCGCCAAACGATATATCCTTGGAAGTGGAAAACTATCTTTAGGATATTCTTTGTTAAGATCTGTGAAGTCCACACACATTCTCCATTTAGCGTTTGATTTTTTAACCATGACAACGTTAGACAACCACTGCAAGTACTGGACTTCTCTGATAAACCCTGCTTCCAATAGTTTGTTAACTTCCTCATTCATGGCCTCATTCCTGGATTTGCCAAATTGTCTCCTTTTTTGCCTGACTGGTTTATACTTTGGTTCCACTTGTAATTGGTGCATGGCCATCTTGGTGCTTATTCTCGGCATGTCTTCATGGGACCAGACGAATACGTCTGAATTATCTTGGAGAAAACTTGTGAGTTCGTATTCCACATCAGTGGATAAAGAAGTTCCTATCCGAGTGGTTTTTGCTGAGGTAGCCGGGAAAATTGTGATTTCTTTTGTGTCTTATGCGGGTCTTGCTCTATTTAGTTCGTCGGCCTCAAATCCTCGGGTGCATTTTACCTCTAAATTTCCCTTGAGGACTCCCCCCTGAAATCTGACTTTAGCTTTTTCGTCCATGACTTCTGTAACTTTGGCTTCAATCATAATTTCCTCTCTATCTTCCGTATCGTTAAACAAGCACAATATCGAAGCTCCACCAGATCTTAATACTGTAGTATAACACTCTTGAGATGATTTTTTCCTTCCTCGGATAGTTCCTATCCCGTGGGGGTAGAAAACTTCATAACCTGATGATATGAAGAGGGAACGACTTGAGCTGAATGCACGAAGGGTCGCCCTAAGATTTTGTTGTACGCTTGGGTGTCTCGGAGGACCAAGAACTTAGTCATTAAGGTGACTTGTTGGGGGAACTCACAAATTGTCACCGACAGTTCAATGCTTCCGTAAGGAATTATGACTTCTCCACCAAAACCAACAAGTGTCGTCGGTTCAAAAATAACATTATTGGGATCAAGTCCCATTTTCATTAGCGTTTCCATTCCTAAAACATCGGCAAAACTTCCACTCTCAATAAGAATGTGACGAACTCTAACATTGGCAATGACCACAGTCACCACAAGGGTATCATTGTGTGGAAAATGGACTCTGACGAGATCCTTATCTGTGAAAATTATTTCTTCTCATGCGGGAATAAAGTAATAAGACTCAACAATCTGTTGAATTTCTACGTGTGTATTTCGAGGTGTAACGTGTTCACTGGTCCAAAAAATGAGACATTTGGTTCATGTCTCGTTTGTCTTGTCAGCGCCTTTTGACTCCTGTTCAAATTTCCTCCGTGTAGGCCACCCCAAGTGGCCCGTACTTCCATTGTTGTCGATGAGATGGCTGGAAGAGTGGTGGATTTTCACAAACCTCATGCTTCGCCAAGGCTCTTAACAGCCACATATTCTTTCAGATAACCCCTTTGAATTAGATCTTCAATTTCCTGCTTGAGATCATGACAATCAACTATAAGGTGTCCGTGGTCTTTGTGGAATAAACAATATTTGTTTTTATTTCTATGTTCGGGGTTGCCTCTCAGCTTCTCTGGCCATAGAAGTAGCCATTTTTCACTTATAGCGACAAATATTCGGTTGTGGAAGAATTGAGTGGCGTCAGGTTTATAAATTTGTAGATCCTCATTTGTTTAAATTTATCTTGGGCAACAATTTTTGGGCTTTCCTGATCTTTCCTCTTACGGGTCATCGATTCAAATCTTTCATGTCTTCCTTAGACCCCTCCCTTCCTCTAATCTCTTTGCAGTTGGTTCGTTCCCCTTTATGGGCTGATAAGAGCTCGGTTGCACTCATGTATTTCTGAGCTCTCCTCAGCAATTCCACAAAGTTCGTAGGGGGCTTCTTAGCTAGTGACCACAACAGTCTATCGTCCTGCAGTCCCGAAAGAAGGGCCATCAGGACGATATCATCAGTGTATCAATCAACTTTCAAAGTTTTCATGTTGAACCAGACAGCATAATCTCGCAAATTCTCATCTTTTCTTCGTCCGATGGTGAGTAGGTGGGTTGCAAGTTTCCTTTGATCCTTTCATCCTAGGAGCTGATGTATAAACAACTTGCTGAGCTCGGTAAAGCATGAGATCGAGGTCGGCCTCAATTGTCTATACCACGCCCGTGCGGATGAGGTGAGGGTGATAGGAAATGCTTTACACATGATGGTCATTGACGTTCCTTGAAGCTCCATCCCCGTCTTGTATGTTTCTAGATGTTCTGCTGGATCTTTACTCTCGCCATACGATGTAATGGCAAGCATTTTGAACTGTGGTGGCATTTCTGCTCTAATTATTTCCTCTATAAAGGAGGTTCGGCTTGCTCCATGAGAGATTCGGCTGAAAAGGGGATTTGATTATGAAATGCTTTCTACATACTTCCGATTTGAGCTCTTAATCTTTCTATTTCGACCCCATATCCAACATCATTATCGCGGTGGCTTCAGCCTCCATGAGTGCATTTCTTTCTTGAGCGGTTCTTCCTGGATATTTAGGCAACTGCGGTTGTCCCTCGGTATCTTTAGGGTCAGACTCGTGATGATTGCAGCGATGGGTTAGATCTAGATGGTCCAAAGCCTCGATAAGTTCTCAGACTTGTTGCTCTAAAGTAGTGACTTTTTCTCGCTGAGTCATTGTTGGTTTTAAGCAGGCAGGCCTCTGACGAAGTTGAGGAAACTGAGGGTTGGGTGCTTCGGACTCTCGTATTGAGTGTGAGGCAATGGTATGAATCCTACTGAATCTCCAACTCATTTTAGATTCAGAGGTGCGGACAACGTGAAAACCAAAAATGAATTTGTTATTATTAAAGCAACGTCGTTCCCACAGACGGCGCCAAATGTTTTAAGGAGAATTCGGATGAATAAATGATTTGGTGATTATCAGACTAGACAAAGAAATCAATGAAGCCTTTTGGTCAAACGATGTGGGAATTTTGATTTTTGAATTTTTCCCTTCATGACCTACAAAAGGGGGAAGGCAACTAGGTAACCAAGTAAATGGGGTGGCCCCCTATTGCCCCTCCGAAGATTAAGTTAGAAAAGAAGGAAATAAACAAGTCATAGAAATAGTAGAAGGATCATTGCATACCTTTCACCATGCCATCCCACCTATTTATAATGTGAGCTAGTTTGATTGGAGCTTTGGAATTATTGTACGATAGCTCTAATCCTCCAATAGCATCCCTTCTTTTTCTGCTCCTCCAATGAAGCATGACCTTGGGGTCATTCTTGTCTCTTGCCTCAGCTTATTGGCTCACGAAGGGTAGGACCTGATGAGGGTTGACGTTATTGGTCAGTCCAGCTCATTATAGTACTAAGGCGAATCGACCTGGAGTTCAGCCATTGGTCCCTTCGCTTTAAACATTATGTTGGAGTCAGACTAATTTGTACTTGACTTAAGATATTTGTACTATATTATTTGTGCTGGCTTCTTATTGGTTAGGATGTTATTAATGCGGCTGATGACGGACTGTCTCGTCGGCGGTAATTGCGCTCCAGCCAATCCTTGTTTGCCACAATAAGGTTAACTTAGTTTCATTTTTTTCTCCTTCTCTTCTTCTGGTACTTAGGCATTACTAGTGAGACGCCTAAGATCTCTAATTGTTTTGAGACATACTATTGTGAAACTTCACTATTGGGTCATTTAAACTCCTGACTTGTTGTTCAGTCACTCATTAGTGGCATATCTCAGATCTATCATAGATACTCAGGATAAAACCCTGCTTTATTTTGGTGGGAGGGACCTTGGTCGGAGCTAGGGTCTTTTTTCCTTAGTGACTTCGGCATGAAACTGAGGTCTCCTTCTTTGAGGGACCTCGGCCTGACGTTGAGGTCTTTTAACTTTAGGGACCTCAGCCTGACGCCGAGGTCTCCTTCCTTTAGGGATCTTGGCCTGATGCCGAAGTCTCATTCCTTTGGGGACTTCAACCGATGCTGAGGTCTCCCCCCTTTAGGGACTAGCTCTCTTGGTATATGATTGTTAGGTTCTCTTTTACTATAATAAGTACACCTTTTAAATCATTTCATTTCTATCAAGATTCAACACTGAGGCGTCCCTCCAAGAGTTTCCATCGGTCTTTTCATGAAATTATTTTATGTAAGAATTATGGTATATGAGATGGGTTGAGTCACAATTGATGTAACGAATGCCGCTTTGATCCTATGCTGGTATGATTGATGGACCAGATTGGGTATAAATACATTTCAGTTATGACAGTAAAGTTGGGCTCGTTCGGTTATTTTACAAAGCATAACTATAAAGTTACACATATCGTTATAGTGGGAGATTGTTGGATCCTCAATTCAACATTGGACTTATATATGAATAATTATGTGTTGCAGACTATCAAATAAAGTTAAACGCAATTAAAAGTGATCAACTACGATTTTAGGGATTTGAGTTTTAATGTATCTGATATGTTGTGAACTTTTTTATGTGTAGAGATTTTTATTTTTATGATGCGCTAAAATAGAAATAACAAAAGATAATAGATATGTTATCTTTAAGTGGTTATGGTTCTCAGATCACATAATGAAGGACAATCATTATATTCTTCCTAATATCTCATCATTAGAGAGAAAATAGAGAGACTTACTAAAAGGGGACTTTCTGATAGAAATTTGCGTAGATCTGGAAAGTCAACCACTTGGTTTTAAAATATGATCTACTGTCATGAATTTACGTACGCTTCTGTTTTATCAGTTATTTGATTATTGATGTAATCAACATGAATATTTGAAATTTTAATATATGATTTATACTAAATAAGAATTTTATCTAACAATTTGTTGCATGCAAGTTTAGACCATTAAAAATTTAGTTTACTTCCAACCTAATTCTTATCATGTTAAAGCAACATGAGTGTGCCTACGTTTCTGTGTCTAGAATATGAAAGGACATCGTGAATTCCATGGAGCAATCTGCATGCCGATTGCAATCACTATCTGCTGACTGCACTGCGTGCGTATTCATTATATTTCTAACATACGGCAAATATAATTAACGAAAAATTAACAAAAGCTATTAGAATTGGAGTGAGAAAGACAAAAATGGTTTGTCTGTCATTGCAGGTCAACTCGACTGTCTTGATACTATTGAACTATCCAATTAATAATTATTAGATCTTGTTATATTATTTAATTTAATATAAGATGTCTTTTATCGAATCACATCCCAGAGCTTAACTCCCTTATACCACTTAGGTGATCACGTGTACTTACAAGTTATATATGAAATATCATATATTATCGTAATATAACGGTATAACTTGATGTTACCCATGGTTAGTTAAATGAGGACGATAAAAATATGAAGTATTATTCGATTTGTAAAATTCAAAAAATAAACGATCAAACATTCAGTTAAAATTCGGTCAATAATATGTGATTCATAAAAATTCAGAAAAGAGTATTATACGTTTTCTTTTAAAAAAATTAGTATAAAAAATAAGGCTGTAGAATTTACAATTATATATTAATATAACAATAAAAAAATCAATCTAAAAATTCCTCAAACATATTTGTAGTGAATATTCAATTCATAAGTACTCTAAAACTAAAATATATTGATCAATTAATAGTATTGTTTTCATCTAAAATATTATTTCCATCTAACATATTATATATATATCAACTATAATATTTCAATCCATAATTCAACTACAATTATAAACTCATATTAGCATAAGTTACTAAAAATAATTATTTAACTCATTGTGGAAATGTACATGCATTATATATATATATTAACTATAATATTTCAATCCATAATAATGTTCAATCCATAATTCAACTACAATTATAAACTCATTTTAGCGTAAGTTACTAAAAATAATTATTTAACTCATTGTGAAAATGTACATGCACTTTATGTGTGTGTTATATATGTGACTATTTATAATTTTATCAACATTATATTAAAAATCAATTAATTCATAAGAATAAAAAATAATTCGAATCAATATAATTAGAGAGAACTAAAATACCAAATCATCTAGATATGAATTTCAAATTTAAGTAAAAAATAATCCATGTTTATATTGTAAATGACAACAATAATTAGAGTACCTTTTTTAATTTAAAAAGGGTGAGAACTATAAAAGAACTTAAAAAGGTCAAACTGTAGTATAAATCATGTATAACGCATAAGATGAAATAACCTTTAAATCATATAATGTGGGGTAAAAAAATGACCATATGGTTTGTTAATATATATAAGGGGTAAAGAATGTATATTATAATAATTCTAAAAAAACAAAAGTGGTCCCAGCCAGCTCTTCCACTTATTTTATATTCATTTTCAAAACTTTTTATGGTACAAGTTATGTACCACACAATAGTTGAAAGCATCATTTTTAATCTCTTGTGGCCCCACAAGAGATGATCAAGAGTAGATTAAATCCCTGTACGATACGGTGTTTATACCATAGCATCTCCTTCATCTTCTTCCCCAAATGTTTCTCTGCAACACCGAACATTACAATACCCATAATCCCCAATCCTTCCAGCCTCTATCTCTCTCACAATCCTAGCCATACGAGCCTCTCTTCACTGAGAACAGAGAGGAGCTAATACACAAGGAATGGTATTTGAACTTAAGCGTATAATTCGCGTACCATATAAATACACGAATTATACTTCTTAACCCAAAAATATGCGTATATCCGTATCTTTGGAAAAAATACTGGAACAGAGAGAATTATTCGTATTTGTACAGATTCGCATATTGTATGCGTATAAAACGCGTCTTCACCAACAGATATGCTACCTAACGTCTTTTTAGAATAATTATGCTCTAATTAAAATTTGGCTCGAAATTTAATTAACTTATTCCGGTGGGTTGGAGTTATATCCCGTTTCTTTTAAAATTTATAAGTAATTTTGATAAAAAAAATATAAATTAAAAACTTCAAAATGGTGGGGTCTATTATTAGAATATAATTCCATGAACTTCTCAAAATTCTAAAACATCATCTACCAACTAGGTAGTTGTAATCTAGACATCACTACCACTTCTAAGTGAAGTTTAGCGGTGAAAAATTGATATAAATTATCCTTACTATTATATGAAATTTTAAATTGATAAGTCTTTTAATATTTTTTCTATCAAAATTACATTTATTATGTCAATTATTAACAATATATTGTTGTGAAAAATTAAGAGATAAATTAGTTTAAATAGATCGAATTTTGTTAAAAGATTAGAAAAATGAATAATTTGATACTGAATTAATACTTCAAAAATTTTTTTACTAATTTTAAGTCTATAAGATATACAAATGGGATTAAAAGGGGAAAACATT
Organism: Datisca glomerata; assembly: GCA_003255025.1. Taxonomy (NCBI): domain Eukaryota; kingdom Viridiplantae; phylum Streptophyta; class Magnoliopsida; order Cucurbitales; family Datiscaceae; genus Datisca; species Datisca glomerata. Next base: position 1,481,870 of record QANY01002227.1, read on the forward strand.
TTTTGACACATGATCTCACTATTACATAAAATTCTGAATTGATATATCTACTGATATTCTATCTATCAAAATCATATATAGTATTCCAATTATTCAAAATACATGAGCTATAAAAAATTCCGATCTACAGCTTGAGAGGATTAACGTCTACTACAATGAAACAAGTGGTAAGAGGTTTGTTCCTCGGTTTTCTCATGGATCTTGAAGATAAATTAGTTTAAATAAATCGAATTATATCAAAGTATTTTATAAATATATAATTTAATATTATAATTAATAGTCAACTCTTTTTTACATTTTTAATGGAATAAAATCTATCAACAAAATAGCAACAAGAAAATTACTTAACAAGAATCTCAATATAAGCACAAAATCAAAATATCAGGAGAAATCACATCAAACCAAATNTATTTATAGTTCTATTTATATTTTTATATATATTATTTATTATTTTTATTAAACACGTGGAACGCATCGTAGAATTATTAGTCATAAAAAAATTTGAATACCATCGTTTATTGACAAAAAAGGTACACATTCATTTAATTCTTTTCACACTAATTATTAGTTGTCCCAAATGATTACCTCGGCTTCTTATATAGGCCACATACCAAACCCCATTTTCTGTCTTTGCAAACAACCACTAGAAAATCTTTGAAAATAGAAGGAAATATAGAAATGGGTTTGCTTTCTTCTCCTTCAATGGCTTCACTCTGTACAACCATCTTCTTTATAATCTCCTCCTCAAACCCATTAGCCACTGCTCAAAGTGCCCCATCAGTATACGAAATTCTTCAGCAATATGACTTCCCAATTGGCCTTCTTCCCAAAGGAGTAACCAGCTACGAATTGGACAGAGCCACAGGCGAATTCTCAGTTCATCTAAACAAAACATGCAAATTCTCAATTGAATCATATGAATTGGAGTACAAGACGAGCATAAGTGGTGTCATATCAAAAGACAAGCTCAGAAAATTAAAGGGTGTGAGTGTTAAAGTCCTGTTTTTATGGTTCAAGATAGTGGAGGTTGATCGTGATGGAGATGAGCTTGAATTCTCAGTTGGGATTGCGTCTGCCAATTTCCCGGTTGATAATTTTTATGAATCTCCACAGTGTGGATGTGGATTTGATTGTAACAAGGTTGCTGATTTAGTGTCTTCTTCTTAGGCCATGGGTAAGTAAATAATATATTTTTTAGACAAATTGGGAATATATCGGTTTAAACTTAGGACCTCTTGTTCTTATTTTGATGAGACGTGGTGCGCTATTACGGGGTTAAAAAGTAAATAATGTGTTCAATGAGTGAATGATGTATGTACTATTTGGGATATTAGGAGGCCAGAAGTAAACAGTACTCGTGGTTAAGTTAAGTGGTGTAATATATTATTATCTATTCAATGTTAGAGACTCAGAATATTGACTTGTTTCTTGGTAAGTTGTGATAAACTTATGTAGCTGAATGATTTGGGGCTTAATCAGTTTTTAGGCTAAAGAGAGTTCTTGGGAAAGCTGAAATAGAAATATTGGGGAATACATTCGGTTTGGATTTTTGTTTTTGGTGATTACAGTTAGAGGTGCCAATTTCATTTCATTAATGTATTCTGAAATACGTAATTAGTGCATATAACTTCTAAGTCGATTGTATTCTAACATTTAAGAGGAATGGATAAAAGAACTTATAGGGAACCCACTTAACATATGTTTTTTATTCAACTTATTTTATATGATGGAAGGGGAAAAACTTATAGTATTTTAGGAGTACCGTACTCATTCAAATGAAAAATTGACAATCGTCAAAAAACATGTTGAAAAAAATTGATTTATTATCAAATTTCATTTTCATTTAAAGAAGTACGATACTCCGAGAGGACCATAATTTTTTTACCGGAATGAACACACTTTTCACAATGTAATTCTCAAGTATATCTAAATATTCTCAAGTCTTTAATCTAAGATATTTAGGGAGTGTTAACTTCTTGCTCAAGTTGCTCTTTCGAAAAAATTGGTTATTGGATCAAATGATTAAATTTGAAAGGTCTATATCATGCAATTCAAAAAAGAATAAAACAATAGTTAATATACTCTTTTTTAGTTTTTTAATGCAGTTTGAACTAATATGAGTTATTCGGAAAAAATTACGGTACTTCTAAAGAATCGTACTCGCTTAAGTTATAAATTGAGACATGGCAATTAAATCGTATTTTTAAACACTTTTTGTCAAGTGTCAATTTATAACTTGAAGGAGTACCATAATTTTTTTCAAGTTGTTCAAACATGATAGGATGGCCAACAAGATTAGATTGTCTCGATATTCGAAAAAAATTACTTGTCACAAAAAAACGTAACAAAAAATAAGGTTGATAATAGCCTATAATTTTGCTCTTTATCATTTATATTGCAATGCACACATGACACATGTTTTTATAGCAATTATTACTTTAATTGCATCATTCATCACAGTTCTGAACATGTTTCTCTTTTCTCACACTTGCCTTGCAGGCCTTAATAGTTAATACATAGCTCGGAGAAATTAAAGAGACAAGTCGTTATTCTTAAAATAGTTTTTCTATGAAGAACAATACTCCGTGCTATGCCAGTATGTCATTTTAAAATATTATTAATGGTTAACTCTTCAAGATCTTACTATATATAGAATGATAAATCTCAAAAAAATTTAAAATTGACTAATGTAAGCGGCTACTCTCAAATATCGTCACGTGTCACTTAGAATAAGACGAGTAAATAAATTGTAAGAAGTTTAACTTAATATCATTGTGGTGCTTAACCAAATATACTCTAACTATTAAGTCTGTACATAATATGGTGCTTAATCAAATATACTTGAATGCTCATTACCCTTTAATGAACTAGCGCTCATCTATTTATATCGGTAGGTTTTAGACTCTTAATAGGATTATAGTCTTACATCATCTATTTATATTGGTAGGTTTTAGACTCTTAATAGGATTATAGTCTTGCACCAGATAAACTATCTTAGAGCTTAGTAATGGAAATAATCTTTATCCTCATCGAAGTGAAGTTACGTCGTCATCTGTTTCAGTGCGAAGATTTTTATGAATGTGCAACTTTGGAGATGCATTTAGAGATGACAGTTGGGTCCAGTGAAGACTCGACCAAGCAAAATGGGTCAGACTAGGCCCATGAAGTTGTCTATGGTCAGATGAGGCTCTGCCTAATGGGCTATCATCGGCTTTATCGAAACTAGGTCCAAAAAGATTTAAGCCCGTCTACAATTGACCTAATAAAAGAGAATTATGAAAAACGACCGGAAACATAGGTAAGTTGCAAAAATGTACGATTTTTTTTTATAAAAATGACAAGATTAAATAATTTAGTTACTAAATTACACGGACATAAATATAATTATTTTATTTAGGTCTATGTAATTTTTGTAACTAAATTATTTCGGCCACTTCCGTCGGAAAATGAAAAAAAAAACTAAGTTTCCCGAAATGCAAAAATGGGCGAAAACTTTTCTTTTGTAAATATGACCGAAAATAGTCAAGATAAATAATTAGGTACAAAAATTACACGAGTGTAAATAAAGTAGTTACTTTTATGTAATTTGATAACTAAATTATTTACTCGATAGTTTATGCAAAAAAAAGATATTTTTGTAATTCACCCTGTTTTTTTTAGTAATTTTATTAGGGGTGTTCAAAACCAAACTGAATCGACCAAACCGTTCTTTGGGCCTTACGATTTGGTTTGGTAGAGCTACTGAACCGAATTTTCGGTTCGATTCAAAAAATGTTCAGTTTTTTAACCGAACCGACCGAAACCTTAAATTCATATTATTTTTTATTTTTATATAATTCATATTATTTTTTATTTTTTCTATATAATTTCATATCGAACCAAACCGATATAAAATTTTCTTTTTTATTATTTTTTTCAATAATAACATTTAATTTTTTAATTAATAATATCTAACCTAATCGTATTCACCCTACTTTTTATAGTTATCTCACCAAATAAACTAGACACCAATGGCTCGTTTGGTATAGGGTGAAATCAGGCAATATACCTGAAAAGTGATGGCAAGTATGAGATTTGCTTTGTTTGGTTCAAATTTTTTGGGTGCTTCAATATTCCTAAAATGTAAAGATACCCTCCATTGAGGGTTTCTTGAAAACCCTCTAAATCAAGGGGGATATCCATTTCGGGCGTTCTGTTCGCATCTGCCTTCTCCCTCTCCCTCTCACTCACAAGCAGCGACCCATGTAAGCTCTCTCACAAAGGCTTCTCATTCTATTCACGTCTGCGTTCTCCTTCTCCCTTTCCCTCTTACTCACGAGCAGCAAGCCATGGTAAGCTTTGTGTGTGTGTGTGTATGTGTGTGTGTGTGTGTGTGTGTGTGTGTGTGTGTGTGTGTGTGCCCTTCTGTGTTCTTCCCTTTTCCCTCTTCTCAATTTTTTGTACAAGCCAAAAATTCGAAACGAGTTTTTACAAAGCTTCGTGAGAAGCGTTCTTCTTGTCCTCTCTGCTTTTTTCTATTTAGACCTAGTTAATTTCTGAAATCAGAATTAATTTCCAATAGATCTAGCGCTACACAAAAAGGGGTAAAACTGTCCTCAATGAAAAAGATAGAGGAGAGAGCTATGGTTCTATTGATGTGAGGTTTGTTTTTTTCATTCCAGATGAATAAACTCGATCTTAAGGATTGAGTAATAAATTCGTATTGATAGTCAAAAGAAGCTTCTCTTTTAGGTGCTGGAGCCCTAAGAAGATTCTGTATATATTTTGTTTCATATCAAATTGCTATAAGTTAGAGACCAAACATCAATGGATGTGATTAATACATTATTCGCATATTCATCATCTGGTCAAAGATGTTAATTTATCTACTGTATATGTAGGCGTAAGGTATAGCTCTGCTATTGTCTTCTGATCCTTACTAGAGAGCTCAAGCTAGCTTCTGGGCTGATTTTGTTGACAAGAATTTCAGGTTCTGCATCTATGGAGGCAGTGGAGAAAAAAAGTGGGGGCGGGTGTGGGGGGAGACATTTGAGATTATGGCTTTCTAGATGAAGAAGAGAGGATTGGATGAGATTAGGGTTTTCTGCATCTATGGAGGAAGAAGAAGAGTGGGTGGTTTTGGAGGGAGAATTTGAGATTCGGAATTTCTAGATGAAGAAGAGATGAGTGACTGAGATTAAATTTCTTTAGATTTTATTGTTTTCTATTGGTTTTATTTTGTGGGTTTGTTATTGTTTAATTGAGCTTCACTTAGTTTTTCACTATTTTCTATTTCAATTTTTTTAGCCCAGTTCTTTTAATTTGTTGGGAGAACTATAAGAATGACCCAATGAGCCATTCTTGTAGTAAAATGACCTCTCAGCTTTTTAATTGCAATAATGATTGGGCGGCCTGGTAGATAAAAGAGGAATGATTGATCATTTATCATTAGGCCCTTAATGAAAAAGGGCCTAAAACACGCGCTACAATACGCGTGTAGCGGCCCCACGCGTTAATGTAGCGTGGGTGAAACGCGGCGTTTAACGAAAGGAAGAAAAGCAGTCATGCGTATGGTAAATAAATCATATACGTATGATATCTAATTTAGATACTAGTTTGTTTTTGTCTATGAATACTAGAATAATATGAAACATTGAATACCCTTACATTAACTATGTGTAATGTATATAAATTATGGTATCTAAATTAAATACTAGTTTATTTTTGTTCGTTTGTTTGTGTTTTTATTTTGGCTGTGCGTAATGTAAATAAATTTAATACATAAGGTTTCTAATTAGATACCATCGAGTAGAATAAGATCCAAAAAAAATTGACGTCTCTCATCAAGAAACCCAGTAAAATGCAAAAAACCAAATAGACTATCGCGAAAAAACAAAAAAAAAACTCAGGTCCAATCAGTACTCCAGAAAAAACCTTAGATCCAAGACAGAAACCCTAACAACACATTGGAACCTGCACAAACAACCAATTAAACCCTAACAATGACATCTTCGTCGCTGCAACGCGCTGAAAAAAATTAAACCCTAACAATGGCGATGAACAACAGTGAAGATGAAGAACAAACAACGGCGACGAACGGACATTGAACGACGAACGACGAATGGCCACGAATGAATCACGAACCTCGAACACCGACGAACGAAGGTCGGCGACGAGGAAACTCTAGAAAACACAACAGCTCTTTTGGGAAGATAGGGGCAGAAAGAGAAAATTATTTAAAAAGTTATCAAAAGGAATATCTCTTGTTAAAAAAATGGCAATTCCTCAAAATTTGAAAAAAAAATGGACATTTATGTATAATGCCCCTCCAAAAGTGGTGAAATATACAGTTTCCCCTATTTGTTTATGTATTTGTTTTACTTATTATTTTGTTTATTAAAATAATTTTAAATTAGTATTTACAATTATATATTGAAAATGAAAATAAATAAAGTGAATTCTAATATCATAATGTTAAATGATAAATAAGATAGATTGTATTTTTATTAAACTATTACTTAGTTCAAATAAAAGAAAAAATGAAAAAAAAAATTGATAGTAATTACTAAAAAGTTAATAACATGTTATTGTGATAGTTTGCTTTAATTGTTAGAACTTGAAAAAATTTACGCCCATAACATCCGCGATCCGTTTCATAACTTCCGTTACATCCGATTTTTGTGAAACCATGATCACGACGTGACAGAACCCACAACATCAATTTAAAACGATGGTGCGAGGGTATCCTCAATAGAGTAATAATTGCAATATTAATAATGACCAAAACACATAATTCATATAATATAAACGATATTTCTTTATCCAAACTCATAAATTAAACATGTTTAATAGATATGATGTTTAGATAAGGATCCCTACTTCCTTACATTTTATTTACTTAGGATTAAAGAATGAGCGTAATTTGAGACCCTATGCAAATTTTTAGGTTTCTATTGAATCGAGAAATATATTTAGTTACGGGAGAAATATGTTTCATTGTCCATCTATTTTATACATTTGCACATGTTGTTTACTATCATATTAATTTTTTTACATATTATTGATTGCTATAACGATATCTTGTAATTATTGCAATTCATATATATTATTATTATCACGAGTATAATTATTAGAATTCTATAATCATTAGAACTCATCTAGAATTATATGAAGTATATATACATGAGTATATTAATTGTATATGTATAGAATATATATCCTCATACACATATATATGTATAGAATTATAACAATAAATAACAATAACTTCTATCTTGACCAAAAAAATAACAATAACTTCTAGTTTTCATCATAACTAATACAGACATTGTTATTTCTACTTTTCTTTTCTTTTAATAAATTAATTATTCTCTTTCACTAAACATGAAAAACAATGTTAAACCAACTTTATTGGGATTAAGTGTCCCGCTACTTAAATTAATATATCACTCGTTAAGTAGTAGAATGGGGCAAGTAATGTTGCAAAAAATAGAAAAAGAAAAAGAATGGGACACGTAATGATTCACTTCCTAAACTACTAAAATAGTTAGGCCCTTCCTATAAAACTTAGCCCACTTCTTGTTGTTCTGAATGGCCAATTCTTCTTATATTCCAAATCTTTTGAACAATCTGTTCCCCCAATAACAACAGAGTTATAACGTAACGGTGCTGTGTCTATCAGTAACTCACCTATTCCATCTGCCTCAAGTGCGTGGACCACTTCTTTAATTATATCATCAACTATATACTTAGCTTAAGTAAAGATTTAGCTCAATTTTTTAATAAATATAATAGTTTATTTGCCCAATTAAATTGTCAGGTGGCAGATTACGAATAGTGAAGTTCAATTCAGGTATTGGAACAAAGAAAACACATCACTTGATTAAGGCATTCACTTGATGAGAAAATAGAAAGTTTTGATTAGATTAGAAATACTCAGTTGGATATGACATGACACTGATTGATCAAGCGTCATGTACATTTGAAATGCCGGGTAATTTTCATTGGTTTCATCGTTCATTGCATGTTCAATGAATTGTGATTTGTCTTCTTGATCGACTCGACGTCAAGATCTTAGAGTACGAGTGACATATATTTAGTTAACTTGAAAATTGATGGTCATTAGAAGCTAGTACTAATTCTTAATTGAGTCATTCTAAGTTAAGATATATCATTAAAATGAAAGAGAGAGACTCGAAAGAAACCAGAGGGAATCTAACACTATGGGACATTCCTAACAAACCTAACTAACTAGCTAGTAACCTTATATCTAAAAAAGTAGCAGGTACTCATTATTTTTTAAATCAAAGAAGAACAATAACATTAATATTGAACATCTTATAAGTAAAGATCTTTCACAATGGGAGGGACACACCCCACCCAGGAAGAAGAGAACTTTAAAGAAATAACATAGCTTGCAAGCCTATCCGCCACACTATCATAATTTTTAGAAATATGGACAATCGAACAATTCGAATGAAAAGAAAGAGCATCACGAATCGCCTTAAGCAAGTCCCCTTCTAGGCCTATATTCATCAAATTCAATCAAACCACTTGGCATAGAACTTGATTATCAGATTTAACACTAGAAATAACCAAAGATTTCTCACGAGCAAAGCTAAGTCCTTTAAAGAGAGTACCACATTCTGCTGAGAAGCGAGCGAGTTTCACTTCCTGGAAATGAGCGCACGCGGCAGTCACGTTCCCTAACCAATCACAAATCACCACTCCAATCTCGTACCATAAGCCGAAAAAGCTACATCCACATTGAGGTTCAACTGCCCTTCCTCCGGTCTAGCCCGACACACATGATTAAGAAGTCTCAGCTTCAGCCCAACAAGCTTGGGAGGGTGGTGAGCTAGCCACCCTTGGAGAAAGATCTCTGCTTTGTGGATAATATCAGCACTTGTCTCGATCTTTCCTTCATGAATGAAGAAGTTTATAGAAAGCCAAGTAGACCAGCACATAATGCCATTTTACACAGAGCATTGGTGGGCCAATTAAAGAAGATGAATGAAGAGCATCTAAACAAGTACGGGTATTCTTGATGTCCAAAGAATTAATACCAAACTCCTTCCAATGATCTAATTTCCAAACTTTTTTATCATAGGGCATAGGAAAAGAGCATGTGTTGTAGATTCCAGATTCCCACAAAATTGGTAAAGACTCTAAACTGAAATCCCTTTATTTACAAGATTGTAGTAGGTGGGTAAAATATTCCGAGAGGCCTTCCATAAGAAAACTTTAATTTTAAGAGGGATGTGCAGATGTCATAGTCTTTTCCACCAACAAACCAAACCAGAAAGAGGTACTACCTGAAGTGCTGTCCATGTCCATCATGTCCCAGTAACCACTCTTGACTGAATAGATGTCGTCTCTACAGAAGTACCAGATCTTCGTGTTAGGGAAACCCGACTCACAAGGGGAATAGATGAGATAACCTAGACATCATCTTCATCTAAGAACTCTCTCAACTTGGGGTACAACCATCCTAAAGAGCCAATGAAATCTGTTACTGAGAGATCAGGAGGGTCGTGCTACAGAGGTCTCAACTTAAACTGTCTAGGCTTATGCAACCAAGCATATTTGAAAGCTGCAATCGAGGCCCCGTTACCAACTCTCCACGTGAGACCACAATTGATGGCTTCTCTGCCCCACAGAATACTCCTCCAAGAAACCGAATTAGAATTCTTACTCTTTGCATTCTCAAAGTTGACGTTGGGAAAATATTTCCCTTTAAGGACTCTAGTCAAAAGTAAGCCATGGTTTTGGATGATACGCCAACACTGTTTCCCCAACAGGGCTTTGTTAAATGTTAAGATTCTCTTAAAGCCCATACCATTCTTACTTTTAAGACGATAGATATCTGCTAGAGATTCAATGCATCTTAAGACCATTATCAGTGAAGCCTCACAAAAAACTAGCAATAATAGACTTCATCTCTTTATAAACACTTGCAACGATTTTAAAGCAGTTTATGACATAAATCGGAAGGGCTTGGGCAGAAGCTTTGATAAGAATTTCCTCCCCTCCCCCTGAGAACTACTTCTCTCTTTCACTTTTGCATAAGCTTCCACATTCTATCTTTGAGGTATCTAAAAATCATCCTTTTGGATCTGCCCATAAAGGCCGTGAGACCAAGATAACTATCAATTAACATGGAAGTAGGAATGCCCAAAACCCTTGCAACATCTGCTTTGCTCACGAATATGTGCTTGGGGAGAAAACCATGGCAGATTTAAGGAAGTTGATACATTGTCCAGAAGCAGCCGTATAATAAATTTTTTAGAATCCTGTTGCCTATCAAAGAGCCTTGGAAAAATAGCAGACTATCATCCGCAAACAGTATGTGAGAAATCATCAGACCCCGCCTTCCCATTCTCGGGCAATTCAATCGGCCACTCAAAACCCCTGCATTAATGAGGCTGAAAACACCTCCGAATAGAGGACATGAAGATAAAGGGACATAGAATCTAATTGATGAATCCCCCTTTGAGGAAAGATAACCCAAGAAGGGCCTCCATTCACTAGGACAGCAACTGAGGCTGATGAAATGCACCTCAGAATGCTTCTAATAAACTCAATGTTAAAGCCCATCATCTACATCACCAATTAGATATAGCCACACTCAACACGATCATAAGTCTTGCTCATATCAAGTTTAATAGCAGCAAACCTTGTCTTTCACATCTATGAAAGCAAACATAATGGAGAGCTTCAAAGCCAGCCATCATATTATCAGAAAATAAACGACCCTTAATGAACACTCTGATTCTTTGAGATAATACGGAAGAACATTTTTAATCATATTAGCAATATCTTTTAGGGCTGCCAAGACTTCAAGATATGTGTATGGTCGAGTCAGATCACGGTTCATCTCATCAGTGAAACTCTAGGGATATCTTTCATTGTCGTAATCAGATCACTCTCTAAATGACAGGATGACACCCATAAAGATTCAAAATCTATGGTAGCAAGCTCTCCCATCTCCATCTGGTCCTCAACCCAAGTCCCACTCTCATGCTTTAGGGCTATAATATTATTCTTCTTCCTTGTTGAAGCTTTAGAATGGAAAAACTTTGTATTAGAATCACCCACCATAAGTTAATTGGACTTTGCACTTTGGGCCCAATAGATTTCCTCTTAAAGGAGGAGAGTTTCCATCTCTTTATGAAGCTGCTTAACTTGATGACCCATATAATTCCCCTGACCCGAGGCATACAACAAATCAAGAGCCTTCTGAGTCTCACCAATCTTCTTTGACATCTTCCCAAATTTAGATTTACTCCAACTGTACAATGAGGATGCACACTGAATCCTTAACAATTTTCTCAAATTTTAATTTAATATGACTCAAAGTGGATCTGATGCACGGATCATACTCAAAAGGAAGCCACAATGGTCTATGATCTGAAGACAGAAAACCCATGTGAATTATCTTCACAAAGGGGAACTGATCCATCCATTCACCTAAAGTAAAGGCCTGGTCTAACCTCTCCATAATCAACGCCTCCCCTTCTCTCTTATTAGACCAGGTGAAAGGAGGGCCTTGAAAGGAGTAATACCACAATCTGAAATGAAATCATGAAAAGCGTCCATTCTGGGATCCGAACACTGAGCGTCCCCACTCTTATCTTCCCAATCAAATATCTCATTAAAGTCCTCAAATACCAACCATGGCAAATCACTGATCGAGTCAAACCTCCAGAGTAGAAACCAAGATTGATTTCGCCGAGTTGGGTCTAGATCCCCATAAAAACCAACGAGTCACCACTGAAAAACTTCTAGATTACTAACCTATGCATCGATATTCCCTGGAGAGAAGGATCGAAGCTTGACAGAGAAACCCACCTTTCAAATTAACACTAGCCCGCCACCAAGGCCGACCCTATCAACACAAAACCCATTCTGAAACCAGATATTTCTCTGCAGAACATCTAAACCTTATGAATGAAGCTTAGTTTCCATCAGAAAAATGATGGAGGGATCTTTAAGGAGATCAATCTTCTTAGAGCTCGGACCACCCGAGGGTTCCTAAGCAGAGCATTCCAAATAATTAGATTCATTTTTGGCAACTGGTTCGAGAATTGGATCTTCCTACTGAGGTCTGAGAAGCTCCGACTGATCATCAAATTTAGAAACAACATATGCCTTCTTCGAGTCACCATCCCTTGGGGAGTCTTCCTTCAATTTTCTTTTAATTGATAATTTAGTGGGCATGTTTGAGGAAGACGCCAAAATGGGAGATCCATTGGGTGCCACTAATGGGGATTTGTCTTTTCCATTTTTTCAGCCCCTTATGTGTCCCATGGGTTTTAAAATCTTGACCCACGTTACCTTGCATAGGAAGCTCACTACTGCCCTTGGAATCTATCTGACCTACTAAGAAGTGAACCATATTACCCTACCCTATCAATCAGGCCCACTTGAACCAGACCCTCCTCATTAATTCTTAGTTTTACGAGCCCCATGGGATTTGACCCAAAACCTGCTATGATTTTTCCACTTCTTTCTTCCCCTCCACGCCAACCACTTATTTCCCTTCCATTGGATTAGGCTCTGTCAAACAAAGTGGAACCACTCTCCCCTTCACCTCAACACCACTCATTCATTTCCTTGACCCAACGATATTCCCCTCCCCCTCATCAGTCCTGCCTGATTTCAGTACACTCCTCCACCCCCACTCATTAACACAGTGGCACCACCACCTAAAAACACCTCCCTCCCCCTCTAAGATTTTTGCTCCTTACCACCATTAATGGTACCACCCACTAGAGAAGAGGACCCATGAGAAACCCCGTCCTCCCCCGTGAACTATGCCAAGCTCCATTCTGGCTGATTGGACGTTTCCCTACCGGCCGGACTCCTACCCACTACTTCTTCTCTAACGACTTCTCCCTTGGTTTATCCTTGCTCGCAGCACGAAGCCAATCCCCATAATGACGGCCTTTGTCTCTGCCACCAAAATCAATGTTAAATTTCATATCACAATCTCTGCTTAAGTGGGTAAGCCTTCAACAAGAATAGCAAAAAACATACAGTTTTTCGTATTTGAAATTAACACATATGGGATAAAGATTGAAGGGCACTTTAATCTTCATCCCCCTAACCAGAGGTAACTCTAACTTAATTGAATTACAATCTCAATAGTCGAGGTATTTCCCGTCAATTTGAACTCACTCATGTGACATATCAAAGATCGTAACTAACTAAATCAAGCTACATATTCACCTCAAGATTAAAGTAATTATGAAAATACTCTTAAGGTGTAACAATTAGATTTATAGCTAAGTAAGCAGTTTTGGGCTCTAAATTAATTTATTACCGGTTTATTCAACATGTTTATAAGATGTCTAGGTTAACTGTTTGAGTCTCCATTAGTTCAACCTAACAATCGTAATCAGATTCGATTTTCTAGTCGATCCTAAGACTATAAATATCATTCTGAACTTTTTCAGAAGAGTTCATCTGGAGACTCATCTGTCTTCACTCTTCGTTCATTGATGAAAGTTCCACGACTTGAATAAATTATAAACACACTTTAATTTTAAATAAAACTTTCAATTTATTCATAAGAATTCAATAATACTAATGTCTGAGAAATAACTAAATACAAATAAATAGTTATTATACGCTACTTTATGGACATATTCCAACAATCTCCCACTTAGGCTAAATTAGGCTTGTACAATCTACTTAAAGTTTTCGTGAATGGATCTTTCAGGTTGTTGACCATCGAAATATGCGTAACCACAATGTCTTCACACTGAACAATTTATCTAATCAGGTTATATTTACATTCTATGTGTTTGGATCTCTTATGGCTTCTAGATTTCTTAGAATTCGCTACAGCCCCACTGTTATCACAATAAAGTGATATGAGCTTGTCAGCATCTGGTACAACTTTCAAAGTCTTCAAGAACTTTCTTAGCCATATAGCCTCCTTTGCAGCTTCACAAGCTGTCATATATTCAACTTCCATGGTAGATTCAGCAATATAAGATTGTTTGATACCTCTCCATACAATTGCTCCACCGTTCAGGACGAACGCCGATCCTAAAGTGGACCTCCTAGAATCCTTGTTTGCTTGAAAATTGAAATCAGTAAACCCCATCATATTTAGGTCAGTATCTGAATACACAAGCATGTAGTTCCTCGTTCTCCTTAAATATTAAAGAATATGTTTGATGGTATTCTAATGTTCGATTCTAGGATTAGATTGGAAACGACTCACCACGCCCATGACATAACAAATGTTTGGCCTAATGTAAAGCATCACGTACATGAGACTTCCTACGGCTGAGGCATCAGAAATATTTCTCATGTTTTCCTCTTCTCGATGAGTCTTAGGAGACTGCTCCTTAGAGAGGCTAACTCCATGTCTACAAGGAAAAATTCTTTCTTGGAGTTTTACATACTGAAGTGATCCAACGCCTTATCAATATAAGATGCTTGAGATAGTGCTAATTGTATGTTCTTCATATCTCAAACGATCTGAATACCTAAGACAAATGCAGCTTCTCTAAGATCTTTCATATCAACAAGTCAAATCTTGACATCAGATAATTTTTCTACATCATTCTTAATAAGTAGAATATCATCTATGTACATGACTATAAAAACCACATTCCCTTCGTGTATCAGCTTATACACATGGCCCGTCCACTAACCGTTCAAAATTATAATTTTTAATAGTTTCGTCGAATCTAATATTCCACGATCGCGACGCTTGCTTAAGTCAATAAATGGACTTCTGCAGTTTGCAAACTTTATCCTCTTGGCATTTCTCCATGAACTCGTATGGTTGAGCCATATAAATGTGCTCATCAAGATTGCCATTCAAAAAATTAGTCTTGACGTCCATTTGTCAGTTTTCATAATCAAGGGCAGCAGCAATCGACAAAAGGATTCGGGTGGATTGAAGCATGGCCACCAACGACAAGGTATCCTCATAGTCTATACCTTCTTTTGGGTGTAGCCCTTGGCTACCAGCCTAGCTTTGAATATCTCTACATTCTCATCCGGACCTCTTTTCTTCTTATAGATCAATTTGCATCCTACGGGTTTTACCCCTTTCAGGAGGATCTACAAGCTTTTAGATTCCATTCGACTAAATCAAATGTATCTCAACGTTCATGACTTCTTGCCATAGGTTTGCTTCAGGACCTGCCATGGTCTCTAAGTAGGAGACAGGTTCATCAAGGTCCTTATCTGAGACAGCTGTCAAAGCTTCTCCACATGACATATACCTTTCAGGTTGTTTCACAACCCTCCCACTACGTCGAGGCTCTATAGGCTCTGGCTCTTGTCGTGGTTCTTCCAATATTGAATCAGAAATAGTTTCTGATTGGAGAGTCGGTGTACTCCCACTCAATAATTTCTCTAGCACAACTATGTTTCTCGGCTTTACAATTTTAATGTAATCTTCTTCAAGAAAATGAGCATTAGTGCTAACGAATATTTTCTGGTCAGTCGTACTGTAGAAGATGTACTCCTTCCTTCCTTTAGGATATCCTACGAACATGTATAATTCTGAATGACTGACCAACTTGCCTGTCTTCAGTTTTAGATAATGTGTTGGGCACCCTCATATTTTAAAATGGTTAATAGATGACTTTCGTCCATACCATCTTTCATATGGTGTACCAGGCACCCTCTTAGACGAAACTTGGTTCAGAATATATGCTGATGTTTCCAAGGCATATCTCCAAAAGGAATCTGAGATAGATAAGTAACTCATCATGGATCTAATCATATCCATCAGAGTTTGATTCCTTCTCTGTGGCACTCCATTTTACTACGTACCAGGTGCTGTAAGCGGAGAAAGAACACATTCTTCTTTAAAAAAGTATTCGAACTCTCTTAGCAAGTACTCTTCACCACGATCGGATCGTAGTGTTTGATTTATTTTTCTAATTGCTTTTCAACCAAGGCCTTATACTCTTTGAACTTTTCAAAGGTTTCAGACTTTTGACGTATTAGATAAACATAACCAAAACGTGAGTAGTCATCAGTGAAGTTTACGAAGGATTTGAGACTATAGAAGTCAGCCCTCCTTAGCTCTTAGAAGTACTTAATGATTTCCAAGAGGCCCAATGTATTTTACTTCCATCAGAATTAAAACCCCACCAAAATTTAGCAAACAAGGCTTCTAACTCATAATAGAGTGTGAAAAGGATACGAAAAACATGCATAGACTAGATAGGGAGAAGATCTTTACAATGAGTTTTTTATCCAATGAGTTTAATGTCTTAATTCTTTCTAACTTGTCCGAGAAGATCTTTACACATGTGGTGCGTGCTTTCTTTAAGATCTAGTATGCGTTCGTGTTCTTTTCTTTTTCTACTTACAAAGAACAGAATATTAATATATTTTCCATAATATCACAGACGATATTTGTTTTTATTAATAATGAACATGTACCAAGTTTTTTTTGTCAAGAGAATATATAACGATTGCTCAGTTGACGTGAACGCAACCAAATAGTTTTTGCTATTTGATAAAAAAAATCGGATCAAATAGCTTTTGCAAATGTGTTTCACGGTACTGAGTACA